>JAPQWV010000074.1:3000000-3397000 GCA_027422505.1 Craterostigma plantagineum | reverse complement strand
GATGATGCGATTTAAATGATAGATTATATGTTGCGAATTCAGAGAGTTGAATCTGAGCTTTTTATTAATGTGCGACTGTGATTGAAATCAAATGATATATTTTCTCTGGAAATTGACGTTAGCTTATTCAATTAATTGATTGAATTGAATTAGACACTTGGTAGTCAAAGCTTCATTAGTAGTCATAACCTTAAAAATACCATCGCTATTTCCCAAGCTATGTAAGATTAGAGAACCCCATGCGATGTTTGTCCAAATCTTAAGTTTTTCAATTTTATAATTTAAACGACTATTTGAACGATCCCTCACGTTTAGACTAATTTTTTTTCTTAGTTAGACGTGAAATTTTATTTCTACGGGAGGTTGTAAGCATGCACGCCCATGAACTCTAATCATTGAAATTATGTTAAATGGTAGCTTCAACAAAAAATGTTATAAATGCATCTTAGTTTAAAATGCCTTATTCAGTTAATATAAGATGTTACGTATATATGAATGTCACATGGGACATCAGAGGAGATACACTCTTTTTTTGTTGTGAAGATGTGTTTTTCGTGCTTCCAAGAAATAAAGCAATAAGCGAAAGCAGTTGTATAGAACAACAACACGTTTAAACTCACATTCATTCTGATGAGAATGATAGGATTTTGTTTTCTTTATAACTCAAGAGTTTCCTCTACGCAACATTCTTAGAAGCTGAAAAACTGATGACTACACACTGTAATAATTTGTCTCCAAATTCATATGTGAGTATAAAACCTGATGATCGAGCATTATCTGGCAGTTCACTGAATATGGTGGCCTTCACGAAGATATTAAAGAAATTCGACAAGGTAAATATAAGATCCAAAATAATTTACTAAATCAATGATATTTTTTAGAAAAATCTTGAAACCAATTTTTTTACTATTTCCTTTGTTTCGACTAGGTGTCGAACCAACATGCGTCGGCGAGTTACCTTAAAGTCGTCAAAAGATCTCATTTCATCAGTTCTGATAAGGTACCATTTATATATATAAAGCATTATTAATAATTGTGGTTTAGTGGCGCAATTATTGTAATAAAAAAAGGCTGTACTTTTTTCGAAGGTGGTAAGACTCATGGACGAAGTGGAGTCCTTATTCACACAGCACTTTGCAAACAACGATAGGAAAAAGGCAATGAAGTTCTTAAGGCCTCAGCAACACAAGGAGTCTCACATGGTTACATTTCTCATGGGTAACTGAAATAATATTTATTACCTAAATTCAAAATTTTTTTCCAACAACTACCTAATTTTTTTTTTCCGTCTAATTTACGGGCAGGTTTATTCACGGGCAGCTTTGTGACGTTGTTCACTGTATATGGAATCTTAGCACATCTTAGCGGTATGTTCTCAGGCGGAACTGAAGCAGCTTACATGGAAACTGTGTACCCTATTTTCAGGTTAAAACACACGTTATCTTTCCCCCTCTCATTACCCATCCACGCTTTTTGCATTGCATTCGTATCACTTCTATCTTGTAATAAGAAATACTAATATAAATTCTTGAAAGTAATTTTTTTCTTTTTCTTTTCTTGCAGCATGTTTGCACTGTTGAGCCTCCATCTGTTCATGTACGGATGCAACTTGTTCCTATGGAAGAACACGAGGATAAACTACAACTTCATCTTCGAATTTCAGCCGAGCACCGCCCTAAAGTACAGAGACGCCTTCCTCCTCTGCACTTGCCTGATGACCGCCGTCGTCGGCGCCATGATTCTCCACCTGATATTCCTCTCCAATGGCTTCTCCCCCAAGCAAGTCGACCTCGTCCCAGGAATCTTACTCCTCGTAAGCTTCACTTGTACTTACGCAGCTTTCCCTCATTCCAATATTATTCAGACAATCGATCGACAATCTCACTCTTCGTTCTTACATTCAATCTCAGTGCTTTGCGCTGATTCTCATCTGCCCACTGAACGTCTGCTATCGCCCCACGAGATACTGCTTCCTCAGAGTAATGCGCAACATCTTTTGCTCTCCTTTCTACAAGGTTTTGCTTGTGGACTTTTTCATGGCGGATCAATTGACCAGTCAGGTACATATATAGGAGCTTTTCTACTGCAATATGTGGTCCAACCCAGAATATAAAAATGCAATCTTTAACCTTTTTTTGATACGCAGATCCCATTGCTGAGGCACATAGAGTCGGCAGGTTGTTATTTTGTAGCTGGGAGCTTCAAATCTCACCATTATCAGACTTGCAAGTCGGGGAAGCTTTACAGAGAACTCGCATATGTAATCTCCTTCGCTCCCTACTATTGGCGCGCAATGCAGGTATTATTACAGGTTTATCTTCGTCGTATCTGAGATGAAATATGATGTGATTTTCTTTTTTCTTTTTTCTTCTCCTAGTGTGCTAGAAGATGGTTCGACGAGTATAAAGTAGACCACCTCGCCAACCTAGGAAAGTATGTCTCGGCCATGGTAGCTGCTGGCGCGAGGCTGACGTATACGAGGGACCCATCGGCCCTATGGATGGGCATCGTCCTTGTGACTTCGGTCATAGCCACGGTTTACCAGCTTTACTGGGATTTCGTGAAAGATTGGGGACTTCTCCACCCAAAGTCGAAGAATCGCTGGCTTAGGGACGAATTGATACTCAAGAACAAGTCCATCTACTACGTTTCGATCGTGAGTGGTTATTTATTACTGACTCTACTTTCTTGCTTGAGCTCTGTTTTCTTCTCTCTCCTTTTTTTTTAAAAAAAAAATCTGAGTGATGTATGGGATCTCAGGCGTTGAACTTTGTACTGAGGGTGGCTTGGGTGGAGACAGTGCTTCATTTCAACATTGGGCTGTTTGAGTCTCGCCTGATCGAATTCTTGCTTGCTTCGCTCGAAGTTATACGCCGAGGGCATTGGAATTTCTACAGGTGAGAGGAAGAATGCAGAGAGCAAAGACGAAATCTTTTTTTTTTTCTTTTTCTGAGAAATGAAATATTTTTTGGTTTTTCTGGTGAATCTGCAGATTGGAGAATGAGCATCTGAACAACGTGGGCAAGTTCAGGGCAGTGAAAGCAGTTCCTTTGCCTTTTCGAGACACTGATTCAGACAGTTGAAGAAGAAGAAGAAGAAGAAGGTTGTTTGTGGGCTGTCATGACATGAAGGAACTGATCGATCGGATGAAGTGAAAATTTAGAGCTTCATACAACTAATTGACCAGTTGCTGATCTGATTGTTTCGATCAAGAGAACAAAAAACGTACATAATTCGTTTACATCTGTAATAAAATTCGACTGAATGCGAGCGTACGATCAATAGCTCCACCCAAAGCTCCTCAGTTAAAGGGGAACAAGCATTATCGATTTAATTACGTAACAGAGTGCTCTATCACAGCACAAAATATATTGCAGCACAACAACAAATCCATCTCTGCTGAGACATTACTACTTCACAAGCATTAATTACACACGCAGCAGAAAATTTCGGTTTTTTCTCCAATGGAAATCAAACGAAACTAAACGGCGTAAATCCTTATAACCTGATCGATCTTAGTACGGCACACGGGACAACCCCATTTCTTGGCCATGATCTCTTTCAGACAAGACATGCAACCCGCCATGTGTCCACACGGGACGCAAGCTCCCTCCACGGGAGAATCAAGGCATATGGGACAGCATGGAGTCGTATCCTTAGAACTGCCTTCAACCTTTGCTTCAGCATTAGAAGAAGATAGGTCAACTGGGCTTAGATCAATCAATGGATAGTGAATGGGACCATGAGATTCTTCTATAGATGGAGCTGATGGTTCAACGGCGTGTGTCGAAGGGTTGGGTAGATTTGCTTCGGCCATAGAAGTTGTTGTGCCTTGGCTTTGGGATTGTTTAGAAGGTTCGGGCAAAATGTCATCTGTTTCACTAGCCATGCAGCTCGTCGATGATCCACCGGCGACTGAAGAAGAACCTGTGTAAGAAGAAGTACCACCTCCATGTTGTGGTTCAGAGGATTGAAGAGAGGCGTTGATGGCCATTTGTAGCTGTTCGGCTTCTGAAACGGTTGGTTCAATCGTCGGGGCAGTTGGGGTTTGGTTGTTGAAGGCATGCATAGGATGCATCACCTGTTTTTTTTTTCATGATTCATATGAGAACAGACATAAATGGTAAGAGTTCATATAGGATGTAAGATTCCTATGAAGAAATTGAGATAAGAAAAAAAAAACACACTGTAATCTTTCACCTGAGGGATGCCTTTGCACGCATTGCAAAAACGTTGCAATTCATGCTTTTCGCTTTCCATTACTGGCGCAAGTTTGATTCGTGTGCCTGCAAACCAAATACAGTCAAGGTTAAGAAATTTTTTTGACTAACATCAATGCATACTTCTATCCCAGTTTAGAATTCACGGGCGGGCACTAAGCCTTAGCTAATGACTCAGAATGATGGTGATGAAGTACAATGCAAAAACTATAGTTGGAAAAAAGCTTACTTTTTGATATATCAGATATTACTGCTGCTGGATCAGGCACGTTGAAATCTGGCTCTTCAAGATTTGATTTCCACAATTGAATAATGGTGCGAGGTTGAGCGTCCTGGTAAAAAATGAAGGGAAAATAGAAATGTTACATGATTTGAGATATATAAGTTTATGACTCATGTTTAATAGAGTAGCATTTTATCGTAGATCGTAATAGTTAAGGATAGCTTAGTACCTGTCCGCCAGAGTATATAGCTAACTCCAGCTTCAAAGGCTTTCTAGGATTGCGAGAGCCACAAGGCAGAATAACCACATATCTGTGTAATAATAAGAGGACAATATCAGAAACTAAAGTTACTAGTTTTGAAAACTAAAATTAACTTTTGTACGTACACTTTTCTTGAAAGCATATTAGGAGCCAGAAGTCCCAGAAATCCCGGCCCATAAATCTCCCTCAGCCAACCAGAAAATAAGCACAAGTGGGCCTGAGCAACAATATCAGAATGGTTTTTTCTTGAAATGAAACCAAATGGCAGAAATATAGACTTAGAAAAAGAAAACTGCATGGAAACATTAGGTTAAGAACGGTGATACCTCAATTGTACGGACGACATTACTGTACCCTTTGGCTCTAGCGACGTCAAGAGGCGTTTGACAGTCATCATTCATGATAAGCGCATTCGCTGAGAATTTTCCAAAGTAAATGAGTGGGTCGAAAAGGATGTTATATTCTGAAACATTTCGGTCTATGCATACCTCCATGTGAAAGAAGCAACTTTACGGTCTCATCGAGGCCTCTTTTAGCAGCATGATGTAATGGAGTTCCAGCATGCCGACCTAATAAAGAGACAAAAAATTTCGCTAGCGATCATAAAAGCAAAACCAGGATAGTATAAACCACCGTTATAAGCACCTAAACAACAGAAAGTTGAAAAAGCAATGCCATGACTAACCAAGAACTAAATTTGGGATAAGCCGAGAAAAACAAGAGACAATTTACCTGGACGGTAAGCATTGATATTTGCACCCAATTCAATCAAAGTCTTAGCCGTATTATACAGCTGTGGATTCATGCAAGCTGAAATCAACGGTGTTTTTCCTTCGTTGTCAATCCACTGCCACCACAACAAAACCATCGCAAAGGATCATACAAATAAGTCAAATAGCATATTTGGATTTGTTAAAATAGCTATGAATTAAGCAAAGACTTCAGCTTTACAGATTAATAACAGGGAGCAAATTCACTTCTCCTTGACAACATATAAATCCAATCAACACAAGCGGTCAGAGAACAAAGAAAAGGGCATATAAGCATATCATTATCAACACAAAATATACCTCAAGGCCAGCACCTTGGCTTCGAAGAGCTTTGATCCCATCAATATTTCCATAATTCACCTGCTGATACAGCAATTCATCCTTCGATTGCTGTTGACCCATCCTAAATCTTTATTTGAAGGAACTTATTTGACACAATATATAAGAATTTTTCTAAACACCAGAACCGTGAAAAGATAAAAAAAAAAAAAAAATCCCCCAAAATCAAACAACTGATAATTTCATAAAATCACCAGAATCAACTTTTTGGGGGAAAGGAAGAAGAACGAAAAGGGCCCAAAAATCGGTGGCAGGCAAAAGTACTTGGTCTTTTGGTTTTGGATGAAGCTGAGAATTGAGATGGATATATTATAAATTACTACCTCATACGTAACATTATACCAGGAGGTTCCTAGGAAAATTGGTAGTAATTACAGATGATACTTAGCAGCCAAGAAAATAAAAAATAAGTAATAAACTGTCAAAATCATTTATTTATCTCAATATGCGGAGCAACTGTGAGTTGTGACGCTTGAATAATGTTAACACGGCTTTAGAAATTTGGAGTATCGAGAATGTGCTTTGATCATATAAAATTTGGAACTTGGAAGGGCGTATATAACTAGGGAAAAAGTCAAATTTTTAATTTATGGTTCACTGGGAAATTCTCCACGCTCTCGGAATTGGTCTCATCGTAGAACGCAAACTCACCACAAGATAGAAAAAGGAGGGAATAAAAAAAATGTTGTAAAACTGAATTTTCATACACAACGATATCATTTCGAGCAGGAAAAAGAAACTCATAAATTAAGTCCTGTTTTTTCTTTCCCTGAAAGACGGTCATATCTATCAAAAAGGTGATTAAAGCTATACTACGAGGATGTTTCTGCTTGAGTATTTTCTCTCTGGTTTGAATCCTCAGCTTCGTTATGAGCTTCAGAGGGTGATGAGCTACTACTGACCTTGGGAGGCCTGTACTTCTTGTACAGCCTTTCTTTGTTCAATTGCCACCATTCGTTCGCTTGATCATTCGAAAACCTTCGCTTGCTGCGAAAAACATAAATGCACGATTTATACACAACTCAATGCAAAATCAACGAAGGTTTAAGACAACCATATATGATATACCTGAACCTAATCCTCTGAAAGATCTTGGTCCCATTCGAAAGCTGAATCACCGTTACGTATACGCCGGGCTCGAATTGCTCCATCACTTCCTTTCCTCCCTCTGACCTTTGGCGGCGAGGGTTCGAAGATTCAAGTTCGTTATTGGATTGATCTGTATGTTGCTCGTGGGAAACGGTGGATCCGTTTGCATCCAACGATTCAGATGCATTTACGTTGTCGTGATCTTCGTTTCTGTGATCTTCTTTAATGTTCGAACCATTGGCTGATGATGTTGGTGTTTTGTCAGACTCATCGTCGCCGGGATTATCTTCGCGTTCTTGAATCTTGATTGCATCGAGAAAAGCCTCGAGCTGATCGCGGATGGATTCGAGCGATTCGCTCTCGGATATCTCAGGAGGCAGCTTTTCTGTGATTTCCTTCAACTAGAAACATTTGATAACAATTAAATTAAAAATGCGAGCAGTAGTACTAGCCTATTACATTAGAAAAAAACATTGAACGAATTACTTGATCGGTGATGGTCTTAGCAGCATGCATCGCTTTGACGCACTTATCTGATCTATCAGCAGCAAGAGAAGTAGCTTCTGATGCAGTTTTCCTCAACTCCGTAATCTCTGTTTCTAGACCATGGCTCTTTTGCTTCAAAGCCTTGACCTAAAATCGAGGGAGAACACCAATAATTAATGCGTAAATTCGATTTAAAACACAGAAAAAAGAAATGAAACCCTCCCCACTTGGCCATGTAACTTGGAAATTTCTTGAGTCAAAAGATCGTTTGACTTCTTTAAAGTATCGATCACACCCCTCGAGAATACGGGAGTAACCGAGCGTGGTGGACTTGGCCTTCTGTACGGTGAAGATGGTCTCGAGTTGGACTGAGTAGGCAGTGTATGTGGTAGCACGGCTGGAGGTGTCTGAGGCTGTGGAATGGTGGCCATATTAACGGGCTTTAAGGCAAACTGAAGGGCACTCAGAGAACTTGGGAAAGCAATGTCCTTCAGCTGTAATAGGGAGGGAACCTGCGAAGCACGGACGATAGAGTAGTTGTCTGCTTTCGCTGCATAGGACTTAACCTCATGGTACTTAACTGGTTCAACCCTAGGCGAAAGCAGAACCCTCGACGAACCTCTCACATCTCCACGATCGGGCCTGAGGGTGAAATCGATTGATCGTCTCCTGTTAGAAGCCTTTCTATTGAAAGTCGTCGAAGACATGTTAGAAGCTTCGGACATTTTCTTGAGCTTCAGAAAACATGCATCGCATACTCTGTGCGGTTTACTAGGCGTGGGGGCTAAAGCTGCTTTCAAAGCCTTTTTGGAACTACAGGCATGGCAATGAACCAAACCGCAGTGGTAACAGTTGTGCCTCTTTCTCGTGAACCCAAAGGCTTGCCTGCACCCAGTGCAGAGAGACTGATCTGCCCCAGAAACCCATTTGTGTATGCATATGCACGTCGTGTAGTTCGACCCACACACGATGTTTCTTACATGCCTGTCCTTGAGCGCTTCGACGAGCGTTGGGACGCTACGGTCGTCTATATCTCCGTGTCCAAGCCTTCCATTTAGTCCCTGTCCCCAGGTGAAGAGTTCGCTTTTAGTAGTCAGCACTGCAACGTGATGTTCACCGCACGAGATTTGCTCTACGAATTCTCCTACCAATCTGTCCTGAACCAGACAGGGCTGTTTCCCGTCGGAGCTTGGAGTTCCCAGCTGACCGTAAGAGTTGCTCCCCATGGTAAAAACATGGCCCGTGTTTGTAAGAGCAACAGTCATGTTATGACCGCACGCTATCTGATGCATGTTGTAGTCCACGAGTCCCGAGACACACGTAGGTACGAAATACGTTTCTTTACTACCATGGCCTAAACGGTTCTTATCCCCATCTCCCCAAGTGAACAGCTTCCTCGACAAGGCATTCGAACCGCCGCCCAAGTGATTCGTGACTTCGATGATAGCAGCAGTGTGCCAAACTCCACAAGAAACGGTCACAGCTTTGAGCCCGTATAGGGATTCGACCTCCCTCGGGCGAGGAGCGCTCGAGCGATCTCCGTGTCCCAAAGCCCCAAAAGTTCCGTCCCCAAAAGTGAAGAGCTTCCCAGAAGACGTCGTCAGGGCCGAATGCCAAGTCCCACAAGCTACAGACAAAACTTGATGCCCTTCCAAAAAACCAGAAACTCTCTTAGGAATCCAATGGCTGACATCATCGCCATGTCCTAAAAGCCCCGCGTTGTGGGTCCCGTCACCCCACGTGTACAAATCGCCCGAAGTGGACAGAGCGCACGTGTGAAACTCGCCACACGCGACAGAATCCACGTTCGTCACGGCCAAGAACTCGACCAGCTTAGGACGGCTGAAGTCATTCTCAATCCCATGTCCTAATCTTCCCCCCGATTCTTCGCCCCATGTGAAGACCTCGCCCTGCCTAGTCACCAGAGCCACGTGGCGGACCCCACAGGCCAATTGATGAACGTCGAGCACCACGTTTGACTCGAGCGGCTGTGGAGTTAGGAGGTCGCTCTTGACAGGGATGGGATTGCCATTACCATCTTGGGCAACTCCGTCAAGCCAAACCTCTCCCCAGAGATATACGTCGCCTAGGGACTCTATGTCGTCGTGCCCCGAGCCCTGGCTCGAGCAGCTTGGCGTGCTCGAGACGCTGATGCGAAAACCATCTACGCTGCTAGTTCTTACCTGCATGTTTGCTGTACCTTCATGCCCAACATGTGTGCTTGAGGATGTAGTAGAATCTACGGAGAGTCTCGCGCGGGAAATGCTTGATAATGTTTCTACAGTTGCTCCAGAGTGTCGATGATTATCGTGAGAGTCAACACTACCGTGTAGCTGAAGACATAACATGTATGTTAGTAGAAATGTAATAACCATACGTATCAGGAAATCTCTGTGTTTACATCATATTCTTTCTTTCCACGAAACTTACACCATAAACTTCACTTTTAGTACGTCTATTACGAGCTTGTCCAGTTGATGTTAAAGACTTGAGGCCACCAAGCCAGATCTCAGTTTCAGCTTGGTCTTTGCAAATCTGAGAAGAAAAGTGGAAACTTTCAAGTTTATCGAATATTATCGTGTGAATGAGAAGGCGAAAAGATCGACCACTAACCAAATCAAGTGACCTTTCACCGTTGTTATATATCAGCGAAAATGACAAGTAGTCTTTCTCTGGGCGCAAATATCTTTTGAAAACAGGCTGATAAACACGGACGAGTAATATCAATCGTCCGTATGCTTGGGTAAATATTGCACACATAGAAGAGACTTCAATTTCCACTAACCGTTCTTTGTCCAGGAATAACCCGTGTAACAGAAGATAGCTTCAAAGTCCTTTCTGCTTTACGTGAGTACCAGATTAATGTTGTTTCATCCTGGCAACATGATCCAAACACATATATATAAGTATATCCACAATAACAAAAGCTCAAATAAAATCAGTAAAATTATTAGAATGAACTATTGCTCTCTTCATAAATTCCTTGATATCTATGTATATAATGCTTACCGGAGAAAGTCTGAATGTACAAAATTTAGGCTTCCCCTTTCTGCTGTACTTTACTAACTGTGTTCCTTTCTTCAAAGCGCGGAGCGTCTTCAAAACAGTATCGTGATCACATAAGCCGTGGATCAAATCATCAAACAGGATTTGAATCACTCATTTACACAAAAAGAAAACATGCATAACTATTTTCCAAAATCATGATTCTGAACAATATAGAAGATACTAAAGCAATGTGTGGGATCGAATTTCCTTCACTGGCTTTTATCATTACTGAAACATTACGTATTCGACAGGGAAAAAAAAGGAAACAGAGAACACCCAACGATTATATTAATACCTGATCAAAATTACGGTCGGGGTTGTCATAACTAATGGGATCTGCCATTCCATCTGAAACGAATCATAGTTACACACGAACCAGACCTACGTATCGATTTCCCAATCGTCCGTGTAGTCGTCATCGATAATGCGACCAGTGCACTGCTCTTCTACGCCAAATCATCAAATCTACACAACCGAATCCTTTATCTCTTTGTACTTTCCGACCTCCTATTGCACACAGCCTCTTCCAATCGCGCCTTCGAGATCTTGCAGATGCACAGCTCAATTCGGTCCAAAGAACAGCGTTGATCCTCAGATATTCAAACCGAAAATCCCACGAACGATCACGGTTCTCATACAATTCATGTCGTATGTTGGTCGGCTTTGAAAGTCCTCTGATCTACAGAGATGGAGAGAGAGAGAGAAAGCTAAAAAAGTTTCGGAGAAAATTTGTCAGCTGAAGAGAAATGCCGATGCGATTTTGGCGCGCACTTCTTGTTTTAGATCCGTCACTAAATCCACTTATTTTATTAATAATAAAATATTATTAATAACTCGATCATTAGTACATTACTGATTACATACAACAAGCAAGCTCTCCAAAGTAGACCATACATGCATGGCATGGCATATTTATTCTTATTTAATTTAATTTACTTTTCTTACTAGCTAGGCCTCATATTATTACATCATAGTCTTAATCACGCCCATAGCATACTCAAACGGCGTAGGAATCCTAGTCGTCCTCCTTCTAGAACCTGCAAAAACCCTAGACTCTCTCCTAGAATACTTCAACCTCCTCGCATCTTCCCTAGATATCCCATACGAGTTCATCACCACTTCTTCAGGCATCGCCCTGACGGCGGAGAGCCTTCCGGCGAGCTGATTCGTCACGGCGTTGTCGTTGGTCTTGAACGCTATCCACTCGAGACCCTCATCGGCGGCCCTTTTCAGTACGACGTAGTTTTGCGGGACGATGATGAGCTGTCCTCGCCTGACCTCGCCGTTGAAGACGGACCTCCCCTTATGGCCGACGATCTGTATCTGTCCGTTCCCTTGGGTTATGTACACCATGGTGTGTGCGTTCGTCGTCCAGTGCGGCGCCAAGATTCCGTTCCTGTAGAGCACTCCTTTCTCGGCGCTGAGGCGGAGGTGGCTCAGTATGGGGAGCTTATGGCCGTTGAGGGTGGTTAGTCTGCCGCCGTAGGGGTTGTACACGTCAGCCCTTATTGCCTTGTCGATGTTGGTGTTCAGCTTCGCCGTACAGATGGTCTCCTCCAGCCCGTTACCGTCGCCGCCGTCGCGCCTCATCCTCTCTTCTCTCTCCTCTTCTTCCTCTCTGGGAAGAACGACGTTGAAGTTCTCTGCTCGGACGATTTGGCCGCGGTTGTCGTCCTGGCCCTTCACCTTCCTTATCGTTTCTTGGTCGACGCTGAAAGCCTCGGCGAGGATTTGGTCGTCGAAGCCGTTTAGCACGTTGTTTCGCTCCCTTTGCTCCTCCTCTCCTCTTTCCGATCCGCCGCGTGGCTTTCCGGCCAAGAAGAAGTTCTGAGGAAAAAAAAGCGTTATACTGTTTACATATAATCTCAACGAATTTGATGGCTCATTGATTTACTAAATTATTACCCTGAATTTCCAGTCGAGTTGGTTGTGTTCACTGCCAGTGTCAAGAATGGCGACGGTGATGAGATCCTCTTGCTGCTCGCCGTCGTTGTAGAACCAAAGAGTCATCCCCGCCGGCAATGCAAGGACGTCACCTTGTCTGAACCGGCGAACCTTCTGATGCCGGTCGGTGAACCTCGCCTTGCGATCGTACCTTTGCTGAGTGTCCCTTTCGTACGTCTCGGCACAGCCCGGCACAACAGCACCGAGCAATCCTCGCCCTGCAAAAATAACCACACGCATTTCATCGCATTATTTAATACTGTTTTTTATTACTACGACTAAAAGAGAGGTCAAAATTAACAGCTGTTGGACAAAAACTGATGGACACCTTGGACTACGTAGAGCAGCTGAGGCGCATTGTTGTAGTGGGGCAGGAGAAGCCCCTTTGATCTGATTACGTTCCTGACAGCGGCGATTCCTGCGCACTGAAACTGGTCGTTGTTGCGGTCCCAGAATTCGGTGAGCCCATGCTCGGACTCGAACCGTAGGTTCGGTTCTTGAGCCGTGATGGACTCGACCTGGCACTGGGTTCGAGCCCTTAGCCTGTGCTTCTGAGATTGATGGAGCCTCTGCCAAAAGAACTGTTGTTCTTGGCCGAGCTGAGCTGAGGAAGCATCGAGCAAGGAGATGATAATGGTTGCTACGAAGAGGAGTATTTGGAGCTTGATTCGAGCCATTTATGGTGTTTTTCTGTGAGTGTCTTGAAGGGGTGAATAGTAGGGTTTCTTTTATAGGGAAGTGTTGGGGGTTTTTGGTGTTGACACGTACGTACGTGGTGGGATTTGGACATTTGGCTCTGCGCATGGAGTTTTTGTTGGTCGTTTGCATGAAAGTATTACTTACATATGGATTCATGCATGGTGGTGTGGTGTCGCTTGCTTACACCTAATGCCCTTTTACGTGGCGATTCGTAGCTGCATTTATAACGTGGCGTGGCGTGGCGTGGGTGCTAATTTCTTTTTTTCTTTTTTGGTGTTTTCCCCAATTTATTCAGTTGGGTGGATCTTGAAAATAAAGTAATGGGCTTCTCTTTATATTTTCATAGGCAAATGCCCTTTAATCTTAGAGATTAACACAATAATATCCTACGAGCTTCAGATCTTCACTTACCTTTTCCATTTTTCTTGAGGATTCTTTGGATTGCTTTGGTCGTTTGATGATGGTGGTGGTGTTCAATAATCATTTTGCATTTGATTCGGCCTAACAAATACAACTATTTGTTGAGTCCGTTACCTAAATATCATATTATAATTGACAAGCGAGGATTTGTCTATGGTGTTTAATTCTATTTTATAGTTGAATTTGGATTTGGGTACTTAGTCATTCACTCATAAGTCATATACCACTTGTAATTCAAATATCTGTTTCCAGATTATATTCAAAGTACATGCTTTATTGCATAGGCATTCGTCTCCACCTTGTTCAACGTTCAATCATGGATTAAGATTGACTAATTGTAGATACTGTACTTCAAGTCCACTTGAGTTTGTTCAAAGTTTCGTCTTCCCACCTAAGATATTATATACATTTGTTACATAAATAGCAGCAAATCAAATGTGGCGGCTGTAATAAGTGGAAAAATCCACATAATACAGAGCACTTAAAGCTTACTCTATTCAAGATGTAATACCCCAAGTCAAAATATCCCATTATTATTCAACTTTTGCATCATCATCAATCAACATCATTATTACAATAGTCAACAAAGGCGCAATTACGAAGATCAATCTAGACTTGAAACAATGGTGAAAACACATGCAACTAGTGTAATGTAGCTTGTCCGAATTACAACTTGTGTGAGTGTGCTTATACATCCTTCACCTCTACTTAGCCTCTCATCTACAATTATCCAATTTATAAGTCAAGTCAAGCTAATCTTTTTTTTTTTATAATTCCTTTTCCTCCCAAGCCCTAACAGAACAAATCGAGAAATCCCCATAATATCTTTAATATTGCACATAAGCCCCTCAAAAATCTGGTAAATTCGGAATCTCTCCGCCTCTAACGAAGAGGCTGTACCAAAAGCCCATCTCCTCATCAATATCATTCTCCGTATTTTCCGTCGGTGGAAAATGAAATTGAATCTTATCGTCGATCACAATTTCATCGGATAATTCATCGGGCCATAGGCTTTCATCGATCTTTCCAAAGTACTCAGATGAGGCGTAGTCGACCATTTCTTCGTTCTTGATAATGATTCTCTCGTACGATGTATCGGTCAACGAGGACGAAATTTCACTTGAACTTGTCACTTGGGTAGTAGAAGTACATTGGTCCGAATTTGACTTTTCCGAATTTTTGGGGGCGCTTTCGGAATTTTCGAAACCCATGGGGCTCTTGGAGTTGCCATGAGATTGATAATCTTTGAGCTTTTTCTTTATGCTCGTGTGCCAAACATTTTTTATCTCGTTGTCCGTTCTTCCCGGCAACTCAGCTGCAATTGCTGACCACCTGAAGTTACATTAATTGAATATAGATTAATTAAATGATTAATTATTGCAGTTTAAGGAGTATTATATTAGCACGAGCCTAAAGGCAGCTTTTCCAAGTGATTCAAATCATAGTGGAGAGCCTTAAATCTCGTGATTAATCTTAATTATTCGGACACAGAATCCTAAGAAGATGTAAAACACTGCGTGCCTTTTTGTCTGTTCCATCAGTTAATGATTCTGTACATTTTAAGGCATCTAATCTAGTGTACGTGTTAAAGTAGAGACTCAAATTTAATATTACAAACTTGCACGTATATAGAGAAGGGATCAAAATCATTATCTATATATTTCAATTCAAGCCGTTACAAAAGAAATGTCAGACTCGTGATGCCAATGATGCAGAGTATAGACTACTTAAAATTTTTAAGGAAAATGTCGTTTTGTGGATGATCTCACCCCCACATGTAACTATTGCAAGGGCAATCATGCATTACCTCTAATTTAAGTATTTGATTTTAACATTTCTCAAGTTTATATATAATTTCATAAACTGAACATGGAATTGGTTGCAAGTATTCTAATATAAGATTGCTATACTCTATGTATTCATGCCTTGGAAAAAGAAAAGTGAAATGGGATCATAAATGACTCCAAAGTTTTTTGTGCATGTGAAAAAGGTCTAAAATTCTGGGCGTGAACCTTAAACTAAGGAATATAAGAAAAAAAAAAAGAAACAAAAGATAGTTACATATAATAAATAATCTAATGAAATGAATAATGGTACCTATTTCCCAGCTTTTCGTGTAGTTTGATGATAGCTTCTTCTTCTTCCCTGCTGAAGTTTCCTCTCTTAATATCGGGCCTCAGATAATTCGTCCAACGAAGTCTGCAACTTTTCCCACATCTCGACAACCCTTTATTTAGTTTAAAAAGAATAATTCATGAGCAACCACAAAATTTACATATAGTTACTTATATGGTTGTATTTATAATTAATCATACAAAAAAAGAAGATGTTAGTTAATCCAAGTATTTACCAGCTTGTTTAGGGAGAGCTCTCCAATTTCCATGGCCATGCTTGTTGATAAAAGACACAAGAATCTCATCTTCTTCGGAGCTCCATGGCCCTTTCTTCAGACCCATCTTCTCACAACATGGAGCTCTCACCATTTCTCTTCTACTTTCAAAAGAAAATTAAAAGAGCTAATTTTTCTCCTCTCGGCTATGATATGAGTATTGTTGTTATTTTGTGTGTGTGCCAAAGTTGAATATCTTTATATAACTCATGAGGCAGCAAAGCATCTTTGTACTAATATATTCTATGAAGCCTTTGGTGGCTATTTCGAAGAAGTTCATTCAATCTTTTTTTTTTTTTGGTAGTAAGAACCATTTATTTTATGTATGATTAAATCCACTTGGAAATTTAATATACTAAAGGTCGTTAGAGTTTTGCATTAAGAATATGTTTCATGCATAGATTCAATCATTTTATTTTTTGGTTATTTTCGTTTCAGGTCCCATGTTAAGTTTCATTTAGCTTTTAGGACCCAGTCAGAAATTTCATAGTTTTAAGGACCCGATTTGGGCAGAAACAGTTTATTGTTCTGCAGTACCACTTCACTGTTCTGTAGTACCACTTCATTATTTTTTAGTACCACTTCAACATGCTGAAATAACAGAAAACGATCACTTGATTCCAGTTTATATACACCGCGTAACAGTTGCGTACTTTTAGGTCCTTATCTCTAAATTTTATCAAAACTGGGTCCTTAAAACTATTTTTTTCCGACAAGGGCCTGAACACTAAATTAAAACCCCCGATTGAGCCTGAAACTCAATTTGCCGTTTATTTTTAGCTATACTTACGTACATGATTACATCAACCACTTCAACTCTTTACTCAGTGAATTGAAATTTGAGTTAATTATGATTCATGCCCCAATAAAGGTTTAAAATCGAGTTCAGGCCCTGTCAGAAAAAGCAATTACTTTTAGGACCCGATTTCTGCATACCACTTCATCGTTCTGCAGTACCACGTCTTTGTTATGCAGTACCGCTTCATTGTTCTAAAGTACAACTTCATTGTTACCGCAGAAAAATGAAGTGGTACTGCAACAATCGAAGTGGTACTGCAGAACAATAAAGTGGTACTGCGTACCAAAGAAGTGGTACTGCTGAACGATGACGTGATATACAAAAATCCGGTCCTTAAAACTAATTGTTTTTTCTGACAGGGGCTGAATCCTAATTTTAAACTTAAATGGGGTTGATTTGAGAAAGCCCCTTGAATTTTCTCGTGGGAAGAATATTTAAGTCGAAATAAAGACAAGATACCACGTGAGCCTCGCATTCAACTTTAGTCATCGCACGTGCCGTGATCTTGTGCGGGTGTGTAGAAATAAATGTCACATTGGCAATATATAATACAATTGAAATTGTATTGATCATTCATCTCTCTCCTCTACTCTACATAAAACTGCGTTGAAAATGGACTATTGATTTGGACGAAAGCGCAACGCACACAATAGGTCTTTCTATTTTATATTTTATACTTTCTTTTCTGAGTATATATTGAAAAGCTAGGCGTAAAAAGTTGATGAAACTAAAATCTTCGTGTGATATTGGCACCATAATAAAATACTTCCACGTAAATTATATTAGAAGTAATATAAGAAAAATTTAATTACATAAATGAAAATTATCATAATAAATAATGAGGTCAACTCTTCCCTTAATCGTATAATCATATCCTCTTGCACGGACAAAAATACTCCTAATTCAACAAGAAGAATGTTTATCGCTAGCAATAACGTCAATGACCGTCGATCATTCCAATCCATCGAACATAAATTCACACATCGTACTTAACTAAAAAAAATTATACGTATTTCTTGTTAAATACATCTGATCCTCCAACGTAACAACTGTGTTCCTCCTCGAAACCCTCACCCAAAATTGTTCCCCCCAAACTGCTATAAAACCCTACACAGCTAATTAAGCCTTATCCAATAAATTAAAACAAAAATGGCGATTATCAAACAACCCCTTCTTCTTATCGTCCTTTCCCTTTCCATTCTCGCCTTCGCCGCCCTCGCCGCCGAAGAACATCAAAGCAGCCATCGCAAGCGCGTCGCCGCTGCCCGACGAGCGACGAAGGCGAAGACTTCTTCTTCTTCTTCACCTTCTTCTCTCGAGGCTAAGAAAAACGAGGTTTTCGAGCGATTCTTCGCCCGCCACGGCGACGACATCGCTACTTATTCCCTCGACGGCAAGAAATTCCACTTCGGTCGACCCAACAACAACAAGCGCACCGCCCCTCCTCGCAAGACGCTCGCCGGCGCTCGTAACAATAAGAAAGAAGTCGAATTTCGTAAGATCGTCGCCGCCCGCAAACGATTCGCCGCCGCCCGTAGGAATCAGGCGGCAGACCATCAGAAGGTAATCGCTGCCCGCAAGAGCCGGGCAGCTGCCCTTGCCGGCGGTCGAAAAATCGACGCCGATCGTAATAAGCGCGCAATCACCTCACGCAAGCATTATTCGACGGTCAGCAATAATTATAAGCCAGAAGCGGGGAAAGTATGGATCGAAAAAATGCGCAATAAGCGTTTCGCAGTTAGGAAGGGGAGATCGTCGTCGGCCGGCGGATTTAAGTTTATTCCATCGTCATTCAAAAATAATATTATTGCTCAGTCGCCTGAGATTCCCATGCCAATGCCTTCACCCGTGCCTTCGCCCATGGCTTCGGCGCAGCCGTGAAGAAGATGCAGCGAGGATGATGAATTTGAAATATGATTTTATATACGCAATTTAATTACACAATAATCTTATCGTCGATGATATATGTTGTTAATTTAGAGTGTGTGTCTCTCTAAGGTGGCTTCTTACGTGCGTACGTTCGTGCGTAAGTACGTAAGGCTATCGTAGGAGCAAACCCTTTGTAACGTTTTGTGTCTGTGTGTGTGTTTATGTGTTTGTCTAATTGGTTGCGGAATGTTTTTTTTAAGTGAATTGCATGCATGGTGATTGTTGACGACGACGAGGAAATGTTTGGTAATTTGTTTTTTTAATATGTTGGGAGATATATCTTATAATATCTTTTCAACTTTGGATGCTACTAGTGGCACCCTTATAAATGAAAAATGATATTTGCACCCCCTTAATAAATGAAATAAATTCCTTAAAGTTAGTGCATTTATTTTCTCTTAGCAAAAAAATATTTTCCCTACATTGTAATCAGTAAAATTAAACATATCGTATTTTTAGTAAGTATTAATTAATTAGTTTATTACATTTGCACATTGATTTCAGCTTTAAGCATTCATTGCTTAATTATTTGTAGTTTATTTAATTATAATTATAGAATACACACGTAATTTATGAAATTTACAATAATATTTGTTGTCTTAATTAATAAGAAATATATAACTCATTAATATATAGTTAGATTAGACTTGAATTTTAGTAGCAATATTTTCTCAATTTTATGTATAATGGTACTTCTTCCCTTAGCAATCACTATGACTATCTGAATTATATAATTAATGTATTGATTTTTCTATAATATATACGCACACCAATACATAAAATCCACTAAAATATAAAAGGACCAGTTAATTGAAAGCACTACACATCTATTCTCATATTAATTAAGGGGTATACATAGTAAGTGAGAGGTGTCAATATGTTAAAAACCTCAGATCTTTATTATATTTAACAGATAAAATCCAAAGACAACGAGTAGCTGATACGCAGACACAAATAGTAACATAAAAAACACAAACAATTGAAGAACGATACAGTAATACACAAGGCGTGCATTGTTCTTCGATATCAACTAACAGAATAGACAGATTAGAAGATTAATTTCTTGTAGAGGATGAAACTGTGCAGAGAAGAGTGAGTATAGTGTTGTGCGGCGTGAGAATTATATCTCGTGTGTCTGCCAAAACCCTATATGCCCCTTTTAAGTAACCCTAACGAAAATTGCTTGCAAGTCCTTCCATTTTATCCGCCTTATAGTTTGCACCATAGAGCCTTCCAGAACATGGGCCGTCTTTATTCTGTTAGTAGCCCAATTAACTTGCTGAGCCCAAAGAATGATCAAGTCAGGGAGTCCTTTTTTTTGGTATGAAATAATTTCATTACCACAGGAACCGGTATTTGGTACATTTTGTCACACCCACACAGCTAATCATCAGAATTAAATCACTCCATTACAGCACTAGGAGTTACATAATTCATTCACTATATCTGCTCCCCTTTGATAGGCCTTCGCAAACTTCATTTCTCGGGCTTGGTTTTTGAAGCTACACTTAAATTTTTTAACCAGTTCCGAAGCAGATATCGCGCCCCCACCGTGCACTCTAGCATTCCGTTCTTTCCACAATGTGTATGTTATTGCCACCACCCCCGCAATTTGAATCTTCGGCATTAAGGACTTCTGCTTACTCATTCGCACTAGTTGATTGGCCCACCCTTCAAAATTACATGGTAAGTGAAGGTGTAACCACCGGGTGGCCTCCTGGACGACAGCTCTGCTGTAATCACATTCAAAGAACAAATGTGTGATACATTCTTCAGTCTGTTTGCACAGTTCACAACGTGTACAGGGACATTTAGCCCCCAATGAACCAGTCTATCCCGCGTAGGCATCTTCCTATGCATGATAAGCCAACAGATGAAAGAGTGTTTAGGCATATTCCATCGATTCCAAATAGCTGCAGCTGAAGCCATCGTAGCCCTCTCCCCTTTCAACCATTCATAGCCCGAGGCGATGGTATAGCAGCCATCCTTTGTTGCAGCCCATCTCCCATCATTGTAACCCCCCTTACTTTGTCACGCACTCGAAGGATCTGAGTCCATTGCAAGCTGCTAGCAGCTGCTCTCTGATAGGTCCAAAAGCTGCCATTCTTCAAGTAGTAGCAGTGCAGCCATTTGATCCACAAGCTGTCTTTTTTTCTGTGATATATCCCAGATTGTCTTCCCTATACTCGCGCAATTCCAAGTACCACAGTCCTTGATACCTAGGCCCCCTAGCTTTTCTTCAAACAGACCGTGTCCCATGCCACTAAAGCCTTTACTTTCCCCCCAATGCCTCGACCCCATAAGAACTCTCGGCATATTTGATCAATCCTCTGCACTACATTGGCAGGGAGAAGGAACATTGAGGCCCAGTAGCTATGAAGTGCCATCAATACAGAGTTGATGAGGCAACATCTACCCGCATAGGAAAGATTCCTTGAAGTCCAACATTTGATCCGCTTGGTAATTCTGTCCACCAGTGATTCACAATCAGCCCTACTCCATCTTGTTGGCGAGATTGGAACCCCAAGATATTTCATTGGGAATGAGCCCTCAGGGTACCCAGTCATCTCAAGGATACTCTGCCTCACAGTCGGGGAGGAACCTGCTATATAAATACTAGATTTTAATGGGTTAGCTGCCAACCCTGGCGCCCTCTGGAAGTGTTGCACGCTGTCCCTAACCAGGGCAACAGAGGGGATGTGGGCCTTACACACGATCAGGAGATCATCCGCAAAGCACATGCTAACTAAGTTGAGCTGCTTGCATAGGGGGTGGTACTTAAAACCCTCTGTTTTCGAAGCCAAAAGGAGCCTTCTGGTCAAGTATTCCATAATCAGTACAAATAGCAGATGTGACATCGGGTCACCTTGCCTCAGCCCCCTAGCTCCTCTAATATGACCCTCAAGCCTCCCATTAATAGCCAGTTTATATGTGACAGTCGAGATACATTCCCTCACCCAAGACACAAACTGCACTGGGAATCTAAACTGTTTCAAAAGGCTGAGTAGGAACTCCCATTCTACTGTATCATAGGCCTTCCTTAAATCAATCGTCATCATACACCTAGCTGAGGCCTGGACCCTGTTGTACATCCTAAGCACAACATAATATTGTGGCCTATAGATCTGTCTGGCACGAAGGCTCCTTGGTTAGGGTGCACAAGTTTGGGGAGCACTGATCTCAGCCGAGTACAGAGAAGCTTTGAGATACATTTATAGACTGTATTACAGCAGGCTATAGGCCTATAGTCCCTTCCTGTCCTTGGCTGGGGAACTTTAGGCACCAAAGTTATGGTTGTGGACCATGCTGCTTTGTAAAATTCACTGTTATATCCATCCGGACCGGGGGCTTTGTCACTATGGATGGAAACCATGGCAGCTTTAACTTCCTCCCGAGTAAATGGGGCAATGAGACCAAGCTGCTCCTCCACATTTAAGAGATACCCCTGTTTGATTACTTCAGCATCTATCCCTTCCAAATCCCCACCAGCTCTGCCCAGAATGTTGGTATACTCATCCACAAAGTAAGAGACTATGGACCTAGGCTCCTCCAGTACTATCCCATCATCCCTCTCAACTGAGATTATCCTATTCCTATACAATAGAATCACCATATTTTAACACAATAGAATCACCATATTGTTTATTAAGAATATTAATATATTTTATTTTGATGCAAATATTACTATGATATAAATATTTTCGTATAATATGCATATAGACATGCAAACAACATTCCACCCGTATTCACTTTGTATACACCGAAAATTGAAAAACAATACTTTTCTTGTTTTATACTTTCTTGTTTATATATGTTAACTATTATTACCTACTAAGTGTATTAAATTATTTTAATATAATACTAAACTTTACATAACATAAAAATATATATCATATAACTTATATATATACATACACGAAAACGAACCCCACAAAAGAAATCAAGTCAATAAAAATGTTGATAAAAGATGTAGTTAATTAAAACTTTAATGCTTTTGCTTTTCCAATACTTGGGGGGTTTATTTAGTAAATAAAGGGGTCTCCATAGAATTTCCCATATATTAATTAGGCAAATCGCATTGACTGCGTTAAGCTCAATTTGTTGATTGAGTAACCAAACATTTAAATCTTCACTCATCCGTCGCATTAGGACAACCTTATAAAAGGGGAAGCCTTGAAAGAACCACAGCACAAACTACAAAGGCAGCCAAGGCAGGCACAGTTGCTGCTCATATTCCAAAATCCCATCAGCAAAATGAGCCCTTCAATGGCCGCCGCATATCTCCTCCTCATCCTCCTCCTATCCTTCGCATGGTTCTCCAGCGCACTCAGTCTCAACCTACACTTAGAAAATACTGAAAAACACAGCGCAGATTGCGTTGGAAATCATCACAGATCGCTCTTAGCTGGTAAATCGCCCCCTCCGCCCAAGAAAGGCGGCGGGCCTAAATCACCTCCTTGGTGGAAGAAATGCCCTTGTTTGGGTTCATCCCATACGGGGAAAACGAGGCCCGAGTCGCCGGAGAAACCTGCCTCGGGCTCGCCAATGGGCCCTAATAAGCCAAAATCTCCTCCTTGGTGGAAGAAATGCCCTTGCTTGGGTTCGCCTAAGGCAAAGACGAGGCCAAAGTCGCCGGAACACCCTGCCCCAGGGTGGCCGAGCAGGTGGCCACCGTTGGGCCCCATCAGAAACTCAAGAAGAAAATCATAGTATACTATCAACTATGTCGTTTGTAATAAACCGAGGTTTTAATAGCAAATAAAGTGGAAAAATGAAAACTTTTTATTACACAACGTTAAAATCTGCTCAAGAATAACTAGTCTGTTTCACTAATCATAAACCACAAGTTTCTGATAGAGCTCAGATGATATAGCTGCTTCCATGGTAGCTTCAGGGTTCATTACATCCTCGGGTTTGATCTCCCCGCCTTGCTCCAAGAACAGCGTCAGCAGATTCTTGGAAAACCCACTAACAAGAGCAACCCCGTTTTGAGTAGCAGTCACCGGCGTGGAGGACGAGTCCCTGAGATTCCAAAACACAATCTCGGGCACGTTTTGATACCCATTTTCCCTGTACTTCCTCTGTATCACCATGTAATCTGTTTCCCAAGGATGGGCAGAAGCTTGGTCGAACTCCATGTCGCTGAAGACGAAGAGCCTCTTTATCATCTGTTCCTCGCTCAGCTTCTCGCCGACTGCTACCTCGAGGATCCAATCGAAAACCTTTTGAAAATCAGTATTTCCTCCCCAGTCCATTCGCCTGACGAAATCAGCTTTAGACTCTAGATTCCCAGGTTCGATCAAGTGAAGCTGAGGCTCTTCACTGAAGGTGATGACGTGCCCTTTCCATGGCTCTTCGCTGAGCTCCGAAACGAGCAAGCCAAGCGCAACACAGACGTCCATCGGTATGCCCCACATGCTGGCCGAGACATCGCAAACGGCCAGGCAATTGCTGAGTTTCCCCTCCTTTAGCATGTCGTCGACCATCCTTTTCCATTGGAGTTCTGAGACGAGGACTTCTTCCCTGCTGCCTTTTTGGTTTTGGCTGATTATTTCGTGGGGGAGCAGAGCGCCGGCCGCGATCTTAGCACCCCCCGTATTCACTTTCTCGAGATAATCCTTGAACCTCTTGTTATCCCTATGCGTGAATATATTCGTGTAGTTCTTCATTGCAACTGAGGCGACGCGTTCGTAGTCTACAGATCCCCACTGCCTTGCACTCATGTAGACCTCGGGCAGTTTCAGGGCTCGGTGAAGAGGGACGAGGACTTGAGTTCTCAGCCTATTTTTCACCCTACTGTAGTACTGATCGTCGTCGAGGCTCGCATATTCCTCCGAAGAATCTCTTGGGAACATCATTTTAGATATGTTGTTGCAGAGCAGAGTCGCCTTATCGTAGGAAGAATCGACCGAGGGGCACCACTTGGCAGCAAGGCTGAGCTTCTTCGTCTCGCCTGAAGCCAGCGCCTCAACGTCTGATCTCAACACCTCTGCAAAGAGGGCGCTCACCTTATCGTGCAAGAATCTGTAATTTTCGTCGAGTTCGTACCTTTCTTCAGCCCTCTTCTTCATTTGCTGCGCCTTCTCCTTCCTCAACCTCCTAGCGTTCTCCATTTCCTCCTTCACCTTGACCATGTTAGCCTCGATCCTCTCCTCCCTCGGAACCGTAGCCCTCAGAAGCATCTTCTCATGGTAATCTCCCTGTCTGCGCCGCAGTCTTTTGTTCATCTTTTTTTTCCTGAGAAAATGCATCTTCCTAAGTTTACCTTTACCTTTTCTGCACCTACCCCACGCCTCTTTCCTCTCTTTTCTAACGTCGGGCCCTTCGATCAGCCTGTAAAGGATCTCTGGGAGATCCTTAAAGTAGCCGAACTCGGCTATGGCCCTAACGTTGCACGCGAGCGTCCTCGGATGGTTGTCGTGCAGCCAAAGCGCACAAGCGTAGAACCCCTCTTTGTCCGATTTGCCCGTCCCCCTAACGCTTCTGAGGTTACAGATCAGCTTAAGTGTTGTAAGAGGATCGTGATCCCATGAAAGCTTCAGGCGTTTCCCTACGGATTCCGGCCTGGTATCAGGCACGACGTGGAAGAAGAAGTCCAAGCAAGGGTTGCCCGAGGACTTGTAAGTGGCCGACATGTTCTCCGTGTAACCCATTCTTGGGAACCGATGGGTAATATCGTAGATGCCTTCGTCGGAGGAGTAGCCTCCATAGCTGTCGACGGAGTTGTCGTCGTATAGTGCCGGCGGGGCCATTTTTTTTGAGGATTTTGAGTGATCGATGATTTTGGTGTTTAGCTAAAGGAGTAACGATTTACTTATAAGATGGACAATTTCTTGGAGGCCAAGGGATTTCCTTTCCTTGACAGATTCATCCGTATCAATGTGAGAAATAAACGGCGAGACTTAATTCGACGTAACGTGCGTTGTTTATGGAAAGCCCACGTCGCACGGAAATGATTGGGTCGTGTTTACTATGTATATAATCGGTTACATACTCAAATTTATATTGGGAGAGAGATTCTACTCTACTCCACCCTTTTCTTTTCATTAATTCAAACGTGATATGTGCAAAAATATAAATTAATTATAATGGATGATTTTTATGAAATATATACTAAATTTAGGGAATGGGAGGTTATTACGAGTTTTAAAACTACGTGGTTTAGTAAGTTTTTCTTTAATAATTGATATAATCTATACTATATATAAATGGTGAGGGTTGGATACCAACCGTCAATTCGAAATTGATTTGGTCTGTAGATTTCTCATTAATTAATAAAATAATAATAATATAAATTAGTGTAACCACCCACTAACACAATTTTTTTATATTCTCAAATTTTGTCCTTCTATTTTTAGTATTATGATTTCTTTATTAAGTATAGATAATAGATAATTTTATATAGCACATATATAATATTATATAGCACACACATCGGGTGTGCAAAAAAATACTAGTAAAAAGAATGAGGTGGTTATTACGAGTTATTAGTTTTTTTTTCGTTTTTTAATACTACTTAAAGTAGCAAAATTTTGATTGGTTAATTTTGACAAACCAACTTACAGTTTTTATTCCACGCTCTTTTATAAGAGTATAGATTATTTTTCATAAATTATCTTTTTTACATTTACCCAATTAAAATTGCATTATAATTCATCAAAAAAAAGTAATTATAAAATTATAAAATAGATTATATATTAGTGCCCTGCACACACATCTTAAAATACTAGTGTATAAATGGTTCATGGTGTGCGGCAAGGGCGACCGACAGTTTTAGTCCCCGATGTTTGGGGCATGGGTGTTTTCTGGTCCCACATGTTTCGAGGTGACACTTTTAGTCCCCAATGTTACTGATTTTGGACGGTTTGGTCCCTCGATTAATTTAATCGCTAAATTAGACGAAATTTAACACGCGAGAGCCTATGATCTCCTTTTACTTAACCTCATAGTACGTCTTCTTCGACTTAAACGCACGTGGGCATCATTACGTATCACATTTAACTCATTTTCAAGGCTGTCGATCCTTTTCTAACTGTGATGTACAATGATGCTCACGTGCGTTTGAGTCGAAGAAGAAAATGTGTTATGAGGTTTTACGTCGAGTAAAAGGAGATCATTGGCTCTCACGTGTTAAATTTCGTCCAAATTAGCGATTAAATCAATTGAGGGTCCAAAACCGTCCAAAATCGATAACATTGGGGAGTAAAAGTGTCACCTCGAAACATAGGGAACCGGAAACGCCCATGCCCCAAACATCGGGGACTAAAACTGTCGTTCTCTCGTACAGCAAAGCAATTATTCGATTAATTTGGTATGTCCAATGCTTTACCCTTCCTTTTTTTTTTCTAATTATATCATCACAGATTTTTACATACCTAAAAATATGATTACATTTGAGTTAATATCATTTTGAGTTGCAAAATAAGTCAAAAATATAAAATAATAAATTTATAAATATATATTAGAACATACAAATAAAATACTAGTAATAATTATGCTTTTAACAATTATAATCTCATTTTTCTCCTCAGCCCATCTTCGAGGCCCACTTATGTCGGCCCATTCGTAGGCCCAAATGCAAGTAGACGACGACGACTCACACAGTACCATCATTCCCAGCTAAGGCTCTATACTTATCCTTCCTCGTAAGATTCGTACACTCATACCCCAAACTCCTCCCAATCAGCTCCTGGACACGATTCGCCACCTCATGGCTCGACTTTCCCCCGCCGCCGCCGCACGTCTCCTCCGCCGGCAATTTCTCCAAGAACGTCACCTCGTACGCCGGCAACGGATTCATACAGAAGAAGAACGGATCGAGCCACTTGTGCCCACGCGCCGTCGTCCCATGGAACAAGCTCGTCCTAACCCTAATCGCCACCGGCACGATCTGATCCGTGAGCTCGGCGAACAGCGAAGAGAACCTCAGCAAGTACGGCTCGCGGCAGGTGGTTCCCTCGGGGCACATCACGAGGTACTTTCCCTGACTCAGTATCGCCTCTATCAGCCTCGCGTCGGTGGCTCTGTCGCGCGTGAGGCGCACCGTCCTTATCGGCGAGAGTGACTCGGTGAAGCTCGGGACGGAGTAGGATATGGTGGTGGTCATGCACCTTAGGCACGCCGAGACGTAGACGGCGTCTAATACGCATCTGTGGCTGCAAACGAAGGCCACTCCTCCTCTGTTTCCTCTAGAAGAAGGTGGTGTCTTATTGCTGATTTGAGGGTACAAATGGCCTTTGATTTTGATGGGCGAGCCGAGGAATTGAAGGACGTAGTAGAGGATGGAAATTGGCGTCACTGCGCAGATGAATACTCTGGCGATGGAGAGGACGACGCCGATTGGGAACCATAGGACGATGATTGCGGCGATTAACGGCGTGGGCCTTTGGACTAGGCGGCCGTCGTGGAAGATTACGGGCTTTGGTAGTGTTTCGGGCCTTACGGGCTTTACGTTGGGCCTTGCCGATGGGACTATGTAGCTTTCCTGCGTTTTTTTATCATGCGTTGACTAAGTCAATGATTGATTTTTGATTTGAATTTCATGCATATGTAGATCGGCGTTTCGGGCTCTTAATTTAATTCCATGCATTCTAATAGTACGTCAATGAACTGAAAACAACAGTGTCCACTAGTAGAGTCTCACTTGTAGTAAGAGATCAAGATAAGATAAAGATTGGGTGATCACCACTCGTTATTTCGTTCGTTCAATCGAAGGATATTAATTATAAAGATCGAATAATTCCGCAACAAAAAGCTCTAACCTTGCACATCCTCATGAGGGCAAATCGGTCTTTCTATCCCCGATGCCGATATCGGGCTTATCCCCACCGTCGCCCAACGCCTTACTAAGCGCAATCGCCTTGTTCCTACACACGAGCACGCCCTCGGGGCCCACTAGGCCCGTAGCCACGCCCTTGCAAGAAGAAAGCTCAGTTCCCAAAACCAAGTCCACGCCCAAGTAGTTCTTGAGAAATGGCTCGACCATAATCCTAGGATTCGCCGTAAGGATCCATTTCTGCCCACACGAAGAGAAAACCCTCCAAGTCTCGGGGTTCAAGTCCTCGGAGTAGTGCTTGGGCAGGACAGCGCTCGCCGCCGACTTTATAGATGACAATTTCGCCCCCGCAAAGGTGACGAAGATTAGCACTTGAATGCCCAAAGATTCTGATAGTAAGTGGTACAAAAGGGCGGCGATGGGCGTGGAGAGTAGAAGTAGGGTTAGCCTTAGGATTCCTCCTAGGTCGAAAGCCATGAGGGCGTAATAGGGAAAAGCGCTTCTTTGTAAGAGCAACGACCCGTCTAGGTCGGAGACCACCGTTTGGTTTTCGCGGTTCTTTTTGGTGGAGTCGCACTGGTCTATGTATGGGATTTTGTTATTTGATTGCTTTGTGTTGATGGCCATTCTTTTTCTTTCTTTCTTTTTTTCTTTCTGTGTTTGTGATGGGAAAGGGGAAGTATTTAAATTGGTTATAACGTGGTTAGGGTTGGGATTAGTACATAAGTGTGGTTTTGTACAAGATGTGGTTATTGCTAGAAGGACGGTGGGTATATATTGGTTTGCCATTAAATTTTGATTATGGGAAAGAAAATTGCGGCATGTTTTATACGTCAATATGTACAATTGAAATCGTGAACTTGATCATGAAGCCGTTTAATAAATGCTTTTAAAGACGATGCTTAGCTTAGTAAATTAAAGTGGGCTACTTTAGTGTGTTCCTATATGGCCTAAGCCTAATAACTAGGTATGTTACCATGCAATGCAATTGAAGATGCCCTTGCGTTCATCTCATCCTAAAACGGCTTAACGATTACTATTTGCTCCGAGTATTTAGATCCGATGATATGTCAAGAATATATATATATATATATATATATATATATATATATATATTATACATTGGGGTAATGTACAATTATTATAAATATTTTGGTAAAATAAGAAAACTAACCAAATTTTAATAGATGTTTTTTAAGGACTAAGGTTGATCAAAGTGGGAATCAAAATGCGAATACAAGTGGATTGTTGAAAGGGAATCGTTTCTTGAGCAGTCGTAAAAGGGAAGCATTAAACTTCGCTAGAATGAAATTCGACATGATATTTTAATTGTGCAGTCTTGGAAGGAATTTTGTGGAATATATACGAAGAAAAAGGGTAATGGAGAGAGTTCTCTTACTCTTATCTGTCAGAGGACGTGTCCTTTGTCGTACTAATTATCTTAGTGAACGTAAACACGGTTTAATTCGAAATATTAAAGCAATAATAATAAGTTAAGAGAGCAACCAGTAGAATTATGCAAACCAACATTCGGGAATGATATTTTTATAAGTCTTCCCTTTATTAACACCTAGGAACATAATTGATAACTCGTGGATAGTGACAAGTACAAAATAGTCAAATTTTTTTTTTATTTCATGGTCAAAAGAATAAAGTGCCGGTGATGTCATACTTATAACTATTGTAGCATGTGTAGTATTAGTATGAAGTTGCGAATAATTACTATTCATTATAGGCACGTTACATAATAACAATATAATTTATCCTCGCACGAGAACTGTCCAGGGTCAAATATTCGAGAAGTCTACATGGTAAAATAAAGAAAAAGATAATATTTCGGAACCTCATGTGTGATATGCATCTGATGCTACACGAATATAAAAAAGATTGATTTAATCCTTTTAAGCAAAATTATTATATAGATAAAGCGTTGCCACTAAAAGATAAAATCGAATATTTAATGGTAAATGATACAGTAAAAGAAATGCATTGCAAAGTTTTTATTGGGCGACAAGGCATTAGATTATGTGAATCTTAAGACAATTTAAAATTCCACTTTACACTGTTTTGACTCAAAGAAAGAAAACAGTTCTCAGGTGCCACTTTGAATATTACGTTCGATTTGGTCGGAGAATTCAACTGGCAAAACACAATCTTGAAGAGAAAATGATCAGATTTCATGTTATCCCAAACAGTTCATCATTGTAATAATAATTTAAATAGTGCACCCCGTATCACCTGACATTATATATATATACACACATGCATGGCACATCCCCATCTTAATTCTTAGAGAAAAAACTGAAGTGTTATTCCAAAATGGAAGGTATTTCGAATTCAAGAGGAAAGGGCAAAGATGATATTAAAAAAGAAGATAATCGATACCGTGGAGTTCGACGAAGGCCATGGGGCAAATTTGCAGCAGAAATACGCGACCCGACCCGTCAAAGTGCCCGATTGTGGCTCGGGACGTTCGACACGGCCGAAGAAGCGGCTAGGGCTTACGACAAAGCCGCATTTAAACTGAGGGGCCATCTCGCAAGTTTGAATTTTCCGAGCGAGTATTATTCTCAACTCGCAATTCCTCCGCCGTACAACTACAACAACATGTATTCCTCGGGCGCCTCTTCCTCTTCGGTTTCTGGGCAAGAAAAGATCGAGCTCGAGTGTTTCGAGGATAGTTTGTTGGAGGAGCTTCTTGATTCAAGTGAATTGAAGAAGTTAAAGAATAATAAGTGAGAACTAAATAATAAAATTATAGTATATGGGCATGGAAAAATATTCGAAACCCTAGATATGTATGTGGCTTGGCTTATGAGGTTTATTGTATGAATGGATGGATTATCATACACTTTGAAGATGCCATGTTATTACATTCCAATTATTAGAAAAAACCCTAAATATTTTGTCACTCATAACGTCGTTCGAATTTCTTGATGTCTTTCTATTTTTCCTTGCTTTGATCATCTCCATGGCAACTCTCACCAAGAAGCTCTTCTAACAACTTACAAACATTCGAACTCAGGCAAGCACTTCTCTTGCGTAACTTGAACTAGTGTTTAGAAGCGAAATGCGACGAGCTACTTGGCAAACCAGACTCTTCGGGGAAATTAAGGATGGCCAAATTGCCCCTCATTGCATAGGCTGCCTTGTCGTAAGCTTCAGCAGCTTCTTCGGCGGATTTAAAAGTTTCCAACCAAACCCTAATTCCGTTGGGTCGCGAATTTCCGAGGCGTACTTACCCATGGACGCTTCGAACTCCTCGAATTTTATTTCTCCGACGTTCATATTTTGAATATTTTTTTTCTTTTTTCGTGGTATACATATAAAATTTGAGGTTGAAACGGGTCAAATTGGCTTTTGTAAGAATGAGTTGAACTAGTACACGTGGATGGTTGTTAGTGGAATATGATGGTGTGGGTTTTAGAAAGTTTCCATTTTGACTAAAGAAAAATGTTGAATATATATATAGTAAAACCTCTATAACTTAATACTTGATAAATTAATAACCTCTCTAAAATAATAAAATCTTCCGGTCCCGACCTTGGCCTTTGTTAAAAATCGTCAAATTCGATAAGATAATAAGATAATAACTTTTTTGAAAATTCATTTGTAAATATTAGGTCCCATTAAAACTCTAAATTAATAATTCATAAAACTACAATTATAAATTATGGTAATTTGCTAAAATAAGAATCGATTTGTTACTAGATTTTCTAAATTTTAATTTAATTGGATTTCATCCCCAACTTTTTTAAATTGCAGTCAATTTCCGATGTCAAGTTCTCTAGCTGCAACAAAAAATCGTGAAGCGTTGTCTCAATTTTGTGTTGCTTAATATTCTCACCCTTCTCAAAGTTGGTTGAACGATGCTTCAATGATATTCATTTGATCTTTACTAATTTGAAACGATATTTTCATTAATTCACACTTGTAATTGTTTTGAGTACATGAATATAATTAGTGAAACATATTTGAATTCATTTGCCGTCAATGTATTTTAAATTTGTTGAATTTAAAGAGTCTCTTTTAATTAATAAATTATTAATTTATCGATATATTAATATCTCTCTAAATCAATAAAATTCCATGGTCACAGTGTTATTAATTTATAGAGGTTTTACTGTATATTCATATATATTCATATATATTGGTTCAATTCAACGTGGTGGCTTTAACAAAATGAATATTTGATTTTTCTATGCTTTTCTTGTGGGGGGATATTTAATTCTTTTTACTTTGCTAGATGCATTGTTGCAAAACTCGCTCTAGGCGGCCGCCTAGGCGCCGCCTAGGCGCTCGGCGGGCCTGGACCGAGGCGAGAACCTCCTAATCGGCCGTTCTGGGCGCCGGAGCCGCCTACTCGGCGCCGAGGCCGCCTAGTCGCCGAGTTTCCCGAGTTTAGTCCGACTACTCGTCGCCTGCGCCTCAGCCCGTTGCAACCTATAATCTTCACAGTCGCAGCCATGGTTCGCCGTATCGGGTTCTGGTTTTTTTTTTCTTAGCTGAGAGAAGAAGAAGATGATATGGGGTTCTGATTTTCTTTATTAGCTGAGAGAAATGGGGAAGAAGACGATGACTCGATGAGGCGCGTAAAGAAGAAACAATTTAGGGTTTAATGATTGGGCTTAAGTTATTGGGCTTTTCTATTGGGTTGGGTATTAATGGTAAAAATATCTATTTAATAAAGATTATAAAGCCCAATACAATTTTATATAATATTAAATACAAAATATCTACAATAATATCAAAATATATGCTTTTAAATTTATTACAAGTTGGATTTATTCTATATCAAGAACGAATGTATTAATATATTTTTGATAAATTTGGATGCATCATATAATATCTGTATAAATGATATACAGAATAAAAAATAAATGAAAAGTAGGTTTACCGCCTAATTTCCGCATAGAAACCGCCTACTCCCCGCCTAAGCCGCCTAGGCGCTAGGCCCCTACCGGGCGCCCGACTAGCGCCTAGCGAGTTTTGCAACATTGGCTAGATGTAAAGAGAATTGGTGTGAAGCATCTAAAAATCTCACGTAGATGGGAACGTGAGGAGGAATTATTATGACGTCCAACCATGCGTAATCACATTAATGTCATTTCGAGATCGATCGTAAGTCATTATAAAGTAGTTTGGCCATCATTTATTACTTCCAGGCTTCAATTGATTTGCTATGGATTAAGGCGATATCATTTCGTGATGATCGTTGCTCAAGAAACAACACGAAAGGCAGGAAAATACCATCAAGGAAAGGTCATAATTTGCTAGAAAACAAGAATCGTAGAATGGATTTGTGTACATTCACAACAGCCAACTTATGTTACATGCAGTAGTACAGATAACGTTTGTTCAGACATACATTATACACATAGCCAATCTCAGGCCAGTGAACATACTTATTTCACATCATATATGTAATATATTACACCAACATAAAATTACAGCATCGGCCTTCTTCAGAGCTTGTAATCATCAACGCCATTAAATTTCTCCAGCGAAGTATTGAGAAACTTCTTCACGTAATCTCCGAGCTTCACATCTCTATACACAGCAGGGTTTTCTTCTGATATCAGCTCCTTAATGGGTCCATAAACAGTAGACATATCATTATTTGCCCCCGAAATAAAATAAGCAACCGTAATCCTAGGCCCGATATCGTTCGCCAAGACTCTATGCACCACGCTCTTGAATTTCCCATTCGAAACCAACTATTGAATGAATCCATCCCACAATCAGTAAACTGCAGAAAATATATAACATGATAGCTAAGGCAACTCAAAGAAGAGCATACATATGTTTTACCTGGAGAAGATCGCCTATGTTTATGACTAAAGCATTGGGATTAGGCTCGATATCGACCCATTGGCCTTGACGAAGAATCTGTAGGCCCTTTATGTGATTTTGCAAGAGAATGGTTAGAAAACCAGCGTCACTGTGCTTAGTGGTTCCAATGGCTAGCTCGGGCTCGGGGCAGGCGGGATAATAGTGACAATGGAGACGATGGCCCTTCGCAATTTCCATGTCTATCAGGCGATGTGAATCTAATCCAAGCCCCTCGGCCAGCAGTTGAAGCAGATTGTTTCCAAGAGTCTTGACGTGTTTAGAGTACTCTATGGTGATATCCCTATGAAACAGTATATGAAGTGTTTCAGTTGCGAAGTATATGAACTGTTTTATTGCAAAAAGAAAAAATGAACTAAACAAAAACCTGCAAGATTCAGGCAAGTCTTGGGGAAGAAAATGTTCTTCAGAAGTTGAGAAGCTCAGAGTATCCCTCCAATTAGCAGTCTTGGAAGTGAATAGGTCGTAATTGCTGAGAAACCTAACATTCAGCGAATGATCCCTTGTGTAGTACTTCTTCTTCTCCTCAAGATCCATTTCGTTGAACCTCTTAACACCGTCGATCATACCTTCAAGAACAGCCGAAGGAATCCCATGGTTGACTATCTGGAAAAAACCCCAGGTTTCAGACGCGGACCCCACCTCTCCTACGACCCGCCGCCGCGATTTGGGGTTTCCTATCTCGGCGAGATCGATGACGGGGACATTGATATGGGACTTCTCCTTATTATTACACGCCAGCCCACGTTCTTGATCGAGCTCCTCGGATGGCCTTATGAAGATCTTGGGGAGTTTGAGTAAGCCCGAGTCAAACAACCCTTTGACTCCAGCCTTTGTATCGTCGAAAGCTTTCGCCATTTCGATCCTTTCTTCCTTTGTCAAAGCTTGGATCCCACCTTCCATTACTGTAATAACAATATTAGCAAGATCTTTCTGTGTTCTTGGAAGTGAAGGGTTCTCTTCACGAGCACTTCATTTATAGCACTACTGCTTAGTTGGAAAACTTATCTACGCAAGCATTTGAGCGTATATTATTATTGCCCATTGCTTCAAAATACGCACGAGGTAAATGACTAAGTGTAATAAAAAATTGGGCTGTTCAACTATGGCTTGCCGTTGCTGATGATGATATGATGACATAAGGGTAAACTATTAATATTAGTTGGCGGTTGTTATGTCATGGCATGACCAATAATACCATATAAGAAAAAAAATGGGGCTTTACTGAATGTGAATATCCAATATGTTTCGTGCAGAATAAAATAACTCAGTCTTCATGAAAACATATCATAACAAGTGAAAGAACATAATTCCATGCTATTACGGTTTGAACTCATCAAAGCCAGACTTATCAAGCGGCTTACTGAAAAATTTCCCCAGATACTCCCTTATGGTAAAGTCCCTGTAAACTCTCGGCCTCTCATTCGACGCCACTAACTCTTCGATAGGCCCGTAAACCCTCCCCGACATGACAGAGCCCGTAAAGAACGCTGCCAAAGAAATCCTCGGGCCAACTCTATTCGCTACGACCCGATGATCAGCACTTATAAACTCATCGTTCGAGACCATCTATAACACAAACAGTTCAATCAAATAGAAGGATATTAGCAACATTCTTGATCGTACATAATATACCTGTAGTATGTTTCCTATATTGACCACTAAGCTGCCCTCGATAGGCTGCACGTCGATGTATCGATCGCCATGGAGGACTTGTAAGCCCCCGATTTGGTCCTGTAATAAGATGGTTAGGAAAGAAGGATCTGTGTGCTTGCTTGTGCCCATGGTTAGGTCTGGCTCGGGGCATGGTGGGTAGTAATGGCCCACAAAGGTTCGACCTTTGGTGCAGTCTATGTCTACTAAGTGGTTAGGCTTGAGCCCAAGGGCTTCAGATAAGAGGCTGAGTAAAGTTTCGGCGAGGATGGTGACCTTTTCGATGTACTTGATCATCGCATCCCTGATAAAGATTAGATTTTTATCATCTTCAGAACTTCAATTTAATCACTAAACAAATTTCCCATATATGAAGAAGCATATATTGAAGAAATGGGAGACATTTCAGTAAGATAAGTGGGGTTGACCTGCAAATTTGCGGCAGTTCATCGGGGCCAAGCTCATCAGAGGCCTGAAGGGAAATGGTCAGAGTGTCCCTCCAATTAGCAGCGCTCGATCGATACAAGTCAACGTTGCTGGCGTACTTCACCTTCTTCATGACTTCGCGGGAGTAGAACTTGTGCTTTTCTTGGAGGTCCATTTCGTGGAACCCTTTGATTCCACCGAGGACATCGTCCATGAGATCTGTCGAAATCCCATGATTCACCACTATGAAGAAGCCCAGTTCTTTGGACGCTTGTCTGACCTGAGTGACGACGCCGCCGCGCCGCTCCGGCGAGTCTATCCCCGACAGGCTTATTACGGGGACTTGAAGGTCGGAGGAGATGGGATGCTTCGACTCTTCTTGGAGTTCGTGGGGTGGCCTGACGAAGATCTTGGGAAGCTTCGAGATGCCTGAGTCAGCCAAGCCTTTAACGCCGGCTTTGCTCTCCTCGAAGGCCTTTAGGAGCTCAATTCGATCTGATGATGATGATGAATTCGATGGTTGTGGTAATGTTTCTTTGAGGCTAGACAAGTCGTCCATGTCTTCTCTTGAATTGGCAACAGATTTTTTTTAGATGAGAAAATATTACAACCTTATCTTGTTTTTGTTTACAATTTTTACATTGATACCAACGATATTAAATACTACCTCCGTCCCATTATCTTTATCACATTTGGTAGTAGGCACGGATATTAAGGTGTTATTATTATAATAATATAGTACAATGAAAAGGTAATAAAGTGTATAGTTTGACACGTCTTTTAAGAATATTTAATATTATTATATTGATTGTATGTGATAGATTTTTTGCTAAATAAGGAAAGATGATAAAATTAGTGGGACGCCCGAAATGGCAAAATGTGATAAAATTAGTGGGACGGAGGTAGGGATGGCAATGGGTAGGGTATGTGTATACCCACTTAGACCCATACCCAAACCCAAGTAAATAAATGGGTATGTACCCTATCCAATTTTTAATGGGTCTTATTAATTGGATATGGACCCAAATCCAACGGATAAACGGGTCTTTAATGAGTATTGAACTAACTTTGACCCATTTAAGAATGAATGACTAAATAACCTTAATTGGGTACAATCAATCTATTCGAAACCATTAAGATGACCTAAATACAATCAATCTATTCGAAACCATTAAGATGTGACATAAATCATTGTCTTCGTCGGAGAATGGAAGAAACGACGAACAACTCGAGCTCGAATCTGAGCAGCTAGTCATCATCGTCGTCGTGTTCGAAATTCGAAGCAAGCTCAATAAGCAGATCGATGCCTCGACAATAACTCCTTAGCTAAGTTTAGGCTTTGTTTTCGTTGGTTCTTGTGATTTTGGGAAGTTTGATTCCTTTGCTTCCTATTGCTTTATTCGTGGTTTCTACCTGAACATATGTTGGCAGGTGTATTAATTGGTAAAGTTTTATTTGGATCAGTATTATCGTAATTCAGGTTTAGTTTAGGATTTTCGTTTATGCTTCTCTTACTGAAATTGAATCGGAATGTAAATGATTGGGTATATCAAAGTGCTGAAGCCATTAAAGTTTTACTCGGTACTCTCTCTCTCTCTCTCCCTCTCTCTCTCTTGTTATGACATGTAGAGCTAAACACGGCTACTAATAAGAATAGTAAGTTCATGGTTTAGTTTAAATAGTTTTGGTAAATGGGTAAATGGGTAATACCCATTTAATACCCAAATTAATTTAATTGGGTTTGGGGCTTGTCCATACCATTAAATTTAATTTTTGAAGACCCATACCCATAATTAATGGGTAGGGTCCTATGGGTATGGGCCCCTAGACGGAGGTAGTACTTGTTAAATCTTGTCGGCGTTCATGCTTCATAGTCAACGGTTGAGGCCAAGAACTAGATATTAATTAGAAACAGAGCAGATAAAACAGAGGCAATTTGGATTGAAATAAAACAAGAGAGATAAGTTCCGGTAAGTAAAACAGAGTTAGATAGAAATATAACTGCAGGCCAGAATGTAAAATAAACAGAGCAATACTAAAGCTTCTTAGTCGTTCCCTTCTTCTTGGAAGATCTCCTTGAGGATGAGTTCTTCATCCCCATAAAGAAGAGCAATGCTCCGAGCAAAGCCACGTTCTAATAGTAATGAGAAAGTGAAAGTAAGAAACCAAATGGGATTAATGTCTGCGTTAATGTCGAAGATTTCAAAAATATTTTGCCTTTCTTCCCCAAAATATGTGGTGCACATACATACCAAAAATAGAAGATTGTAACTCCTTCCTCCGTCCCATTTAAATGTTCCCGAAGATTAATGGGCACGGAGATTAAGAAATCACATTATTTTAATATTATAGTACAACTTTTGAGGTATGGAGAGAGAAAAAGTTCATAGTAGACACGCAAATCGAGAAGACTTTTTCTAATATTAATGATGTAATTAGTTTAATTAGTGGGATAATTTTTTACCAAAAAAGGAAATGGGAAGAATTATGTGGGACGCCCGAAATAGAAAGATGGGAAGAAATAAGTGGGACTGAGGTAGTACCAAATATGGAAGATATGAGATCAACCAACAACGAGAGAAGATTCGAATCAAATATTTACTATATTTGGGGAGATTTTCAAGGAGATATTTTGGGAGATTATCAAGGGATCTCTTACCGATTCAGACGAGCCAAGGTCTATAAATAAGAATTATTTTCGAGCTTCAAACTACGACTTTCGAGAGAGTTTTCATGGAGTAACTTTTGAGCGATATATTGAGGAAAACAACGAGCGAGATCGAGCTTACATATTACGAGAGTCGTCTTTTTAGCCTAGTGTTTCTTTTGCAGAAGTCTTAGGACTTTGTAGGTTTAGAATCGTTAGATTCGTAGTTTTCAGGATCGTTTAGATTCGTAGTTTTCTAGGCTTGTTTTTACTATCTTCGGATAGTTATTTTGCCATCCATTGCTGTTAGTGGAATTTCGCCTTGAGGCACGCAACAAGTTTTTATAACTTGCTGCACAATTTACATCTCGTGTTCACCATCCTTCTTTACTAAGTTCTTTAAATATTCCGCTGTGCGTTCTGTGTTGGCGTCAGTGTTGACCCAACATTTGTTCCAACATTAGTCATCAGTTTTACAAATTAGTGTTTGGCATCCATATCGTACCGGGACCACTTCATTCTGCAATGCAATGCAAGTGTCCTGCAAATAGGAAGAAAGAGGCATGCACCTGCGTGACCTTGACGAAGAGTTGAGCGAACTCTTTCTTGTCAGAATGATAATAGGATTAGAACAGAACTAGATGAGAGGAGAATGTCTATGAATAGAAAGTACCAGGATGAATGCCCCGAGTGAGCTGCCGAATATGAAGAGGAGGCTTCCGAGGCCTTTCATTACTATTGTAGCCATTACCAAATGCTTCATCTGAGGTAGTTATTTCAAAGTTACGCTTGAGATAAGAATCATGTGTGAGAAATCGATATACAATGTCGAACGAAAGTGTCAAAGATAACCTCAACAAAAGGTAGATGAAGACTAGTTTGAGCAGTGACGTGGTTCGAGAAGGCACTGAACTTGGGCTTCAACTATTCCGCAGCTGAACCACCATCAACTACGAATTCATTGAGCCTTTTCGTATAGAAATCATAATGAATATATATTGTGTACATCAAAACATTTGAAAAAAGAATGATAGTTGTGAATAAACTTGATGGAAACAGAAACCAGAAATATCAGAGGAAGAAAGCAGACAAACAACACCGTATATAACATATCAATAATTAAGCTGAGGGACTTCAAATAGATGGAACACAAGTTTTCTGTAAAGACATAAACATGGAGAAAGCAAACACCAGAAACCCTGTGAGCACTGTGAGATCTGCAATCTATGAAGTACAATGAAATAATCAATGTAATCATTGTACAAATTTTGGGCCGGACCTACGGTAATTTATTCGTCATCGAGGCCCACGCATATGCGCCACACGGAGAAGGGATCCCCGGTATAAGCTTGATGTGGTTCCTTCTTAAAACCAATTGGTGTTAAGAGGGGTGGACCATCAAGCTTATATACCCATTAATATTTTTGTGTTTTTTCGGTGTGGGACTTTTGCCACACACACGTGATTTCTCAACACTCCCCCTCACGTGCGAGCCCATTTCTTTTTAATCGGACCGGACGCCATTCTTTTCGAACCCCCCGTTTATTTAATTGAGTCGATCATCCCACTCTGATACCATGTAAGAAATACGGGTCGGGCCTCCGGCAATTTATCCGTCATCGAGGCCCACGCACATGCGCCACGAAGAAGGGATACCTAGTATAAGCGTGATGGGATTCCTTATTAAAACCAATTGATATTAAGTGGAGTGGACCATCAAGCTTATATATCCATTAATATTTTTTTGTTTTTTCGGTGTGGGACTTTTGCCACATACACGTGATTTCTCAACAATCATAACCAAATGCAGGTCAAATCTGCTCGTATTAATAAAAAATAGCTCCCCAAGAACGCATTAGAACCAGCAAAATACGCAGATCTAAGCCAAGGTAGGGCAAAAGGTAAAAGGCAAAAAAACTCACTCTTGGTAAGCAGAGAGAATGAGGACAGACACAAAGAGCAATCTGCCCAAGAAAGACACGAACGCCATTGATTTTGCACTAACGAAGATGGACTCGAGCCTCTTCGTAAGCACAGATCGGAGGGAAAATGTAGAGTTTAAAGAGGCTTTGTGGAAGAAGAATAGCAACAGTGGACTTGCTAGCTAATGGTTATATATAGATATAAAAATAATATTACAATGTCATTACATAAGTATCATAAACATAGGATTAAAATTTAAAATCCATTCTGTTAAACTAATTATGATACATGTTAAAAGCTAATGTGAGTTGTGACAGTCAACGTAACAAAGATTAATTGATCAAATTAACGTGCTCGCTTACTCTGGCTGGTAAGGCCATCTCATCTCCGATCATTCCCTCTATATATAAAGTTGCTACAGTTAAATTCCTCTATACATACCGTTTTAAACATGGGTAAAATGCATATAACCCCCTCGTGGTTTCGCCGAAATGCTCATAAATCCCCGTGGTTTTTTTATTGCACGGTACTCCCTCGTGGTTTAACTAATGTTGCACCGTACCCCCCGGGCAGCAGTTTTTGCCCGAAATTTGATTACATGCGCTCTTATTGCAGGTGTGTTAAGCTTGGATCATATTATTTACTGTTAAATGATCAGAATAACCCCAACTATTCACCATTTTTTCAAATGATAACCCTCATGGCAGTAGTTTTTGCCCAAAATTGGATTATACGCGCTCAAATGACCATATTATTTACTGTTAAATGACCAGAATAACCCGAACTATTCATCTTCTGGTCATTTAACAGTAAATAATATGATCCAAGCTTAACCCACCTGCAGTAAGAGCGCGTGTAATCCAATTTCGGGCAAAAACTGCTGCCCGAGGGTATGGTGCAATATTAGTTAAACCACGAGGGAGTATCGTGCAATAAAAAAACCACGGGGGTTTATGTGCATTTCGGCGAAACCACGAGGGGGTTATATGCATTTTACCCTTTAAACAGTGTTGGCAACTCCAACCATCTCACTATATTTTTCTCTAAACCTAATACTTTCATTATTTTATTTATTTTATAGAAGAGAGAAAAGAGAGTAGGGGAGAATTCGAAACTTTAACTCCACAGTCCTAATTCAGTTTAGCTCTTATTCAGGTAAGATTGATGTTAATTTTGCACAAGAACTTGTTTTTAATTGCTTCCATCTGTTCAAGAATTTCTGTTGTGCGTAGCTGTAGTTATCAGCGATTTCGAATAAGCCAATTCATTTGGGACCCTGCAGATCCGCTCTTTTTCCTATTCAAAGATCAGCTCCCTGGCTCTGTGTTTTCACATCGAGAATTATTTGCAGATGAAGAGATGTCAAAGGGGCTTCTTACTTCCCAAACAGATCCTCCTACATCTATATATAAATGCTGGTTTATCAAGAATACACAAGAAAAGCACTTCGAATTAAGCGCTTCAGTCGGACTCTTAGGCATGCCCCTGCCCTCCCGCTTTTTAGGGCTCACGGGCAGGGTTCAAAGCCTAGGGGGCCTAGTAGAGCGAGTGAGTTCCATGCCTACCAAAGAGGCTCTCCCTTATAGCTTTGTGACAGTAGCCCAAGGGAAGACTCCTAGACCCCCCCAACCTAGAGTAGCTAGGTGGATATTTAATATCTAGTTAATGATTTAAAAATATCAATGATACTTTGTCCGCTTAATTATCAGAATAATTACCATCATTAAAGTTCACAAAATTTTATAATATTGACTTATTTAATTAATTAAATTTTTTAAATTGAAATCATAATATTATAAAAAGGATTGAAATTTTAAAGAAAATTACTCGAAGTAATTTACAGTAATAAAACCCCACATGCCAATTTTAAACTACAACTTTACCATAAATAAAACTTAAAATAAATAAAATGAGGAATAAAAACCGAAAAATAAATTTAAAGAAAATAATAAAACCCACATCCCACAATTCATAGACATTATTTGAATAAAATCATTAATTCATTATTATAAATCCATGGTAGTTTCGCAATTTTTATATAATGTATGGGTATCAATGTAATTGACAATCATTTCCCCCAATCAGCATTCTTCTTCGTCGAACGCCTTCTCCATTTGAACAATAAAAACTGCAAATAAATAAAATTACCTAAATTATTAATTTATTTCTCCTCTCTCTTCTCGTCATCATCATCATCTTCCTCCCCACCATCGTTCCTCAATTCAGAACAAATCAAAATGGAAAAAATATAAAAATAAAAATAAAAAGCGGGTGAACATTGCCCGCTACATATCGCGGGGCACTGTAAACTCCGCTGACTTTAGCGTTGAGTTTTGCGGTAGGTTGGAGCTCCTCCACGACCAAATCTCTAGTGGGACGTCAGCTTTGGCGACCCGTTGGAGATGCTCTAAAAGGGAATATCTATTAAATGAATGACGTACGTTTGCAGCTCAACAAGGGCGGCAAACTTGATTTCAAAAGAATTGGAGAATATGATTTTGATAATTAATTTGATTCATCTTATATGGTCAACCCAGATTAGTTTAAAATATATTTGATATATAATATAACCGAACTTTATCTGGAGTAAAAAAAAATCACTGTCCAACAAGGTTCTGAAATCGGGTTTTCGAATTGGACCGGAAATTTTAGTGATTTAAGATTTAGTGATTTAACTGGTATAAAACCCGAATCAAACCGGAGTAAAACCGGTATCTTAAATATAATAAATATATATTTTGTATATGAATTAATCAATGGAAATATACATGTCTTTATGAACTTTTTTCAAACTACGATTATATAAATTAAGGGTAAAATTAAATAAAAGCAAATTGCGTGGATTGTTATAAATTAATCGTATGTCAAGTATTAAATTTATGAGTTGGGGTCAAATTTGAATAAAAATAAAATAATGAGCTAATAAGTTAATTATAAAATATAAAAATTAGGGTGTTCGGTGAATTCAAACCCAAACTCATTAAGTAAAATACCCACAACTTAACCACTAGAGCAAACTGGTTTTCTATTTTGGATAATTTATTTAAACCAAAATTTTTTTATTTATTTTTAAATTAAAAAAAAAAAAAAAGACCGGACCAGAAGCGAGCCGGATTTTTGACCGGTCCGGTCGGAACCGGACGGTCCGGTCTTCAAAACCATGCTGCCCAGTCGACCCAGCTTCATAATGCTTTCCATATAATAATTTGATCATATCATTTGAAAAGGCATGAAAATTTATCCCCAAAACGTCACACATTACTAACTTGTTAAGATTAAACGCTACATTAATCTAATTTATTAGTTTGCTCTTGGAGTTATTGAAGGTTAGCTAAGCCAAATCCACTAATTCTTCTCCAAGTCTTAGACACGTTTTTAGGTCACATAAAAGTCTTTACTTACACTTCGTCCATTTATCTATTGTCTTGGAATCTAATCTCTTCGTACAATAAGAAGGATCGATCGAATTGTCTCTATACGATAACAAACTCACCAACCCCAACTATATTTCCAACTTTTTGACAAAACATACCCAATTTTAATTTTTATCTATCATTCGACAAGTTTTCCATTGCGAACGTCTTCTATGTAATAAGGATTTTCCAGCAAATATGTAGATTAAATATTCAAGTGTTATTTTCCATTGTAAGTTCTTGAGGCTTGCTTGACCTATACTTTCCAAGTCTCTCTCTCTCTCTCTCTCTCTCTCTCTCTCTCGTCGTAGAAGAAAATTAACAAAAATGTTACGGTGTAGAAATCGCATGTTGGAAAATTGGAATATACATTTATATTTTTCTATTTAATAAGTCAAATGTAAAAGTTGCAGAAATCAAGATGTTGAGTAGAGACTTGAGGTGAGGGAGGGCAGGTCCAGCTTTTAACCTGCTCTTGGCCTTTTCACATTATATCAATCATTACTACAAAATCTCCCTCAAAAACACACACAAACACCATTTTTTTATATAACAAACACCACTAGTTAGTAAAATAAAGAAAGTATTATCGAGCAAATCAAATCCACTCTCCTCTTCTTTTCCCTCCCATCATCTTCCCCATTTGATTAAACTACGTTCATGGCGATCAGTTGCTATTTCAACGAAGCAAGAATCAACGAAACCCTTTTGATTATCCGCTCATATTTGTCATCCACTTAGCTCTGCTGTCCTAAAGATTCAATCTTGCGAGTGGGTTCTTCTTAACTCTTAACCGAACATTCTAGCTTTTTTTTTTATTCTGAATCCAACAATTGAGGAGGAGAACGATGGCCCAAGCTCCCACAAAATCCTCGACTAAAAAGAATGAGGGTTCATTAGCGAAGAAGAAGAAGAAGCAGACTCTAAAAATCATCGCCTTTGAAGTAGCTAACGTGATGTGCAAGGTTGTTCATCTGTACAAATCTTTAACCGATACTGAGGTACTTAAGCTCAAAGGCGAAATCTTGAACTCCAAAGGAATCAAAGCCCTAATCTCCAGCGATAAAAACCACCTCCTAGACCTCGCCCTCGTTGAGAAACTCGACGATTTAAACAGAATTGCCAGCGTTGTCTCTAGATTAGGTAAAAGATGCACAATCCCAGCATTGCAGGGGTTTGAGCACATCTACGGTGATATAATCTCAGGGGCGATCGATATAAAGGAGTTGGGATTCTTGATCAAGGACATGGACGGCGTGGTGAGGAAAATGGAGCGATACGTGAGCTCGGCTTCCTCATTACACGCTCAGATGGAGGTAATGAACGAGCTCGAAATAGCCACGAAGAAGTTCGAACAATATCAGTTCGAGGAGACGAGGAAAGCCTTCCAGCAGAAGCTGACGTGGCAGAAACAACAAGTGAAGCACTTACAAGACGTTTCTCTGTGGAGTCAGACTTACGATAAGGCCACAGAGCTACTGGCGAGGATCGTTTGTACGGTTTACGCTAGGATTTTCTTTGTGTTTGGGGACGAAAACTTGAGGGCTGGGGATTTTTCGAATTCTTGGTGGTCGCAGATTCGTTTTAATAATGGAGGTTCTGCTCCAAAATCTCGTCTTTTGGGCATGGATGGCGGCGAATTTAAGAAAGATGGCAGCTCTGTTACGGCCAAGAACAGCGATAGAAGTAGAAGAAGCTCGAGCCCACAAATGGGATCGCAGAAGAACGAAAAAGCTTGCAAATTTGTATGTGGTAATAATGGGCCGGCGAGGATGTTCATGGACTGTCTAAGCCTGAGAATGTCTGCTTCAAATGTGGGCGTCCAAGATAATCTCGACGGCGATGAAAGCACAAGCAGTCGACGAATATCAGTTTTTTCTTCTAGTGCGATTTCCGATCGATGCGAGTCAAAGGGCAGTTTCGTAAATAGCTCAAAGTTCGGGCCCAATAGCAAGATGCTCGACTACGCCGCCTCCACCACCGCCGGCGGCTCGGGCTTAGCGTCCCACTACGCAAACGTCATCATCGTCCTTGAGAAATTACTTCGATACCCTAACCTCGTGGGTGACGAGGCCAGGGACGATCTGTACAAGATGCTCCCCATAACCCTAAGGAAGAAGCTGAAGGCGGCGCTGAGGCCTGACGCCGCCGGCGCGGCCATCTACGACGCTCACTTGGCCCACGAATGGAGGGAGGAGATGGGTTCGGTGCTCGAGTGGGTCGCGCCGCTGGCCCACGGCACGGTGAGGTGGCAGAGCGAGCGAAGCTTCGAGCGCCGGCGGCGGGTCGTCGGCGGGGAGATGACGAGCGTCGCCTTGCTTCAGACGCTGTACTTCGCCGACAGAGAGAAGACGGAGGCGGTCATATGTGAGCTGATCGTCGGTCTGAACTATGTGTGTCGGTATGAGGTGCAGCAGCAGAGTTCTCTGTCGTTGGATTGTGAGAGCAGCAGCTTCGATGTAGGCGATTGCTGCGTGGATTCGCCGCCGCCGCCGATGTGAGCTTTTCGGCGGTGGGTTGGCTTGGCTTAGGATGGATTTCTAACAACGAGGATTGATTGCTTCGTTCAGATTTTGATAAGTTGGTAAAAAAAAAATATATTAGAAATTTTTTTTGGATGACTTTACGGTGGGCTTATCAAAGTTATGAACGGGGTTTGGTTTTGACTTTTTATGTACATTAATATACTCAGGTTCGGTTTATACTAAAATACAATTATGTCAACCTCAATGTAGGAAGGCCGATGTCATATTATGGGGCAGTTAAACATGGGTTTGGCCCAATTCTCTTTCTTGTTTCGGTCTACTAAGTTTTCACCCGTAATCTAGGTAGAAACTCTATAAATTATACTCGATAATTTAATAAAATCTTTAATATAATATTTCATGCCGGTCCCGACTCAGCGATAACATACTAAATTAATAATTCTCTAAAATTATAAGATAATAGACTTTTGATAATTTTTATAGGTCCCGTATAGATTATAAATTAATAATTCCAAAAAACATTCTAATAGTGTATTATATAGACAATATATTTATTAATATTACTTAAATGTATATTAACACAATACGAATTATGATAGACTTGGGATATTGAAGGTTTGATCCGTAATTTGACGTTCATTAAGGACATATGAGATTGAAGATTATTTGATGTTTGGAAAGTTTGAAAGGTAATATACACTATAAATTAATAAAAAATTAATTTATCGATAAATTAATAATTAATAACTCTTTTAATTAATAAATTTGGCCGATCCCAACTGTATTAATTTATAGAGTTTCTACTGTAGTATATAAGCAAATCATTTTATGAATGTAATATATAAATATATTATTTTATATTTTAATTATTCTTACATTAAATTATAAGTTTAATACCTTTACTTTTATTACGTGTAAGAAATTTAATTTGAAGATATAACATAATATATTAATAATATCATATGTAAAGTTGTAACTAAAAGTTGACATACTAAACTACTTAAGAGGTAGTTCCTATAAGCCTATTGACTATTTGACTTAATAAAATATAAAGATTTAATACGAGAGCTTTCAAATTTAAGAACGATGTAGAAATTCGGGCCGGGCCTCCGGTAATTTATCCGTCATCGAGGCCCACGCACATGCGCCACACATGAGGAGGGGTTCCGATATAAGCTTGATGGGATTCCTTCCTAAAACCAATTGGTGATAGGAGGAGTTGTCCATCAAGTAAATATACCCATTTAATTATTTTGTAAGTTTCAATGCGGGACTCTTTTAGTCCTCACACGTGATATTCAACAAACACTTATTTAAATTTTACAAGCGATTTGCTTCATGGACACGTGTGACCAATGAGATTGATAGAAGAGCTAAATAATAATGCATTAAACGAAAAAAATATTGAGAAATGATCCTGCAAAATCATAGTCACAATTTGCGGTAAAAGATAAAGAAGAGCTAACTTTTGTGGACAAATCGTTTAATATAACACAATCTAATCATTATAGTTTATTAATTAAGATTGAAGAGAATTTGTTCGAGAATATACATATATAATGAGTTCCAGGTTACATATACGAAACCCGATTTCTAAATAAATGGTGAATGTGTTATATATATATACGTATTTATATATTATTCAATAGAAGTGTTGAATGATTTACGAGACAGCGACGTGCTCTCCACCTGCCCACTTGCAGGAGACCCCAAACCCTAATTTTATACCTACTATCTTTTGACAACTTTCTTTATATACTTTTTCCTTTTTTAATAGTATACATAAGAAAACTAAAGCCCCTAGACGCACATAAACTATATAAAATTGTGTGTCAGACACATTAACAAAATGCTTCAGAGATTGTCCGGTGTTTCTTTCGTGTATTAATTGTATATATATAAATATGTGTAGTGGGGCAAGAAAGACACTGAAGAAGCATATAAACGTTGGAAAAGATAGCATATATAGCACACATGTCTTTCTTTCGTTGGAAACCTATAGATGCCGTGTATCGCATACTTGTATCGAGAAATAGTAATTAATCCTCGTATTTATACCGTTCTTTTTTCCTATAATCTCCTTTGTTCTTGATACATGATGACCTATGAAGAGGTTCCTTTCTTGCGTTTTTGTCTACTCCGCTATAGTTCTTTCATCTTTATTCTTGATCATTTTTAAGTACCTAATATATGTCTAGCTTGAGCTTTTTTGATTTTGATATTAATTAGCAGAAGGGCTCAGCTGTGATTGCAAGTTATTTTGCCAAGCTTAGAATTAGGGAAAAAATCTGTGTGTTTCTTGGATTAAGTCAATCATCTCTACCAAACTTTTTTATCTCTCTTCTTTCGAAGCCTTAATAATGGCGAACCGATGGTGGGCCGGAGTCCAAACCGGGCTAACCGGTTCCGATTCGTCCAATCGCATGATGTCCCAATCAGACAATAAGCTCCAAACCAACCTAACCCTAACCGAGAGAAGTCCCACCACCACCGCTGACAACGCCAGCAACGACGGCGACGACGACCCAAGAGAAGGAGCCGTCGAGGTCGGAAACCGCCGCCCGAGAGGCCGTCCGCCGGGGTCCAAGAACAAGCCAAAGCCTCCCATCTTCGTCACCCGCGACAGCCCCAACGCGCTCCGCAGCCACGTCATGGAGATCGCCTCCGGCGCCGACGTGGCGGACAGCATAGCCCAGTTCGCCAGGCGGCGGCAGAGGGGCGTGTGCGTCCTAAGCGGCAGCGGCTCGGTGCAGAACGCCACGGTTAGGCAGCCCAGCGCGCCAGGCGCGGCGGTGGTCCTTCAGGGGCGTTTCGAGATACTTTCCCTCGCCGGTGCTTTCCTGCCCGGCCCAGCTCCTCCAGGAGCCACCGGCCTGACCGTCTACCTCGGCGGCGGGCAGGGTCAGGTTGTTGGGGGCAGCGTCGTGGGGCCGCTGGTAGCTGCTGGTCCAGTTATGGTGGTCTCGGCGACGTTTTCAAATGCTACCTACGAGAGATTGCCGGTGGATGACGGCGGAGGATCATCGCCGCCGCCGGAGTTAGGGCTGCAGCACGGTGGTGAGTCGTTGTATAACTTGTCGACGACCCCTAATTTGTTGCCACACGATCAAGGCTATTACGGTAATTTGGGGAATCCGCGGCCAGCACCCTATTGATGAAAAAAGATGCATTTTTTTTTAAATACGTGATAGTAATTTTAATTAATAATGATTGTGCTATGGATGCTGTGTTATGGTTTAATTCTCTTTGTGTTGCTCATCAGAAGAATTTAGTGTATAGGATGTGTTTTTTCATGTGATCATCGTTTCGATGCAGTATTAAATAATGGACTTGTATCTTGTAACATCCTTGTAATAGTATCTGTATGTAGCAAGTTTGAAGTTGCTTATTGATCGGTTTGTGCTCTTTGATGATAATCATATCGGTATGCTCAAAAGTCAAATTTATGTTGATATTAAATAGATTTCCAGTAACTATATTTGTACAATAAACATTTATGATCAAAAATCATGATAAAGAACATATACAATCATTAAAATAGGTTAGTGTGTGTGTGGCATTATTAAATTCATGCGGATGATATTGCTCTCTCTTTATTTTATAGTAATAATGTAGTGGCTGGGGTTAATATATATGAACACACATAAGCATATACATGTGCACATCTTTTTTTATAATACAAGTATACAAATGGATATAGCTTAAAGAAAACTATATGCATGAAGGATTCACATGAGGTTGATTTGATTAATGTTATATACGACAATATATGCAATGACTCAGCTACTTGCAATACGGCGATCATACAAAATTCCAAAACCTGAAAGTCATTGAGAATGGGACCCTTTGGGTTCCAATAATTACTGATTTAAAACATTAAATTAAACCTCCCATATAGCCAAGTTAAACTATTTTTTTTTTCGGAGGAAGCCAAGTTAAACTATTTAATCATCGCTATTCCGCCCACACGTTTACCCTCATAAAAGCAAACTTCGACCAAGATGATGATACAGAATTATTAACCATAATAATTCATTTATTTGATTAAAAATAATTTCAATCCACGTGTTGCAGTTCATACACGATGATGGATGTTAGACTGAATGAATTAAAATATAAAATGACTAGTATAACATATATACCATCTCTAAGCTAGTAAGCCAAATTAAGAAATTTCAACAATTTGATTAAAACAGGAGGAACCACTATCTGTTTCATAATCATGTGAAATGAAATATAGGCCGCCCATTAGCGCCGATTTGCTGTGATCGATAAAAGAATATACAATGTTAGTAATGTCATATCAACATTATGAACTGAATATTGAGATACTTCTTTGGCTTGTCTGTGTGGCCAAGGGCACATTGGCTCTGATAGTGAAATAATGTCTTAATAGTGGAAAACATGTCTTACCTTTATTTAGGTTTTTTTTTTCTTCTTTCCATTTTTCCTGGTTCAGTGAATGTAAGGCTGGTTCATTATGAAATAGATTCCAAGCTTTTCACACACACATATATATATATATATATATATATATGTATGTATTTAAGGGGTGTGTGAACTTAACAATATGCCAAGTGAAGTCGGCAGCAACTTTTCTATGTGGCCGGGGAACCACTATCTGACCAAAACGACGTCGTACTAACAGATTTTAACATATATTATATTAAATGGTTCAGTAATTAGTTGGTGACATATATGATAACTGATGGTTATGTTCAAAATGGAGCACAACGGCCCAAGAAATTCTACTATTGTTGTTCGTTACTACTTATGTTTTTATTTGCTCCAAAAGAATCCATTCAAATTAGCACATAGATTAACGTCTCACATTTCTAAAGTTTTATGATTCTTTGAGGTGTATCTCTTTATGTTATTTACTTTCAGTTATACGTCAGTTAATATAGATATACAGGATCAGGTTATTACACAGTCAAAATAGGAAAAATACTCCAAAGTGGGCTTTTACTAATAAAAAACACGTCAGTGTATTCCATGACTCTTCAGTTCAGTTCAATCAAGATTGGGATTGATCTTTGACCGATTCTGAGGTTTACGCGTTCGAAGAATTGAAGACGAAGACGAAGCAAAACGAAGAGATCAACAATAACCAATGTAACGAAATAATAAGTGCTTAAATTATTTATCTAAAGAACAAACGAAAATCCCTTTTATATGTACAACAGTCAAACGACCATCTAATCAATCTAACGACGGAGATTCAGACCACTTTGATCCAACGGTGAGTCATATGAAACATCTCTTTACTTCACACGACAGTTCATGAAGATCTAACTGTGAATGAATTGCTAATTCAGCAGCCTTTTTGTACCTCAAGAACGTCTAAACTTAGACGGGGAAAACGCAAAAGTAAAAGAACTCACCTTGAAGATCCAAGATGGAGTTATGTACAAGTAAAGTGCAGTTTCCTGGCATGGAATATAATGAGGTAATGCATGCCTATCGAAAACTACTCATTTGGCATTCATTTTCAATGATTATATGGTTAATTTCTATAATCAATCCTTTTACGTATTTATGATATTCGAAAGAAATGGAAACGATAAGATCAGACAGATAACCCCATATGAAAAGAAGAACGACGTGAAATCATCTCCATATAGAGGAACATATGATCATTCTGGAGTTAAAGAATAGTAGAGTTTTCAATAACAATATTTCATATGATGCATATATACAATAAATGCTGCTTCTGTAATATATGATAATACTGATATGATAAATAGTAGTTCTGTTCAATATCTAAGCAAAAGATATTCCAAATTAACGTAAAGAGTATACATACGGGGAGGATAACAATGAAATACTATATATCCTCTTCCCCCTTTTATTGACACGAAAATGCTGCAATACAAATAGCCCTAAGCAAATAAGCCAGTGTTATTCATCTATCACCAAAAAAAACAAATTAAAACCTCATAGTATAATTTTTCTGTACACACCATACTTCATAACTCTCCTCAACATTATCAAATCATACCTTCTCATCGATAAATAAACTCGATCTTCATTTAGGGTTTTGGCCTAATCGAAGCTCAAGATCAACCTCGTCGTCATCCCTTTCATCAGTCCCACCACGATTCACCTCAGCAAATGGCATCAACCCAATATCCAAACTCAGATTCTCACCATCAAAACCATCTCTATATAATCCACCCATCGAACTAGGGTTTGATGGAGCCATGTCCACCTTAGAGCTCCTTCCTTCAATCCCTAAAGGGATGTAATTCTTCAGCCTCGAGCGCTGCTGATTCATAAAGTGGTGATGGAGGCGATCGAAAGATGGAATTCGATGAAGATGGAGGTCATCGATCCTTTTCGAGGGTCGTTCTTGATCTATAACAACACTCTTGATCTTCTTCGCCTTGGCCTTGTCTTTCCTATGTATGTTCATGTGCCCTCCTAAAGCCTGGGCGTTTGTGAAGCCACGTTTGCAGAAATTGCATTCGTAAGTTCTTCCTAGTCCAAGGTTGTCGTCTGGCGATGATTTTTCGTCTCCTTCTTCGTCGGTTTCAGGTGAGCTCAAATAGGAAGCACGGTTAGTACTGATGCGTATGCCTGGCACCATATCTATACCCAAATAAAGAAACAGTAATATCGAAGCAGATTAGTAATTAAGAAGTGTGTGTTAGGGTTATGCTTAAAAAGAGATGAAAGAAGAAAACATATGAGTGGTACAGTTGTTACATTGTAATATTTTAATATAATATGAAGGGGACAGTTTCTTTGGATTTTTGTGTTTGTTTTCATGTACGAGGCCGGCTTAACATTTTTAAGCGATATATTTTGTTTTTATTATTGGGTAACTTCTTGGATGACTGTGTCATTAGCAGGCAAAACTTAGGAGGTTTCTCAGATTATTATGTCATTTGGGAGTTTCTCTTGCCCTATTGTAATATTAAATTGGAGATGGCTTCGTGTAAAACTATGTCCTTAGTGAGCTTTTTATCTTTTCTATGGCGTGATAAATATAGACAGCAGTTGTTGGTCCGTGACAATGAGTATCACAATACCTAATAAGAAGGGACAAATATATAAATGACGAGATTCGCATTCTAATGTGAATTCCTAGGGAAAAGTCCGTTTATTTCGCCTTTTATAATCAGAATAAAGTATGTGTATGCTAATGAAACTACTAAGTACAATAAGAAGGATCCTCGTTTTTTTTTTTCTTGTTATACGATGAAACCTAAATCCTAAGTCCGTCCATATCAGCCGTACGCATTTGCACCGATTGGCCAACCAATCAAAAATAGTACACTTCGTTTTTCTCATCATAGTTTTATATATCAAAAAAAATAAATCTTCAAAGTATCCGTACTTGAAGACGACGGGCCATTGTAGTGGACATCTTAATTCGTATTATAAGGAAACGTTTGGTTGAGTTTCGGACATATATAGAGGTGTGACTAAAGTGCTGCGGTTTATTATTACCGAGTCCATCGCCAGTTCATATAGTACAGAAAAAAAAAGAAGAAAAATTGCATTAATAATCTTTTACATTGTCGGTCAATGTCCATATTGTTCGTAACGATTAGGGGTGGTTGGGTACGGTATACCGTACCAAAACTGTGATACCGTATACCGTACCGAAATTTCGGTATCCAAAAAAATCATACCAATACCATACCAAAATTTCGGTATACCTTAAATTTCGATACGGTATCATACCGAAATTTCGGTATGGTATCGGTATCATACCTTCTATACCATTCATACGGAGGGTTTTTTACCATGCATGTCTCGTGACTCGTTAATTCGTTGTTTGGAAATTTTAATCAATTCAAACTCCTTAGGCCCCAATAAGATAGATTATTAATACTAATTTTTTTCAAAATAAAAAGATTTTTTAACCTTAAATAATTTACATATTTTAGCTAGTCTCCTTAATAAGACAAAAAACTTTACATAACCACAAGATACAACTTTATATACATATTAATTAGAACGAAGCGGCTATTTAAAAAATTAGTGAAGATTAACAAAAAGTAATTGCATTGCATCTTCACGCTTTCAAAACTCATGAAAAAAATATTAAAAGGCGAAAATTATACGTTACTTGAGTTACATAAGTAAAATATGGTGGGCCTAATATTAGAAAGTTGTGTATAAGTTAATAATTTATGGGCTAAATAAGTTTACGAAGATCTTTAATTTTTCATTTTATATTTTTTGAAATAATATAATATATATAGGTCTGTGTATATATATATAATATATTAAAAATTTTAGAATTTCGGTATTCGGTATAATCGGTATACCTAATTTTAAAAACTTTCATACCATTACCGTACCGAAAATTTTCGGTACGGTATCATACCTTACCAAAAACTTCGGTATACCAAAATTTTCGATATTTTCGATACGAGTCGATACGATAAGACGGTATTTCGATACTTCGGTATTTTTCCCCAGCCCTAGTAACGATGAATGGCTTGTGTATAGTAGATCCGCTTAACCTTTATATATACTACTCTTTCCTAATAATATTGAATCTCTGATTTAGATTATTAGGGTTTGTTTTACTTCTCGATTCATCATACGACGTAATTATTTCCGTACGTGCAGTGACGGAGCCAGACTTTGGTTCCAGTGGGGTCCAAATCGAAACAACATATATAGTAAAATTAAAATTTGCGAGTATAAATATTAACAGTAGTACTTTTACAGCAATCTGCACTTGTAGTTATTAGCTTTTCTATAAAATTTAAATTCCCAACGAAATACAAGGAGAGCGCGTCGGTGAAAGTTCTTTTTTCAACTTAGATTTGTTGAGTGGGTCATTTTAGTCTTATTAAATATATTAGCTGAGTGGGGTCATTTTAGTCCTATTAAATAAATTAGCTATAAATATTACCTTTTCTGCTAAAAATAGTAAACAAAAAATAAATTTCAGTGGGGCCCAAGGGTGGCTCCGCCACTGCGTACGTGTTTATATAATTAACATGAAGTACAGAGCATAAACCTTAGATTTTGTCCACACTTACGCTAATTAACAACAAATGACCATTCAATACCTCTCTATAAAGGGTTCGGATATATGTCAAGATGGAACAAGAAAATGCAGCAATTTTTGAAACATTTAGCTTAAATTAAACACATGGGACTTAGGCAGAAGAACCCACTCTTTACAACATGTTTCTTAACCACATACATAACCATCCTTAGATCATCACAAATTCTCGCCTATCATCAGCATACGCACGGTGTACATTAGCGTCCACTCGCAGGTCGAAACAAAGCGTATCCATCGCCGTCTACACTGCGCTGTCCATACGCCGTATGGTAACCAAAATCGTTGCTATCAACACTATTCATACGATGATTGTAATGCAGCAGCATATTACTATCAGAACCATTCGAACGCCACTGGCCATTATTTGGAGCCAAAAAACCCCCATTTTGTCCAATCCTATGCTGCTGTAAACTCACCTGAGGAACAACCTCGTACGTGCTTCTAGAACCATACCCGTGCCATTGGCTCGTCGACGGGCCCGGCCCGCTCGAGACAACTTCGCCCGGGAAACCGAACTGTTGGTCCATAAAGTGAGGCCCGTTGTTGCTGGGATTATTTCCGCGATGGCTGTTCAGACCATCAGATATGGATAGGCTTTCGATTCCATGGTGCTCATCGTCGAGCAAGTCGTTTATGATGTCCAAGTGAGGGAAATCCAACGTGGCAGCAGATGAGAAGTAATCAGAATAATGGTGATGATGTTCTTGAGATTTCCCATGCAGCGGATTATTATTATTGTAAGGATCAAAACTCACCGCCCCGAATGGGAAATTAGGGTTCATCTGATTAAGGTCGGCGGTCGTAATATCTGATATCTGTGGATGAATCATTGGCGAAGAGGCGAGAGAAGTTGCTTGAGCGTATGAAACCGAGGCACTGACGAACGACGAAGTATGTGCAGAATTAGGGCCGCCCATAATGGCATTACGGTACGAATTAGGCACGGAGGACGAAGAAGATTCTTGACCGAACTGCCCGGAGACACTCGCGGAGCGGGACAAGACGGGTCGGGTCGATTCGATTGGAGCAGCAACGGGTCTTGGGTCGAAGGGTATTGGAGCACTCGAGGGCCGTGATAACGTGGGCGGCAATACAGCTGATGATGAAACTGAGGGCTTATTCTCAGTCGTCGAAGGCTTCTCAATGTGTACTTGAGGCTTTTCGGTAGGTACTTGAGTTAGCTTCGTAGTAGAAGCCTGAACTGAGTCCACTTGCTTGGGAATATCCGAAGCTGCCTTTGACTCTGATTTTCGAGGAAGAACAGACGAAGAAGAAGGTTTTTCGTTCTACGATGGCAAAGACAGAAAGATTTGTTTGTCTTAGGAGAGAGCTCAACAGTAAAGATAACAAAGAAACATTAAAAACAGAGATGGCGAGTGACTATATTTCTGTTAGAATAATACCTTCTTCGAAGCATGCCGTTCAGCTCCATGAACTATCGTATCCTTCGAAAGAGAATAATCAACTGCTGGAGAACTTCGTGATGTCTCAGACTGTACCCTCATGTCTCTCGAAGATTTAGTCGATTCGTTCGCTTCTCCATTGATCCAAACCGTTGCTGAATCAGAAACAGAGTTGTCTCGGTGGTTCTTCCCTCTAAAACAGATCATAAAGATGAGCTCTTTCTTACAGAAAGCAAACCATGAATGAGGTAGGTAAGTACGAAATTACCTGCTTATGGGATTTCTGTCCTTTTTATTGCGTCGACTACCATTCTGAGGCCTTCTTACCACAACTTCAGTGAAAGAGTCTGAGGAACAAGTCGATGAGTTATCATACATCACCGATGAACTTCCTCCTTCAGTTCCGTTTTGTACGCTGCCTATTTCAGAATCGGGCGGATGAATTATATCAGAGGCGTCGGAACGATCATCTCCCCCTTTGGATTTTTTTTCGAGGGCTGTTTCTGCTTCGTCGGGGGATAGAATATCTTTCTCGGCCTCATCAATATCATGGCCGTTCATGCCCTGTGAATGATTTTTAGACTTATCATCTTTTCCCTTGTCTTTTCCTTTTCGTCGTTTCTGTTTTCCCTGTAAGAACAAACGGGAAAGTTTTCCAAGTTAGTCAAAACTCTGTGATATAACTCTAAATCAGCAAACCATCCAACGATTCTAAGCCTCTTTTCTTACATAAGAAGGGCTTAAAATGAACGAAAATGAAGAACGAATAATGACTAACCTGCTTCTTCTTCGACTTCTTTTCCTTATCAGCTCCTCCACGCCTGCCTTTCAGCTCGTTCATGGCGAGCATAGCCGCCTCCTCTTGGATTAGCTCTTCTTGCATCCTTAAAGCAACTGCCTCTTGGTATGCAACTTCGAATTTGCTGTTTACAAGGCAGGATTTTAATGGTCTTCGGAAATCAGTTATTACACCGTGTACTGTGTAGTATAAAATACCTGAATATGTGGGTCAGAACGAATATCTCAATCGTCCTACGACCGAATTGAGTGAGTCGTCTTTCATCCCACATACTGAAATCTTCATAGTAGTCCTCCCCAGCACACACATCCTAAAACCCAACAAATAACATCAAATGCTGGCCAATATTGTACGAAACTATTTATATAATCATTTTTTGCACCTACTAACACTATTGGTTTAAAATAAGGAGTATAAAAAAAGTGGAAACCTTCATGCGATGTTGTGGGCCCCTCTCGTACTTTGGAGGCAAGGTTTCGACTGCAGCCCTCTTGAGCAGTGGAAGCACATCGTCGACTAAAACAAACAAGTCATCCTCCATATGAACGATGGGAAAGAACATGTCTTCTCTTTCGAGGTGCTTGGCCTGCCTTTTCATGGCAGGGCTCTGACTTTCGAGGGAGATAAGGCCAGTGTATAAAGAATCCATTACAATGGTGGAGTTGACCTCTTTTTCTATGAAGAAATTCTTCACGACCACTTTGAGTATCGCATCTATCTTCGTCCTGGACATACTGCACCTGGAACTTTGATCCATGCCCGCCCAGAAAGAATGTAAGCTGAACAAATATAAGGTCAAAGTAAGCATCTGTAAAACTGCTGCTTTAGAATGTTTTACAGAAAAAAACACACAACACAGAATACCTGGACCATCTAGCTTTGTCCTCTATTAGCTTCCATATCTTTCCCCGTCTCTCCTCCACAAAACGTCGAAAGATTTGCTCAACATTTGTCAAATATACACGCATAAGCTCCCTCCTATATTCAAAGGCAAGACAAGGAAATGGCCTGTCCTGTCTCTCCCTTGAAGTAAACATAGGTCTAAATGTTAGAAGAGTCGTTTCAGAGATGCAAAAAGAGGGGCAAAAGAGATGCATTTTCCCCTATTGTAACCAGGAAAAGAAAAGGGTCGATACCTTATAACTTGTACTTGAGCTTTAATAGTCAACGTATTGTCTTCAACAAATTCATCCAATACTTTCGATAGCTCCACAAACTTCTTCCATCCCCAGTCATGCTCCTTTTTCCAAAAACGGTGTAGTGTATCTAGAACATTACTTGGATAAGGACAAAATTTCTACAACAAGCACATGTCTAAAACAGAGGAATGAAAATTTACCAGAATATTTTGACTTATTCGGATCCTTATTGACCAAAGTAATAGTGAACTGCGCATAATGACCCCAGCCTGTTCATATAAAGAGAATTATTTCATAATCACAACTCCATATCAGCGAATCAATTGCGACAGCAAGTTGTTGCTTCAAGGGATGCCATCATACCTGGTCGAAGTTTCTCGTGATTGGCAACACATAGAAACAAGGAAAGGTGGTTGTAGACATCACAGCCTTGTGGATAAATCAAAATATACCTATGTCCAATATGGATTAGATCGTTAGCAGATAACAATATAGTTCGCAGTATTTAACAACTCTTAGGTCATACTGTACCATTTGTAGCCCCCAGCATCAAAAGGTTCGCTCCGAAGTTCTTTTTGGTTCTCTTGAGAGAAGCCGTTAATCTTCCATACGAATGCTCCGTATAAATCACAAGGCTTTGGTCCTCCATCATCCCCATCATCACTGTCCCAGTAAGGCGGGGATGATGATGGAGTCCCATGAACTTGGTCTGAAGATCGCCATTCCAGCAAAGATTCTCCAGATTGAAACTTATGACCACTTGAAGTTCTTTCAACTGCGCCCGATTGCTCCTTACCAATGCTCGCCATTGTGTTTGTATGAAAAATTAACTACGCTTCCCCACTTCACCCTTCTGTGGCATCAAGTGAATTCGAGTGAGACTAAAATTCTTATTCGTATTAAACGCGTTATGTAATCAATCACTCTAACCCGAATTGCATCGAACTCAAGACATAGAGCCCAAAATCATAACGAATTGCACAAACCCCAGATTCAGATATAGAGAGAACTGTCTGGAGTTGATCATCTTCATCAACGGTGAATTAAGATCGGAACACAAACTTTCAGCTCATCTCATACATCCCAACCAAAATAATCATAAAATGTTCAATTCAAGCAGAAGGCAAAAGGTTTAGCAATTGAAAATTTGAAACGCCAATTGGGCATCAAATTCTACAAACTACGAATCATCCACATCCCAAATGAATGCGATCCATGCACGAAAACCCCCCAAAATTTAAGCTAAAAAATAACATAAGATCCCCTGTAAAATCAATCCCGGAAAGAATCAATCAAGAATGACAAGTATCTAACTCAGATCGGAGGCATAAATCAAGAAACCTAGGATAGAAAAAGGTAGAAGCTTTATCTTACCAGAGCCGAGATTTGATATGAAAAAATGTTTAATTAGGGAAGAGCAGCTGAAATGAACAAGCAGACACAACAGATAAAATTTATATTATTACATAAAAGTATTTATGTAATGGGGTGACGGGTGAGTTAGGGTTTTTACATTTTTCTTCCTAAAGAAACAATCAGGTACCAAAATTAGGATGCAATAAATTAAATAGATCACAAAAAAAAAACGTTTTCTTTTTTAACTTGCAACCAATAAAAGGCTAGTTTTACAAGCATCATTATACAATTGTTCACTATCTGTTGTTCTAGTATATTTTCATAAAATATGCATTAGAGAAAATCAAGATTTCACGTCTTGTGTGTAAACTGGCCACGTGTTACGCTAATGTTTGACTTGTTACGTGGGCAGGCAACACGGTTGATTGATTTATACATTTGCTCATTAGGATTAGGAATAAGACAATTAATTTGCTCGTTCAAAAAGAAATTACTTTTGACTCTGAATACGGCATTCTGTTGTTGTGTAGACTTGGAAAATACATTGGCCAGATTAATTCCTGCTGAAGCTGATTAAAAAATACTTCATATTGATTCAAACTGAGTTTAGTAGGAATATGCAAATTATAGTTGAATTGTGTTGTGTGAAAAAAAAGCCAAAAAATAATAGACCCGCATATTAGAACTGGGTCGGATAAACTACTCACTGTTTTGAAAAGAGTTCGTGGGCTTTACCTAATTGTGATTCCACGGCCCAACAGTACGTATTGAATTATCATTGTACACAATTACAAATATATATTGTCGTAATAACGTTGGCCAGATCTTCTTCGATTACACGTCAGCTCATTTATATGCATATTCGCACGTGGGCCAATCTTTAAATATCACTCACTCAAAAACTAGCCGTTGGGGAGAAATCTGCAACGCAACGGCTACATAGTCAAACTATCCCACAAAATAAAAACACAAACGCTCCTTCGTATCTCTCAACTCCGAAAACACAAAAACACACGACTTATATCATCAGCTTCGACAAAGACCAAATAGTTTCCAACAAAAATCATCAAACTCTTCAACCATGAATGACCTAATGACAAAATCGTTCACTAGCTACATCGACCTAAAGAAACAAGCCATGAAGGACCTTCAGACGAGCCCAGACCTCGAGCTAGGCATGTCCAAAACGGACCACTACCTCGCCGCCTTCCTCCAAGAAGCCGAGCAAGTCAAGCTAGAGATGGGATCGGTGAAAGAAATCCTAGCCAGGCTCCAAGCGGCGAACGACGAGGGGAAGGCCCTCCACAGCGCCGAGGCCCTCAAAGCCCTCCGCGCCCGCGTCAACGCCGACGTACTAACCGTTCTGAAGCGCGCACGCGCCATCAGGGCCAAGCTGGAGGAGCTCGACAGGTCAAACGCCGAGAGCCGGCGGCTCTCCGGCTGTAAGAACGGCACGCCGGTGGACAGGACTAGGACGGCGGTGACCAACGGCCTGAGGAAGAAGCTCAAGGATCTTATGATGGAGTTTCAGGGACTGAGGCAGAAGATGATGTCCGAGTACAAGGAAACAGTGGGAAGAAGGTACTACACCGTGACCGGCGAGTACCCCGACGACGAAGTGATTGATAAGATTATTTCGAGCGGCGACGGTAACGGCGGCGAAGAGCTGTTTTCGAAGGCCATACAGGTGAGTAAGTAATTAATGGGTCGAAACGAAAACCCTTCTCTGATCTTTTTCTGTAGGAGCATGGGAGGGGAAAGGTTTTGGAGACGGTGGATGAGATTCAAGACAGGCACGACGCTGCGAAGGAGATAGAGAAGAGCCTCCTTGAGCTTCATCAGATATTCTTGGACATGGCGGTGATGGTTGAAGCTCAAGGGGAGCAGATGGACGACATAGAGCACCACGTCGTGAATGCGGCGGCGTACGTCGGCGATGGGGCGAAGAATCTCAAGGTTGCGAAGGATCATCAGAGGAGTAGCAGAAGGTGCATGTGCTTTGGGATTGTGCTGCTACTGTTGATTGTTCTCTTGGTCGTCGTGCCTATTGCGACTAGCTTTAGTAAATCTTGAGTTGAGTCAAGAAATGGATGATGATGTTGATGGGATATTAGTGGGATTAATTTCTTCTATTTTTTTTTCTTGTAATTTCTCCACATTATCATCTCTCGCGCGAGATGGTACTACGAGTTTGTTCGTAATAGAAAACCATCTCATCATCAACCTATTTCGTATCCATATTCTTCAATCTGTGCGCATATTGTGTTAGGAAGTTGCAATAAACAAGAAATGTGAGTGTAGAAGTTAATTTCATTTCTTCTTTATTTCGTTTATAATGGATAGTTGGGCCTACTTGGATGGGCTTTAGGTCAATAATGCAGCCCAAACTTTTGGTGTCCATACACACTACTCTGCACCGTCATGTAGTAGATAGATAACAATCGTAATCAAAAGCCTTTATTGCGAAAGTAATTGATTTTATCTTAAATGTGATGCAATGCCCTTAATTTGGACAGATGTGTTTTGACATTTTGTAGTCTTTCGTGGTGGGTTGTCCCGACTCCAACTGAGTTTACTTGGAAAAAGACCTTCGAACTTCGCACTTTGGACCTTACCATACCATTATATTAAGAATTACTCCCTCCGTCCCGTGATTTTTATCACATTTGTTGGTCGGCACGGATATTAAGGTTCTATTATTATAATAATATAGTACAATGAAAAGGTTAGAAAGTGTATATTTTGACACGTCTTTTAAGAATATTTAATATTATTATATTGATTGTTTGTGATAGTTTTTTTTTTTTTTTTGGTAAAATGATTGTCTTTTCATTTACCACTGCCTCAATATCACTTTACAATGTACTCATCCTTCAGCATAAAAAGGAAATAAGCAAATACGAGACATAACAGCAACACCACTTGGACTCTTTATATGACAGATCGACCGGAACCTCCACTTCAATTCTTGCGCCATAGTGTGATAAAGGACCTCCACTGGCTGTGCACCCAACTCATGAACACGCCTATCTCTTTCCCTCCAAATATGATAAAACATAGAAATGTAACAGGCTATAGTAATCCGCGCCTGCACCTGCTTTCTGCCCCCCATCCTCTGCAGCCAAGAAATCATATCCTCAAAATCTCGGAATGGAACTCTAATGTTTAACCACTTAGCAACACGCGTAGCTAGCTGCTGGCTAAACTTACAATCCACAAACAGGTGATCAATAGATTCCTCCATATCTCCACACAATCTGCAGATTTTGTTCTCCACTACTACCCCCCAGTTGGCCAGTCTGTCATATGTTAGCAATCTTTTCTGCACCAGAAGCCACATCATAAAAGAGTGTTTAGGGAAATTTAATCTGTTCCAAACTGCTTTGCTAATCGGCAGCTGAGGCACGTCCCCCTTAAGCCAGTTGTAGCCTGAACTGGTAGAATATCTACCATCACTTGACAGCTTCCAAGTTCTGCCCTCATAACCAGCCCGGAACTTCTCCTTAAGCCGATGCAACTTCTTCGAGTGCCAACTTGAATCAGTCGCAGGTTTGAATTCCCAAAAACTGACACCTTTCAAATAGACTGCATTTACCCATTTGATCCACAGTGAATCTGCATCCAATCTTATATCCCATATCTGTTTACCAGCCAGGGCTTGATTCCATGTAACGCAGTCACGTAGGCTCAGGCCACCTCTAGATTTCGAGCAACAGACTTGGTCCCAATTCACAAGAGGAATAGTTTTGCCATTTACCTTTTTTCCCCATAAGAAAGCCTTACATAATCTATCAATCTCCTTAGTAACTGCCTTCGGGAGGAGGAATATGGCCCCCCAGAATCCATGAATGGCTAGGAGGATTGAGTTGATCAGACATAATCTGCCCGCATAGGACAGATTTCTAGTAGCCCAGCAATTCATTCTTGCAGTGATCCTCTCCACCAAAGCTTGGCATGTGCTACGATTCCATTTGGTGGGAGAAATAAGTACACCTAGGTACCTCATAGGGAACCTTCCCAGCTGAAATCCCGTGGTCAGCAATATCTGGTCCCTGGTCTCAGCAGACACACCAGCCACAAATACACTGGACTTCTGTGCATTCGGCTCAAGACCTGAGACTGATTTAAAGTGCTCCAAGTCCTCTGCGATTACTCTGACAGTCTCATTTCTACTGATAGTTTTTTTTGTTAAATAAGAAAATGTGATAAAATTAGTGGGACGCCCGAAATGATAAAATGTGATAAAGTTAGTGGGACCGAGGAAGTATATTGAGTTAAAGATAAAAATATAATATAATATTAAATCAGAAGGTAAGATCCAAGATATCCTTTCCCCATTTGGTTTTTTAAATATTTAATGTGGAAGGGATCAATTTTTCCCTATTTGGTTATATTTAACGTGGGAGGATCAATTGGATATATATTTTCCTTTTCAATGCATCAATCAATCCCAGTAGACATATATAGGTGAGGACTTTTAATGCAGGAAAGCACCAAGAGCTGTCGTTTCCAAAGCAAAACAACGATTGGAATAAATTATATCATAAAAAGAGAAAACATTAAGCAAATTCAGAAAAAAAAAGATTTGTTCTTTATTTTTCTCCTTGAGTAATCTTGAAAAATAAAGAATTAATACTCTACTGCCAATAATGGTGATACTGATAACAGTTCCCTTCTCCCTTGTTACTGAGGCAATGTTCATCAAACCTTTTCCCTTCATCAAACCTTGAACGCGGTAATACTATTATTCTAAGTTCTAACACATCTTTGGAAGTCCTTGCTTGGCATGCAGCTGCCCACGTGGCAGCTTCTCAACCACTTAGCTAGATTTCAGAATTGCCCTTGTCACGGTTTCTTTAGAATCTTAAGACGAATAAAAATGGGTTTAGTTATCTTGTCTACGATTCTCGCACTTTCCTCCTCCCTATCTCTATCCTCACCGCGAGCTTGTTGTTTCTACATTTAGTAACAGATTGATGTGATGCAGATGCAATGAAAATTGAGCAAGTGCACGAAGGTACGTTTGATTCTTGGACATGTCTTCTTTTTTCGGGATTCTCTTTTTTAGCCGAGGATTAATTAATCGTTTGTTGAGGTGAGGGTTTTATATGTTCTTGTTATTTCGTAGCTCTATTCGTCCTTGTTATGGTTTTTCATTTGCTCCTTTATTACAAAGTCCTTCCCTTTGAATGCTGTTTATTGAGCCCAGTAAAAACGATGATCACGAGACAAAACGTCTACTAAAAAGTAGACGTTTTTGAGCATCATCTTTTTCCCCCCAGATCTAGGCATGAGATGGAGCTTAAGCTTGTAAAGTTAAGCAGATTCATCACCTCAACTCAACGCAAAACATTCTATATATTTTCAGGCAACTGAATTTTCAGACCGTTGAACTTATGAGAACCACACAAGATGAAGTCGATTTAGGACTTAGTTTAGGATTATCGAACTACCGAGCAGAAGCAGATGAAATAGGTGCAGGTGTTAATGCATTAGAAGCATCACCATCTGATCCCACCGTGTCTGAACTCGTATGGTCGCCCCACAACGGTCTGAGCCTAAAGTGTACGACGATGGGCCCGAAGAGCTCAAACTGCAGAGAAAAGCCGTTTATACTATGGAACGCGGGCCATGACGATCAAGAGGAAGATGGACATTTACGCCCAGTTATGCTTGATTCTGACAGAGATCTTGGTAATGATCGATATAGTCCTGATTGTAATCTGTGAAGCTTGGCGTCTTTTCGATTTTGTGTTTATTCGTGGGATTTTCCGACTTGGTTCTACTCCAACTAAGAATTGCGCTTTTCGTTTTTCTTTTTTTTTTTTAGTAGCGGGAGAAAATAGTCGAAAGGCTGATGAAGAAGCTGGCACTTCGAATCAAGTTCTTGCTGATGCTAACGATGAATCTGAAGTAGTTGCTGGTAAGAGTTTTTTTTTTTTTGACATACATATGTATTGTATTAAAGCCATTCTCATCTATGGTTTGCTGCAGAGAGTAATTCTATAGCAGATGGAAAAGGAGATATGGACATGGATGCAAAATTCTCTTGTGAGCCATTGGCGAGGAAATGTTTGGTTGGAAAAGTGAAGATCAATGCTTGTAAGAGCGATGTTATGGGCTTAAACGTTGAAAGTCTCGGACATCGGGTGTCGAAGATCTCCGAAGATCTTGCCTATTCTCTTCCAAACATTGTTGAAAACCGAGAAGAAGAAGTAGAAGAAGAAGAAGAAGCAGACGAAGAGGTAACGTCGAGCAACAAAAACAACGAGGTAATAATGCCAGAATATTCTCCCGTCCCTATCGATGCGATTCCATTGGACAACATCGATTGCTCCGCCGAGAACGACTTGGCTGCAAATGATTCTCTAGAGAGAATTCACGAAAAGGACGTAAAAGGAAAAGGGAAAGTACTGTCTGAAAGAGACGACGAGCAAGAAAGATTGCTTGAATACAACGACGGGCGGGAAGACAGCAATGAGAGCGTCGAGAGCTGTAATAATAACGCGGGATTTTTCTCCAAGGGAGCGAAAAGAGGAAATGGTTACAACGAAGAGACGTCGTATTGTGGTAGCAAAAGGGCTAAGAAGGAATTAGCGAAGGGTTCTTTTGCAAATTGGATGTCGACCATGGTGAAGGGTCTCGCTTTCGGCAATAATAATAATGATAAAGAAGACCGGCGTTCTTTCCCGCTTAGCCTCGCCCTCGCTCGTTCCAACGATTTCACGTCCAATAAGACAAGGCACGATTATGTAGGCAAGGGATTCAAGAAAGTGTTTCAATCCTTATACTGTCATACGAAAGCATTGGATCGAAAGGAGGGTTTTTTCATCGAAGAGCCCGACGAAGAAGCTAATGCGTTCGAACCAAAGTTGATTGAGAATCCTCCATTAGATGGCAACGGTTCTCAAATGCAGATTATCGTACCAAACGAAGAACGAAATACGTCGAGAAAAATACCCGACAAGCCAAGCGAATCTTTCTCCAGCGAGTCAAACTGCGCTTCTTTGGCCCGTGAGGGCGATTTGGGGAAAAGTAAAGTTTTAGGATCTGATTCCTTGTTCAAACCACCTTGTACTAATAATCGAGGCGACGGTTCGAGCCTTAAATGCAACGGTCACACGAGTTTGTGGATTACTAGGTTTTGCAGCAGAACTGTTGCCCTAGATCGACACGGCGATGAGGTTTCTAAAGAAGATGATCGTAACGATCGGAAAACTACGCCCGAAAACGAGGACGGCGAAGAAGCGTCTTTTTGTTTCAAGACGACGACTTCGAGGGTAAGCCCTTTAGTTCGGTTTCAGAAGGCTCGAAGCCCCGACGAAATGGCTTCGACTTTCATGAGGAGATTAGACGCCCTAAGGCAAAGCTCTCTCCTTTCGAGACAGCTCAGCGACGTTCGTGGAAAGGAGAATATTTCCAACTACGATGTTAGGGATCATGAAAACAATAACGACAATTATTTAGATTATTCGAACGGAATTCGAAAAGGCGATGATGATTTGAACGTCGTATGGATTAGCCAGAAAGATGAGCCTCGATCTGAATTCTTGGCGACGCCGGAGATGTTTCTCGCGATAAGCAAGCTTTGGCTTTCTCGCTCTGACATTCTAAGGTAAGTCTTTTTTTTTGCTGATGAGGTTAGTAGTATTTAACGTGAATAATTGCGTCTTAGGTGGATGAATTCGAATACTTCGACGAATTATTTGAGCGGATTCTTCCTTCGTTTGAGGCTCGGGAAATCGGAGGAAGGGATGCGCGGGGAGACGGGTTATTACGTCGCTTGCATAACGACGGGCGATGCGAGAAAACACACTAATGGTTTGAAGCCTTTTAAGAAATCTATCTTAGTCGATGTGGGAGGGATCAAGACATGCATTGAGAGCCAATACATATCCAACCATAACTTTCTTGAGGTTAGTTTTTATTCGTTGGGTTGGATAATATATTATTACAAAGTGTTAAAGAGAAATATGTTTATGGGGGCTGATCTTTCTTTGTGTAGGATGAGATTAAGGCATGGTGGTGTAAGACTGTGAAAAGTGGTGGAGATATTCCATCGCTGCACGATTTGAACTCCAAGTTCGAGGACAGGAAACATCTAGGGTTTTAATTAATTTACCTATATTATATTATAATATTCCATTCTCTTTGTCAACTATTGGTGTATATTAGCAGCAAACAGCAATTAAAAAGTCTCTACTCTATGTTGTACTACATCTCGGCAGGAAGCTGTAATATATATGGATGTGCGGTGATATAATTGTCTTTGTTGTTGTGCTTGACGAAAATTTTGAAATTAATGTAGGTCTTTTAATATTTCTTGTCTTGATCGATCGATATCTCTTTCTTTCACATACAACTTATATCATATGCAAGCGGATCTCGATGTATCTATTTCTTAACAAATAAATAGTGGGAATATTTTATTATAAATGGGACCGGACCGCAATTATCCCAAATCAATATCTGGTCCACCTTTCCGACTAGTAAAAATTGCAAAAAGAAGTCTCAGTCACGAAAGTCGCATTAAGCTTTGTGTAGGCGCTGATGATGTGTTGACTTTCGTATAACACCATCGCCACACACATAAATCATTACACCGAAGTATATGTCCATATTAGTCCCATCCATAGTTAAAATTTGTGGGAAGAGTTTAAGCTCAAGCAAGGCTCTTTCACCTCAGATATAGAAAGCTTCTCCTCTCGTAATACTCTGTCACTGTGTAACCATGAATCTTCAAGGTAATAAGCCGAGCCACACCACAAAGGCTTCAAGTACATAATATATGTGATATTTAGTTCATTCTTTGCAGATAATTATACTTCTGGTCTGGGCAAGAAGAGTATCGTCACGCAAATTGCAGCTGCAGCCGCCACCGTGGGATTATTCTCAGCTGGTTTATTAATGCATTTCCACCGCCACAGAAAACAGTTACCGCCGCCGTCAAAGGAGGACGACGACGGCCACGGCCACCTAAGGCCGCTCATGGACAGGACTGACTCAGGCCGTCTTGGAAATATCGAGAGATTTTCACATTATATTGGTAATCGAATCATATATATACAAGGCGTGTGTGTATGTATCCATAAAAATCAGCTCTTTTTTTTCCCCTGTAATTTTACTTTCTTTTGGTATATATTTGGCAGTGAGGCAAATGGGATTTGAGGACGAAAGCGAGTGTCCTCAGCTGATAAAGCTGGCGTATGAGTACTTAAAAAGATCCAAAGGCGTTGACGAGAAGATCTACGAGTACTTAGCCAAAGAACCTAATTCCGAGGCTTTGTACGTGAAATTAATCGAAGAACTTGATAGATGCATTCTTGGATACTTCGCATTTTACTGGAGTTATGCCCCTCAGATGATCACTATGGTATGCGTATTTAATTAAAGAATTGATGAATTAATCTTGAAATTGATGATTTCTCTCTCAATAAATAAAGCTTGGCCCTTGGGTGATTGATTGTTCTTGAGCTCTTTCGCAGGTATTAAGCGTGGATTCTGAACAAGGGAAGCTCAAGGACTTGGTAATGGCAGCGACGAGGTGAGTGGTTCTTCAATGGGGCCCGATTATTAATTTTTATCAACTTGGTAAAAAAGTTAACAGCTTTCATACAATTCAATTATTAATCACAGTCTCATTCTCAACTAGGGTCGGAAACACGTAGATTTTATTATATAGTAATGTTTTTACACTAGATAAGGCCTTTTACGTTGATGGAGAAATACAATAAAATAAAATCAGCTGAATGAATAGCACTAATTTGAACATCAACCACTCGGGCCCACATTCATTATTTACATCCATCTATTATATAATAATAATAATAATAATATGGGAGAGATGGATGACAGTTAATAGGGCACGAGCGTATTAGAGTAGTATTATTTTTCATTATAATATCCAATCTAGGTAGTAAGGGCCTCTAGGTGGTGGTTGGAAAATCATAGCCTATCATACAATAATATAATCCAAGGCGGCATTACATAATATTGAGCCTTACGCCAATTGTATTTTATTATACAACCATTTCGTACCGCATGGCAGACCAACAATTAGGCCAAATTACTTTCGTGTAAACTCACAAATTATCACATCATAATTATTTAGAATGTTTCATTATTCGCTAGTTCGTTTTTTTAATAACCAGTCGTCGTCATCATAATTTAATCAGTATAAACATACCAAACCTAGTCCGAAGATCACTTATTTAATTTTATCTTGTTATTCGCCATTATCGTAGGAAACAAAGGTTCGAAAAGATAACGCAAGAACTCAAAGTGACGAGGGTTTTCTCAACCCTAGTCGAAGAGATGAAAGCCATCGCCCTAAAAAACGTCGACCATTTGAACCACGCCGACGTCATGGTCCCCGCCAAATTGAGCGACCGCTGCCCCGTCCTCCTCCTCATGGGCGGCGGAATGGGGGCGGGAAAAAGCACCGTACTCAAAGACATCATGAAAGAGTACGCTTAAAAAAATTTTAAAATAAGCGCCAAAAATTAGGGACGTTTTTGCGCACATTCCATCATATAGATTGTAGATTATGGTCGGGAAATCCGCTCTTTTTTCTGCGCAGATCGTTCTGGTCGGGAGCGGCGGCGAACGCCGTAGTCGTGGAGGCGGACGCTTTCAAGGAGACGGACGTCATCTACCGAGCGCTCAGCTCGAGGGGCCATCGCCAGGACATGCTTCAAACCGCCGAGCTCGTGATAATAATAATAATTATATCAATAAAAAATTTTTTGTTGTCGAGGATAAATTCTTCGATCAGTATATTATTAATCTTTGTATATATTATGTATATAGGTCCATCAGCCCTCGACCGACGCGGCGTCGTCTCTCTTAGTCACGGCGCTCAACGAAGGAAGGGACGTAATAATGGACGGCACGCTTTCTTGGGAGCCGTTCGTCGAGCAAACCATAGCCATGGCGAGAAACGTTCACAAAAGTAGGTATAGAATGGGCGAAGGCTATAAGGTGTCCGAGGACGGTACGGTCATCGAAAATTACTGGGAGCAAATCGAGGACGACGAATCTAATGATAACAATCAGAACAACGCTAACGAGGCTAGAAAACCCTATCGTATAGAGCTCGTCGGGGTCGTCTGCGATGCATATTTGGCCGTCGTTAGAGGCATAAGGTGGCATATATATATTCATCGGCGAGCCATTTTTTTCATTATTCGACTTCTTATACCCTATTTTCGGCAGGCGAGCGATACACATGGGAAGGGCAGTTAGGGTTAAATCGCAGCTTAAATCGCACAAGAGATTCGCCGCTGCATTTTCAACGTACTCACGACTCGTCGATAACGCGAGGCTCTACTGCACGAATGCACAAGAGGGTCCACCGAGGGTATAACTACATTTATATATAACATAAGATGATAAATCGATACATATATGTGATTGAATTACATGATAATTGAAGCAGTTGATAGCTTGGAAAGACGGAGATAGCAAGCTATTGATCGACCCCGAGGAGATACATTGCTTGGAGATGGTGAGGGATTTGAACGAAGAGGCAGAATCGATAATCGAATTGTATGAGGATCGAAGCCATAGTAGGCCGGGCTCGGCGTGGAACGACGTCGTCTTGGCTACGCAGAGAAAAAGCCTTCAGCTTGAGTTAGTAGCAGCTATCAAGAAAATTGAAAAGCTCATTTGAAGAAAAACTGTTTTTATTTTATTTAATAGAGGCTATTATACTTTTGTCCTCTCGTTTGGATATTTTCAAGATTCCCTTTACAACACCACCAGAATTATTTTTTTATTGTTTTTCAGATCGTAAGTTGAATAAAATATGGAGTGGAGCACATATATTGGGGCGAATTGAATCGAGCTAAAAAGAAAAAGGGGCTCGTTCTGTCCACTAAAGATTATTCCGAGATAAATATTAATAAATTGGAATTAAACCCCTGCACAATAAAGCACATGGACTTAATTACTTGTTTAAACCCATACATATTACGCCATGTTAAATCCTAATCTCCCCCACTGAGTCTCTTCACCTATCTTTCAGCTGAAATGACGCGAACTAATTCTACGGAGGTTAGATATCTATTTCTGATTTAATCTCTCTCCTGAGCTTGATTTTTACCACAGTATATTGATGTGTAGGACTAAGTCTTCCACTTTTGGTATTCGCTGGCTGGCTGAGATTTCCTTATACGATTTGTGTTTTCTTGATTTAATGCAATGCAGCATGGTATAGATCGAGGTGGCATAGTTTGTTGATTTAGGTTACTTTGAATCATGTGAGTTCCGCCGAGCTTGTGTTCGGCTTTTGTGTCGTGTGATTATTTTTCGCATCGAAGTTCAATATTCCGCTGCGGATAAAGTTTGTATTTGGTGTTGACAACACAATTTGAGAAGCTCTTTAGCTAGATAATACTGTGTGGGGTTCGATTTTTTGGACTTCTAGGGCAGGAATTATGCGTTTTACTATGATCACTTAACTTGCAGTTTGTATGGTTCGTATTCTGTCATTTGGTGTTCTGCTCTATAAACTAGAGATATCCTGTGAAGACATTGATTTGTTTTCTCTGTGGTTGCCCAGGTGGTTTCTTGCAAGTGAAATTTAAGTGAACATATCCGTACGGGGTTTTTGTCAGAGCGAAAAAAAAATGCAGAAAGATGGTGCTTCAGGTGGTCCATATACAGCTAGTGGGCACACTCCAAGGTTACGTAAGCGCAGAGGTTCAAATGAGGTAAATAACTAAATATGTTACTTTTAATGGGATGTGTATCATGATCCTATGATTGCAGTCCTTGTAGTAAAGAATTGTCCTTTACACAAGCACTTACCATTGTTATATATGGATGAAATAGTTGGATATTAGATCTTTGCCATTTTAGGATATAGTTGAAAACCAGTCTCTCTTTGGATTTTAGTATGTCGTAGGAGAATGTAAGCTGCACAGTTGGAAAATTCCCGCCGATGTGAATTCCATGCTTTGTTATGGACATCTTTAGTTCTTTCTGAGTCTGAAATGGTATGGCTTATAGTTCTTTCTCGTGCAAAACTAATCACGGATAAGGATACTCATTTTTTATTGTTTTGGCAATGGAACTCAACTCAATGTCAAATTCGCTTTACTTACAGGTCCATCATGATGTCAGTAAAGCAAATGGAACTAATTTACTTGTTGATGACTCCAGAAAGTACAAGTCAATGTTAATCCGGACATATTCTACAGTTTGGATGATCGGTGGGTTTGCCCTAATAATATACATGGGACATCTATATATATGGGCCATGGTTGTCGTTATCCAAATCTATATGGTTAAGGAGCTGTTCACTTTGATGATGAGGGCGAATGAAGGGAAACAGCTTCCTGGTTTCAGACTGTTAAATTGGTGCGTGGGCGACTTTCTTTATAGCTTTGCATTTCACCCTGTCAAATGTCAGTGATCGAGATGAGCTTTTTTCTTCCGCTTATCACGAACTAGCTCAGTAGTTTTATAAGGTGCAAAATATTATTGCAATTTCAACTTTATTTTTCTCCCATGTTTTTCACTGCGCTCATGTTAAATTTTCCAGAAAGAAATTCGACAAGTGGCTAAAGACAGCATCCTTGGTTATTGTAGTTATGTCGCGTATAACCCCTTGTGAAATTTAATATCTTCTCATTTTCAGGCACTTTTTCTTCACAGCAATGCTATTTGTCTATGGCCGTATTCTCAGTCAGAGGCTTGTGAATACTGTAACTATGGACAAGTTCTTGTATAAGCTTGTGGGTGGCTGCATCAAATATCATATGGTTACCTGCTATTTTCTGTATATTGCAGGTTGGCACTTTACATGGTTATATTCCATTTGACCTTTATATTTGTTGTATGTTCCATGGTTATCCGCTATAATTCTTCAGAAGTGGGCTCATGCGCTTTTCTTTTCTTAGTTTTTTTGCATCGTTACATTGGATTATCCTTTTTCTGAAGGGTAGTTGCTACATGATTATTTCAGATTTATGACTGAATTCATTTTTCTTTGCAGGTTTTATGTGGTTCATTCTTTCACTAAAGAAGAAGATGTACAAGTACCAATTTAGCCAATATGCGTGGACGCATATGATTCTGATCGTGGTGTTTACGCAATCATCTTTCACTGTGGCTAATATATTTGAAGGAAATTTCTGGTAAAAAAATGCCTCTTAACACTTTTGGGTGTAGGTGGTTTAACTTTTCCCATGTTCTAACTGAAAACTGGTATATTATCGGCAATGCAGGTTCCTTCTTCCAGCATCACTCATTGTCATTAATGATATTGCCGCTTACATTTTCGGCTTTTTCTTCGGTAGAACACCTTTGATTAAGCTATCGCCAAAGAAAACGTGGGAGGGCTTTATTGGAGCCTCAGTTGCTACTATGATCTCTGCGTTTCTGGTGTGTACTGATTTTGTTTACTAGCTAAATTAATATGCGATATTGTACTATTCTTATATGACCTGCAGTATGCTTCACTGTACGATTCTTACATGATATGATAAGTAATCCTTCGACTGTACTAGTGCTATCGCTATTACTGTGCAACATGAGTGAAGCAATATTGTTATGTATCTCTGCTGGTGGATAACTTATTCCTGACTTGTAGCACGCGAAAGTTTCCTGTATTAGATTCTTTGTCATTTCAGTTGGCAAATATCATGGGTCGATTCCAGTGGTTGACATGTCCAAGAAAGGTATGCTTGTACTTAAATCTCCATGTTTAGATCTCTTTCTGCGATGCCTAAACATAAGCCTTCGTTGACTACTGATGAATTGCATAGGATTTATCAACTGGTTGGCTTCAGTGTGATCCTGGTCCGTTGTTCAAGCCTGAATATTTCACTGTTCCAGGGTGGTTTCCTCGATGGGTAGTTGCTTTATCGATCTGATTAGCCATCATTTTTCGTATTCATTGATGGAAAAATTAGTATATCACCAACACGCATTGGCTTCATTTTTCAGTTTCCATGGAGTGAGATTCCCGTTTTACCAGTGCAGTGGCATGCATTAGGTCTTGGTCTGTTTTCATCAATCATTGCACCTTTTGGTGGTTTCTTCGCCAGCGGATTTAAAAGAGCTTTCAAGATCAAGGTGTTTTTCTTGTTCTAATATTCTATCAATGCATTCTACTCATGTGTCTTTGCATAACATCAATATGCTTGCGTTCACATTCTTACAATTCCTATTTCATTCTGCTTTTTGTGTTTTCTTCTCATAGGATTTTGGTGATAGCATACCAGGACATGGTGGAATCACAGATAGAATGGACTGCCAGGTCGTTCTCACGAAAATTTCAAGATTCTCATTAGAAACGCCGCATAGTTGTATTGGACATAAATTTAACGCTTAACGATTTCTGCCTTTGTATCTTCTCTTCTTTGCAGATGGTGATGGCTGTTTTTGCATATATCTACCATCAGTCATTCATAGTATCGCAGAGCTTATCAGTCGAAATGATCATGGATCAGGTAAACAGTAAGAGCAACAACTGAACCGAGGAAGAACTTTATTTGACGAAATCGTACGCACTTCTACTCATTTTGCAGATAATGATGACTCTGACATTTGAGGAGCAGCGAGCTCTCTATGCAAAACTCGGACAAATGATCATGGAGAGGCAGTTTGGAGAATCTTATTAAACGGCTTTACATACGAATGCTATGTAACTGTTTTGTACATGAATCCATCTGTCTTTTTTTTTCTTTTTTTCTTTCTGTTTGATCGTGCTTGCTATTTGAAATGCTTTAGGTTTAGTAGGCATATCCCACAACCCTATTTTTGCATAGCATAGTTTAGTAAGCTTCCATATTTTTTTCCCAAATTTAACCAAGTGTGTATTGTATGAGATGATTTTATTTCTCAATTTCCCTCTAATGGAATTCTGACATCATCTTCCTGGACATAGTTGAAATACTATGCTGACATAAAAGATCCCACGCTTACAGTATGGCACAACACGGTACATAAAGCCTCAGTATAGTTAGTTGTCAATCGCTCTACTGTAATGATACAACAATCACAAAAGAGAGACACCTTGTCATCCCTGAACAGCCAAGGCCTGCAAATGCTCGATAAAAACTTGCAAGCTAACATCATCGGTGAGTATGATCTCAGAACCTTGGGCATAACTCGAGTTCTGAGTGACAGAAGGATTTAGCTTGGCAAGAAGAAACCTCGCCTGGCTACTATGCTGATCGCATTTCACGAGCTTTGGAACTGGAATCCTCTCGGCAACCAACTGTTCCGCGTCGAGCTCGGGAGCTTCTAGAAGCTTCTTGAAGCTCTCGTAGCTCGGGTCCCTATCGTATCCAAGTTTCCTCCACTGTGCAATTTTCGAACCGTAGTGGACCACAACGTAGAAGAAAGAATCGAAAAGCAAAATCACCTCCGAAGAAATCGAGCACACGTCTAACAGGACAGGCACTGGCGGCCCATCGAACGAATACTGAAAAAGGGTGGGCTGAACCATTATGAGAGAGTTGACCACTCCTTCACGGTTTAACATCAAGCAGAAGTAAGCAGTCTCGTCTGGGGTACTGTTGAAGACGTCGACGAACTGAGATCTCCTCAGATAGTACATAAACTGAGGGTAAAGGGAAAAGTTGGAAGACAGACGAAACGTAGATGGATCTTCCTGCACGTAATCCCCGAATTTCGAGGCGAAGTTTATCAAAGTCTTGTCCAGCCATCGTATGACGTCTTGAGCTAGGCTTGTCTCTGCCTTGTGGACGGCGAATCGAGCCATAACTGAAGCTGCAGCTTCTTGGTCGAATCCCAAAGCTATGTCCTGAGAGTTCTTAGCAGCCCACCTCCTTGCAGCTGTAGTTACCCTCTTTCGAAGTCCCATATTACTGTATCTATACCGTGTTACGAACTGTATCAGAAATGCAGAGCCTGGCTGAGGTTTCTGTTCGCTGGCCAATTCGAAGAAGAAAGCTATACATGTTTTGTCTGTGAGTGTTCCCAGTTTCCAAACATACGTTCCACCCTCACCAATCGCTTTGTCGCTCACTATATCGTTCTTCTTCTGCAGCGAAACGCAGGGGCCCAGAGCTCCGCATACTTTCACATCCTTGGTAGTTACTATCTCTATGGTTGCGTCGAAGAACATCTTCAGATTTCCATCGCTGTCCCGAGAGAAAATGTGACCCAAGCACCTTCTGAACTGCTCGGATTCGAAAGATTCAGCCAGCATCATCAAACCACCCGATATTTCCACCGGGATTTTTAGTTCTGCAGCTCCAACCTGGTCCAGGGAGCAGGCGAATAAATCAAGAACGATGGACGAACCCGATAATCTTTGAGATATTTTCTTGTAAAATTCGCTAGATTTTCTATAGTACGGAGCATAACCACTGCCTAGGTCACGGTGGGTCCTGATGGAATTGCCAAGGTCAGAGTCAGTGATCATTCCTGGGCCGACCGTCGAGGGCCCGCTAGTGAAGACCATCACGCGCGAGCCAGTGGCTATGGAACTTCCTTCTAATAGTCCAACGGCCACAGCTATTGCAGCGCCCGTGCACCGCAGCGGGCGATGACCTTGCATAGCCAAAGGCGAAGAACGTATGTCTTCGATAGCTGCCGTGATGGTGAACTCACATTCAGATACAGGCGATAGAAAGCCTTGTTTGTTTGACAGAGGTGTTGTTCCAAGGGAATGCTTCGTGCGATGGAGATCTAGAAACTGTTTAGCCTGATATAAAGCAGGAATGTGGCTGCATCAGTCATAAAATTGAGCAAATGCATCTTAGACTAGATTCTATGGTACCCCGTATGGCATTCTAATGCAGAATTTCGACAATAAATAAAATTCTAACACCAAATAGCACATATGCATGATAAGGATCCACAAATTGGTTAACTCCCGTCTCAACACTTCAACATAAATAAAAGGCTTTCATATGAGCACATTTTGTGTTTCTGTCTTTCTGAGCATTTCTTAATGGAATTTACGATTTTATTCAAACGAGAAATGATTTAAGCTGTTAGCATCCGTAGTTACAAAGACGCCGAGGGGGGACATCATTGCTCCTATCAATTCAAAGTCCATCAATAGGTCATAATCATACTTCCACAATACCAGCATTTCAATTCAGTACAGAATCACATTAATCTATGGAATACCTGTTCGGAAGAAACTTCTCGCTCGCCGTGAAAAACGATGACCCTCAAGCAATCCGTGAATCCCAAATCATAAACCCTAACCATTGAATCAAAGACCACCAACCCCACCAAAACATTTTCAGGAAGGCAGGCGATCACGTGCAACAATTCCCTCTTCAATACCCCTAACTCCTCCTCGGGCGTACAACAGTCCACAACAAACACAAATGCCGGCCCAATCCCAACTCCTATACCTACTCCCGAACGATCGAAATCCAACCCCGAGCTTGAATAAGCCGACACACTAGAGAACGAACTACTATTAGACCTCAAACCCAATGTTCCACTCACATTCCTACCCAACGTCGAACCCTGACCCGAACTCAGATGATACTCGACAGTGCTGTAAGTGGGAAAAAGCTCAGCTGGGATGTTATTATCATTGATATGGGCATAGGATTTCGGAAATGGATTCTTTTTGTAGCAAAAGGGGCAAACCCAGATCTTCAAGGCGTAGTCAATCCTGGCGTAAGGGTTTAAAAGGGCATCGCATTGAGGGCAATTTAGCGGCTCGTAGGGAAGTATAGGAAGCTCATTGAAAGGCATTAATGGAGTGCACATGATCGATAGAGGGATTACCAGCGATGAGACTTCGGATTTCGTAACTGGCCACGAATGCCATGCCCACCGCAAACCCTCGATCGCTTCGAGCTCTGAGAAATCCATTGACGGCCGCCCCCGACGTGGATATTAGGTCGTCGATCGCATCGAGTTCTGAGGAATTGCTGGGTTGTGATCGAAATTTCGATGGGTTTTTGAGATTTTTCTTGGTTTCTTTTCTTTTCTTTTTTTAATCTCGGAGTGGAAACCTTTTAGCTCAAGCGTAAAGCCAATCACGTTATACCACGTGGCATTATTCTCTTCTTATGTGAAGGAATGCAAATTTAGTGAGATATGAAGCAAGAATTACTACCAATAATTAACAATGAGAATACACAAACAAGCATATTCGTGCAAAAGTATGAATTGATAATAATATACTATCTTTTTCAAGAAACTAGTTTTTTACCCGTGCAATGCACGGGTTTTAAATTGTATAATTGATGTAAGTTTTTATTAGTAGATTTTAAATTGTATAATTGATGTAAGTTTTTATTAGTAGATTTTCGATAGCACGCCATAAACAATTGAAACTATGCAAGAAGGAAAATGATATTTATTTTTATGTCATAATTCAAGTTCCTCAAAAGAAAAGATTCATCATCATATATTACCAAAGACTTGTTATATTATGGGAGTGTCAATTCCCAAAGACTTGTACTTCCCCCATCGCACTGGATGGTTATTTAAAGAAGTTTAGGATTTGAATTGCGAATCATCTTTGATAGAGTTTATTAGCAGATCGTGGCCCGTGGGGTTTTTTCTTTTAATTATGTTACTACTTAATTAAAAAAATAAAGAGTGGAGGACACGAGTCAGTGTTACATGAAACTTACATTTCTACTATAATATAAGATAAGATGTGGCTTATAAATTAATGCATTTGCAGAATATGATTTCAATGTAGGCAACATATGAAGAACTAATACTCAGAACTTAGCACATGCATGCACTTACATACACATGAAAGAAATCAACGGCCAAGGTAATTGGTAAATGACAACAAAATATTAATCATAGAAAATTTGGATTGTCACTAATCATACAACTTGATATTCATAACCCAGCAGACAACCATATTCATTCCTCATCAAGCATCCATTACGCAATGACTCACATAATATAATATAATAAATTTCATTAAATAGATTTTAGATTCCTTGTGCTACCGACTAATTTCTCCGTTATTCTGATACGCATACAAAGCCCATAAAACATATTACAAAAGAAAAAAGATAAATCATATTACAGGAAACACATTAATAGTATAAAATCGAGGACCCAAACATAGAGAACAGAATCCACATACACATGCCCGTAAAAACCGAAATTATATATGATAGCATACCTGTGTCAACGACGATAATGTACACCAATCTTAATCGAAACGTAGACGATCCTAAATAGGTGTGTTAGTTTCTGATAGCGAAGATTGTGGGTTTATTATCTATATAGTGGTTGACAGTGCGGAAGAATTTTTTATTAACTGATGTTGGTTTTGCTCGACGTGGGAGTTCCTTGTTTATTTATTCACAAATTAATTTATTATTAGGAATATGGACACGTGGCTTCACATTAGAAAACCTACATTTCTATTTATATATAAGATATATTCATATATCTCCTTACAATTTGAATTTGTCGACCTCGGCCCTCTTATTCCATTAAAACCTAGATTTGGGCTTACACAATTAACCCATTTAAAACGGTTTTAATAGCCCGTTTAAATATTGGTCAATGGTTATTTATATTATTATTATTTTGGTCGTAGTCCCACCCCAATTAAATCTTCTTAATGGAATCTGAATTTTATTGTGAGCTGTGTCGACTTCAATTGTCAGCTCTCATGAATCAGCTCTCAAGGTCGACTTCGAATCAATTTTTCACCAACGGTGATTTTTAATTCAATTTAAAAAAAACTTTGATCTAATTACTAGACATCTATGTTTGTATAATCCACCAAAATGCCTAAATTGAATTAAATATATGAGCAAAGCAAGGAACATGCATGTGCCCCCAACTAGTAGGCATGATACATAAATGACCGCCCATCAATGACCGTCCAAATTGACCCAATATTTAAATAAAATCTCAATCATTCACAACAATATAATATACACAAATCGGACCAAGAAAATATTTAAATATATGACAAAGGCAACAGTAATGATTCTAATAAAAGGAACAGTCCATAAACACCCACATGCGCTTGTTCCCCTTGGGAGACTATAATATTCAAGAAACAGTAACTCGCAATAATTTAATGAAATGAAACAACGCAACACCAAAGATATGGAGAATCTTCCCCAACCTCATTTTTTTTTTCTAAATTATTTCACAATCAATTTAAAATAACACCCAAAATAATCAAACAAACAAGCCACTCACTATTAGGAATAATGATAACAAGCGAGACAACACATAATGGTGCGTATTTTGTGCTTCTTGTCCAAATACACATAATATAATGTCCACACAGATCCATCATTTCTACTATACTATATAGAAAACAATACAAGGACACAAAACCCGGTAACAATAAATTTAAAAAGAACACTTTTTTTTTAAGATTAAGCAACATACAAACAACCTTCACACCATCCAAGTTGCACAAGTGGTTTTATCAATCATTCTTTGATTTAGCGCCTGCTCTTGCATTTCTCCATTGCTCTTGGCGCTGTCAAAAAGAATATATTTTATTAAATAGATCGAAGTAAATATTGATATTAGGGTGTAAGAAAAATAAGAGGAAGTGTGCTTATTATTACCAAGTCCAATGGCTTCAGAACCTTTCATAATGCGAAGGCGCTTGCATGAATCAACGAACATCCTGCAGATTATTACGATGTATTAGCAAAATGTTCTGATAAAAACGATCAGCAGAAGAAAAATATATATGTACGTATATATATACATATATATATATAATATATATATACTTACTGCCATGGTACGTCCCCCACGAGCATCCAGTCACCATCCTTATCTTCGTAAGTGGGAACATACTCAGAACTGTTAAGAAGATCCATCAATTTGCTCTCATTCATGAAATCGATCATTCCTTGGGTCCCATAATTCCCTGATTTTATTAACCCAAGATTAATATTTTTCTTCATCGTGTCTTGAAAAGATTTGTTACTACAGTCGCCGGCAATGTGTAATAATTAATTATTAGTTATTACCAGTGGTGGTGAAGGAGCTGAACATTTTGGCCAATGCATCGGAGAGTTCTTTGTAGGTTTTGTACATCTTCAAGTCAACTTTGCGAAGGTAAGGCGCTCCGTCCATGGACACCTTCACAAAAGAATTGGCGGCGGCGGCGGCGCCGATCGCCGCCCCCTTCTCGGCCTCCTCGGCGGCGGAGCTTTTCTGGTGATGATTGTGAGCAGCCGTCATGTTGCTCTTGCGAAATGAACGGACCGGCGGCCATCCCACCACCTGCGCCCTACACGTGTCCAAGTTTATGATCAGTTATTATTACACCGTAATTAATGATGACGATTTATTACGAGTTCGAAGAATCTGTCTAAATATATATATACTATATACATATCGACATCTTACACATCTTTGTGTGTGTTTATTTGATGTTATCCTACCAATAATTTCCCATTAACTATGCACAGGTTTCAAGAACCTCGATCATGGCACCAATTATAGAAGTCAAACTAAGCAAAAAGATCATAACATATTAGTAACTGCCTTGCATATAATAAAAATACATACATACTATATTTATTCACAGAAGCTTACTTGGCTGGTGGCTTCTGTGAAGAAACTACAGCTGATTTCTCCTTAGCCGAGTCCTCTTTATTCAGATCAAGAGAATCCGAGCCGTTGGACTGAAGTTTGAGCTTGAGATCAACGGTCTCAGAAAACCCTCTTTTTCCGTTGATCTTATTAGCACCGTCGATTTCGTTATTATTACCATTTCCAGGCAGGCCAAGGCAGAGTTCAGTTAGGCCGTGCTCATCTGCGTGAAGTCCCACAGGCATCTTTTTCTTACAGCGTAGACGACGACTCAGTATTTTCGGCCGTGAATGGTCTTTTTATTCTCTCTTTCTAAAGGAAAAGATATTGTATGTGTAATGATATGTGTGATATATAATGGTATTAAAGGGAGGGAGCAGAAATATGAGATTTCATGTGCATATATACCAATGGTTGTATTGGTTTTATCAACTTGTGACAGGTTGTTTGCCGACACGTGGAGTTAATAATATTATTGTATATAGACCCCATGGGATCAAGCAGATATCATGTTTACTATAGAGTATTTGTTATAATTAATTACAGTTTATGTGTATTTTCGTACGTTTATATACTCAACATTTTGTCTAGATGCATCATTTTTTGCATTAATCGCTTGAGTCAATTGAGATCAAACGTATTCATTGAATCTAATTCTCATTTCTCAAGGTTAAGGACTAAAGTCAAGTTTCTTACACAAATTTTGAGTACCAATGCTCGTGAATGAGTAGTAGCTTCAAGTGGAATTTTTCCTTTTATGTTAACTATGAAATAACATAAAGATTATTATTAAATTATAAAACGCGTGATATGATTAGGGAATGGGATTATGTAAGTGGTCCAGAAAGCAGTCTTGGTTAGTATTATTATTTCTTTTGAATTTAAAAGACATGGCCAGTAATTGTATAAAATGAATATTCAGTATTACTGGTGGTTTTAATCATATAGTATCGGTTAAACTTTGCTTCACCTTCAATGGGTTAATTTACACATATATCACAGCTAATCCCTACAGCAGAAATGAGGCCAACACAAATGAAATAAAGTATACTATTTAATTTAGGGGCTTTTACAATTCAGGCCCCTTCATAGTTTAAACTTAGGTTTCATACCCTGCCAGAAAATTCTTAGTTTTAAGGACCCGACTTCTGCAGTACCACTTCATTTTTCTTCTGTACCACTTCATTGTTCTTCAGTATCACTTCATTGTTCAGCAGTACTTCATTGTTTTTCCAGTACCACTTCATTGTTATGCATTACCACTTCATTATTTTCCAGTACCACTTCATTGATATGCAGTACCACTTCATTGTTCTGAAATAACACAATTGATCATCCGATACCGGTTCATATACACTTTATAACACCTGTATAATTCTAGGTCCTTATCTCTAAATTTAACAATAATTGGGTCCTTTAAACAATAGTTTTTTGTGACAGGGTCTGAAACCTATTTTCAAACATCTTTTGGGGCCTGACACGTAATTACACCTTTAATTTAATATCCTTAAGTGCATTTTATCCCTATATATAACGAAAAGTTGTATACATGTACTTATCTCTATGTATGTATAGTTTTGGGTATTATGTTCGATGGCAAAAGATTGCACGGATTGTTTGGCATCCGATTGTATTAATTAGACAAGAAAATTATAAACCTATGCAAGGACACGAACACACACACACACACACTAATTAATGATGTCATGCATGACATTAACAAGAGACATGTATAGTGTATCCATAAAATTATAAAATGCTCCTGCAATACTTTGTGTCGATGCATTCTTTGGCACTCGAGGACCCATTCTTCGTTAGCATGTCTTCTCTGCTTATTGCAACTTAATTCAGAAAAAAATATAGACTGTATGATTTTTCTTTAAATATATATCGTTTCATCCAAAACCCTTCATTACCAAACCTTTATCAAGAGTGTGATATATGAACAATCAGTCCATGCTATTAGTTAATTCGCGTGGACACACACACACACACACAAATATGTATTTCATTTATTTTTATTCCTACAGGATAATACCAAGGGCGAGGGTCATTTATATATATCTCTGTGAAAATAGTATATCATATGGAAGCTGCTTTAGTCAATATTATTCTCCTGCCCTCCATATGATATATGAACATCAATCCTTTGCTAGCAAACATATTAAAATTCTATAAGGGAAGAAGGGCTTATGGTGGTGAGTTTGAGACAGGTCACGTCGTTCAATAGAAAGAGACATACCCAACCCTAGCTAGCCATTGGCCCTCGACTCATCTCTATCTCATTAAATTATCCAACCCTAAACACACACACAGACGTGTTTTGTTCTAAAATCTATAACTGCACGAGTTAGGTAATGGTAATAAATCTTGTATATCGTCATTTATTTAGTGAAAGTCGTTATTATATAGTTCAATGAAAATAAAAATAAACGACGTCGTCCCTTTACAGTTTTGTATAGCTTGCTGGGGAGTTAACGGTAGTCGACGACCTATCTTCCTTTCTTCTCTTTTATTCATCTTGTATAATTTTGTGGTGTCGAAATCGCATTAGAAAGAACAAGCGATACTTTATTTGTATTATTCGAAATTGACGAATTCTGAAAGTCCTTTTGTTTTCTTCTTATTTTTCTATGATATTATCTATTAAGTAAAGAAAAGGACTTGCCGTTCGAGTTTACTTTTGGATACTATATATTGATTGGTTAGTATTATAATAACCCTACCCTACCAATGCTTACATCTTGAGTCTAGGGTTTATCAACCGAAGTAAAAATACAAAATACATGAGTGATAACAGATGATCGATGTCGATAGATGCTGGTCCACAACAGTCATTAATATAATTTAATGTATGTGATTTAGGTCATATGCAACACACACACACACACATATATTTTTTATTACAACCAAAGGGTGATCGTTCTTAAGTTAATTGACATTTAATAAACAACAACAATGATAATAATGGTGCGAAACGGCTATTCAAAATCGATACTAATGGAAATTATATGATAATCTTCGAGGGAAATAATAGTTATTCCATATGTTGGTGGAAGATGGGACAACGATCCCTTCATTGTGGGGGTTCATCATCCCACTCATTGAATATACATTTTTCTAATTGCTACGCATAATAATAATGTTAAAAAATAATAAAATCAATGATAATAATTAGCGAAATTGATACATTTCAATTGATGGACGTGGTTTTCACATCAATTTAAAATATCAACTTCACCATAAATATCGTGAAGGGAATAACTAAAATAGCACAGTATATCGATTGAAATGCACTTTTTCCTTTACTCAAATCCATATATCGTTACAGGGTAATTATTATTATCAGTTACACATACGTAGTAACTCAGGTTGTCAAATAATACTCAGATTGAAAAATAAAAAAATGCAGTCAAATAAATAGTCTTAAATTAAATCACCATTTTTTTCTGGGCCTTTGGAAGAAAAAAACGAAGTGGTCCTAAATCTAAATAATAATATTTACGTCCAAGTTAGGTACCACAAGATCTTGTAATGGACCTAAATCCAATGTTATCACAAATCCAACTAACCAGATAACAACTATTGCCAGAACATTCATTCCCAATCACAGTCAGTCCTTCGTTATAGATTTAATTCAAAAAATTAATAAGATAGAAATATGCATCATTACATTAACTGCTCTCACAACTGTCGCTTCATCTTTCTTGCAACTATGAACTTTATTACCTCGAATTAAAAAGTCTTTCATTTGATGATGCATGGTCCATATATATAAGGCAAGGCACTGCAATGTGAACCTAGATGATGTGATGAAGATATTATTATTCTTACATTTATTTCGTCGGAATATTTGTTATATAGTCCGTAAGGATGATCACACTTTCTCGCATGGATTTTAAGATAATCCTAAGGAAAATATAGTAGATAGATGTCTTTATTCGCAATGAATCCATACTGTTGAACGCAATTCGGTGACTGATTTACAATTAAAATAGTCAAATTTTTTTTTTTATTATTTGTCCAAGGAAACTTTCGTGGATGGATGTATTTTTACTATTGCATATCTATTACACACTCTATAGTAGGGCTGTTAAAAATCGACCCGACCCGCTAACCCGACACGAACTGCACCTAAAAATAGCAGGTTCGGGTTAGCATTTTTGACCTGTTTACGTAAATGGGTAAACCCGAACCCAACCCAATTATTAAGTGGGTAAGGTTAGGGTTCGGATTTTCAACCCGAAATCAACCCGGAATCAACCCGTTTTACCCGAATAATATATATTATTAAATTATTATTAATATAAATAAAATAAAAGGATTAACCCTAATTCTTTATCCACTCTTACGCTCACACATGATGTTTTTAGAAAAAAGTTGCATTAGTTCTCCTTTTTTTGTTTAATTTGGATTATAATTCTGCCAATTTTGTTGTTTTTCTTTTTTTTTTTATAATTTTAAACGGGTTGGGGGGTTGGCGGGTTGGGTTAGGGTTAAAGCAGGTTGGGTTTGGGTTTGATTTTTCGACCTGTTTAAGTAAACATGTCAGGTCAGGGTTGAGAGTTTCAACCCGTTTATTAAACGGGTTGAACCCGAAGGTGACCCAACCCGACCTGTTTACCACCCCTACTCTATAGTCTATTTATTCGTTGTATACGCCATATTTAAATCTTGCCAATTCAATACTATATCAGTACAAAATTTTATGCGTGCTGCGCCCATCTAACTTATTCACAAAAATCGTCCATAGAATGTGTATACGATACGGTCGATCACATACGATAATGATTCGTATGATAACTCACCAAATTTTACCAACACGTTATATAATTTGAGATGGTTAAAAATAGAATATAACTGCGATAAATACTCTTCGTCTCAGAGCCATCATTGGGTTAAATCGATTGAAGATTGAATGGTGTTAAAGCTTTGAACGTGGCAATACTTCTAACTTTATATACTACATATTTGTCAGCTGACATTTTCGACTGAGAGTTTGACAGCCAAAGCCAGGCAATATACATATACAACTTCATGTGCGTGGATATTCTCTATAATACGAGTGGGCCTCCGTATGTAACCACATTATTTTAAATTATTTAGCTTGACCAGACTTTAATATATATACATATATATTAAATATTAGATTTGAGTAGAGGCGATGCCTTCGGAAATCGTATGTGGCATCAAAATTGACGACATAAGTCATCTCATCCTCACATTATATGTATGAGTATGAATGTATCTTTTACTATTAGAATCGTTTTCATTAAATTTATAAGAACTAGAATCTTCATAAATTGGTCGAAGTCCGATATAATGGATAGCAGTGAGCCTTTATATCGTACATTTGATTTGGGCCACAACGTTCATGCAATTCGTGAAAGTTAGGGTTTTTTCTCATATTATTATTACATATAAGGGAGCAGTCCAATGATGCTATATCCTATCAAGAAATGTTAGCACACGAAAACAAGCTCTATATAATCGAATTCCAACTATTGCACGCAATCAGCAAAGGGCGTTGTGATCTTAATTATAATAGCATCATTGTGATTAATGCCCAAATACACAATTTCTGCCTGAGCTTAGCCATACATATACCTCCAGGCCCTATACTATATGCATTTATTTTTAGATATTTCTATTAATTTATAACTACCTTCCCTATCTATACTTTGAATAATCTGTAGTTAATAGGACAAACAGCATCCACATGGATTCTTACAGTGCGTGCCTAAATCATAAACGCTTAAGGAAATATAGCACCGCATGGTGCGACCTCTCTAATTCTTACCAGACCCTGATAATTAATTACTATAGCGTAATAAAATTTAAAAAAATCTAAGAATGTAGTTTAGATTAAAAGTGAATGAGTATAACATTTTCAACATGCGTGTTATACGAGTAACTTTTTAAAAACTAAGAAGCAATAGCTACTATATAGTAGGACTTGGGAGTAAAACAAACCATGCATGCATACCGAAACAACGACATGCATTTCTCTCACATTTACGAGGAGTAAATAATATTTTGTATACATTTTACTCTAATTATTTTCGGAATTACACTCAGTAATTTCATGTGACAATTAATGTAGTCATTAATATATACATACATTGAACAATTAATTAATTTTACGAGATAAAACGCCATTTATTTTTTAAAAGTAACACATAACTTAGGCATTTGCCTGAAGATTTTAGCTAGTTTAAAGAGAGTCAATTATTAATAACACAGAGCATTAAACACTGCCTAAAATAACGTTTCATTGTTTAATTTCCTTACCCAATACCTAAATCATCAAGATGTCAAAACACCACGAGACCAATTACTTGGAAAGGCACTAGGCAACGAAACAGTGACCTATTTTAATTTTATTTACCTAATATCTACATAAAATTGACGTATATTTGAAAATGAAAAAATCATGCGAAAAACGGTTCATTGGTTTGGCAGCCAAAATAAAAACCTTAGCCTAGGTTAGTTATGAAAGAAAACCTAGTACAATATGACTCTAATTCATCTTATAAGCCTTCTATAAAAGACCCCCATTAGGCCTCACTTTGAACATCCACACACACAATAACACATATAAATATAACATCAAAACCATGGGAGAAGAAATCAAGAAACCAATAGGGATCACAGTCTCTTCCAATGTGGAAGAAAAAAACCCTAAAACCGAAGCTTCTATCCTCAATAAAACCAAAGTACATCAAACTCGGCTTGAACTACCTTATAACATCAAACATCGCCTATCTCATAATATCCATCCCCATTCTCATCGCAGCCTCTGCAAAAATCTCAAAAACTCAAATCCATTACATCCCAGCCATCACATTAATATAAAGTACAACAACAACAACGTCCTAATAACCTTCGTACTATGCACTTCTCTAATTTCAATATTATCCACTATATACCTCACAACCCGCCCAAGAAAAGTCTACCTCGTCGATTTCTCGTGCTATAATCACGATCCATCTCTAGCAGCCACCAGGGAAGAAGCTGCTCAGAAAAATTACACAAATGGACGGCGAAGAAGGCGTTCGATTCACCAGGGAGGTGATGGAGAAATCTGGGATTGGAGACGCCACGTACTTTGCAATTTCAAGGGGAGACTTTCCTTCCAAGATAAAGTTCGAAAACGCAAAAGTCGAATGTGAGATGATCATATGTGGATGCATAGATGATCTTCTGCTGAAAACCCGAGTCAGAACCTAGAGATATAGGGATCGTTATTGAATGTATCAACTTTTAACCCTACGCCGTTCCTCTCTGCGATGATCGTTAATCGTAGCCGAGGGGAGATGTCGTCACTTGCAGTCTTGGTGGAATGGGCTGTAGCGCTGGATTAATAGCAGTCGATCTTGCAAAACGCCTCTTACAGGTATGTTCGTGTTCGTAAATATGTTGTAATAACACAGTTGCCATTGGATATACACAAAACCCTAATATATATCATGCTTGTTATTAATTTTGCAGGTGCAGCCAAACACATACGCGTTATTAATGAGCTTGGAATCGATAACTTCGAACTACTACGCAGGCAAAGAAAGATCGAAACTGCTCGTTAACTGCCTATTCCGCATGGGAGGAGCTGCAGTTCTCCTTATCGAACAGATTTAAGGACAAAAGGCGCTCGAAAACGAACTGAAACACACTATACGAACCCATAAAAGCTCAGATTGATAAATCGTACTGCTGTATTACCCAAGAGGAGGATAGAGAGGGTCACCTCGGCATACCTCTGTCCAAAGAACTCATGTCAGTCGCAGGTGAAGCATTGCAGTAGGGCCCTTAGTTCTTCCCATGTCCCAACAGATAATGTTTCTGGCAACCTTAATCGCTAGGAAGCTTCTGAAGATGAAGAAGGTGAAGCCCTACGAGCCAGACTTTACCATGGCCTTCGATCACTTCTGCATACACACGGGCGGGCGAGCCGTGCTTGACGAGCTTGAGAAGCGGCTGAGGCTCACTGAGTGGCTCATGGAACCTTCTAGAATGACCCTTTATAGGTTTGGGAAACACTTCGAGCAGCTCCATATGGTACGAGCTTGCCTACGCAGAGGCAGAGGCTAAGGATCGGGTCAAGAAGGTCATCGGGTCTGGCAGATTGCATTCGGGTCGGGTTTTAAGTACAACGGTGGTGTTTGGAGGGCTCTGAAGAATGTTGACCCGGCGAAGGAGATGAACCCTTGGTTGGAGCCATCAGATTGATCAGTTTCCTGTGGAAACAGTTCGCTCTTAACTGCGGCGATTTACGTGTCGTGTTTGTTTCGAATGTTGTGTTTCGGTTGGAGGAAACAAGAAGAATAAAAATGTATTTCCCTAATGTACTTTATTTTATTCGAAGTTATATATGTATGTTCACATGTTCTAATCTAAACCATACAACTCAGATTTGTTGTCAATGTGGAATGATTGTCATTTTTATTTAAAAGAATATGTCGCGAATCTTCTTGAGCGATTCGTTTCCTAGTTGCAATGAGACGGTTATGTGAGTAATATTGTCAATTACTACCTCTGTCCCACCAACTATATCACATTTGGTAGTGGGCACGGATATTAAGGTGGTATTATTATAATAATATAGTACACTGAAAAGGTAATAAAGTGTATAGTTTGACACGTCTTTTAAGAATATTTAATATTATTATATTGATTGTTTGTGATAGATTTTTTTTTTTTTTTTGGTAGAATGAATTTCATTTACCACACCCTCAATGTGGGTCAATATGTACAGCTTCCTACAATCAGTCACCTAGTTACAAATATGCAAAAAAATGTCAGAATTAGCCACTCGTTTCTGTCCAGCAAATATAGTTAGCCTCCATCTCATCTCCCTTTTGATCACCTGAAACACCTGGTCAGTTGTACGCCATCCATCAGTATTGTGAACCCTGCGGTTTCTTTCATTCCAAATGCAGTAAGCCATGGCAATCATACAAGCCAGCTGAATTCTATTTTGCACACTACGCTTACCCCCCTTAGATTTAAGCCACGAACTCAACTCCTCAAATGTTTGGACCTCACCCTCAATTTGCAGCCAATTGAATATACGTTGCAGTAGTCCCTGGCTGTAAGAGCATGTTACAAACAGATGATCTATAGTGTCCTCTGCCTCACCACACAGTCGGCAGCTTGAGTTTTTAATGTCGATCCCCCAGTTGAGCAACCTCTCAAAGGTTAAGAGCCTCTTATGCGTTAGTAACAAAGCGAAGAAAGAATGTTTAGGAAGGTTAAAGCAGTTCCACACAGCATTGCATAACTGATATGGAGCTGAAGCACCTTTCAACCAATTATACCCGGATTTGACAGTGTATTCTCCACTGTCAGAATGGAGCCATTTCCTGCCCTGGTACCCCAGTCTAAACCTCTCTTTGAGTTTATGAATCTTCCTCCAGTGCCAACAAGCGTCACTCGCAGGCTTGAATTCCCAAAAATTGATACCTTTCAGATAAATCACATTTATCCACTTGATCCAAAGAGAATCTGCTTCCATGGTTATGTCCCAAATCTGTTTTCCGGTTAGTGCCATGTTCCATGTTTCACAATCCCTTATATTGAGCCCCCCTCTACTTCTAGGAAGACAAACCTTATCCCAGCCCAGTAAAGCAGTAGCTCTGGTTTGTCCCATGTTCCCCCACAAGAAATCTCTGCATGCTTTGTCTATTGCTTTGGTTACAGACTTAGGTAACAGAAATACTGACCCCCAGTAACCATGGGTGGCTAATAGGACGGCATTTATCAGGCATAATCTTCCAGCATATGACAAGTTCCTTGTTGCCCAGCATTTCATCCGAGCAGTGATCTTCTCTATCAGTACTTGGCACGAGTTTCTATTCCATTTTGTAGCTGATATAGGCACACCTAGGTACCTCATGGGGAGTTGCCCTAGTTGGAAGCCAGTGATGTGTCCTATCTGTTCAGCCACTTCCCTCTTAATACCAGCACTGAAGATATTGGACTTCTTCTCATTAGCTGCCAGCCCTGAAGTTTCCTGAAACTGGTCCAACACCTCTTTTATTACACTCACAGTTGCAGGCTTTCCTTTACAGAAGATCATTAAGTCATCGGCGAAGCAAAGATTAACCAAGTTGACTTGCTTGCATAATGGATGGTATCTGAATCTGGAATCCTTTGTAGCTAGCTGCAGCTTTCTTGTTAGATACTCCATAGATAATACAAATAGCAGAGGCGACATGGGGTCTCCCTGCCTTAGGCCCCGTGCTCCTTTGAAGCATCCCATTTGTGTCCCGTGGAAGGAGATAGTGTAGGACACGGATGATACACACTCCATAATCCAATTGATGAACTTGAGTGGGAATCTTAGTAGGGACATCCACTCCTTCAAGAATTCCCAATCTAAAGTATCATACGCTTTCCGGATGTCAACTTTCATAAGCACCCTCGCAGAAGCGTTCTTCCTTCCATAGAGCCTAATTAATTCTTGACAAAGGAGGATATTGTGCACTATTGATCGACCTTTTACAAAGGCGCTTTGATTGGCATGTATGATTTTCGGCAACAGAGTCTTCAGCCTGGAGCAAATCATCTTAGATATGCATTTGTAGATAGTATTGCAACATGATATTGGTCGGAAATCTTGCGCTGAGGTAGGGCTGGTTGTTTTGGGTATGAGGCATAGGACTGTTTTATTAAGGAGAGGCAGAACTTCCCTGAGCTAAAAAAGTCCATCACTGCATCTGTGATCTGTTTCCCCACCACCGGCCATGCTCGTATGAAGAACCCGCTCCCATAACCATCTGGGCCCGGGGCAGTGTCAGCATGAATGGATTTCATGGATTCCCACACATCCTTCCTCTCAAACGGCATTGTAAGTTGAATTTGATCTGACAGTGAGAGAACAGCTCCCTCTTCAGCCACTAATCTCTCGGGTCTGTGGTCCCCAAATGATCTCTTACCCAGTAGCTCTTGGAAGTAGCTAATGAAGTGTTTCTGAATTTCCTCTCCATCTGTTAGGGTATGGCCGTCAGAATCAGTAATGGATATGATCCTATTGGCATATGCCCTCTGCTTGATCACAGCGTGAAAATAAGCGGTGTTCTGGTCTCCTTCCCTCAGCCATCTGATTTTAGCTTTCTGCCTGAGGAATTTCTCATTTGCTCTACTTAGAAATCTGTACTCCTCTCTAACCGCTTCCTCCTTCGCTATCAAATCCCGATTCATTGGGTCTGCATGTAGAGCATTCTGGCAAGCCTCTAACTGTGCTTGGACCAGCTCAGTTTTCTTAACAATATCAGCAAACTGTTCTCTGTTGAGGGCTTTTAGGGGTCCCTGCAGCTGCTTCAGGTTTGAACAGACATTCTTCATGGTGCCCCTTTTCCTTGTATCCCAGTTTCCAGTGATTGTCCCTATGAATGAGGGGGCTAAACTCCACATGTTAAAGAATTTAAATGCTCCCTTGGGGGTGGGTCCAATGTCAGCACTTCTCAAAATGATGGGGGTGTGATCTGATGTGCTTTCATTAAGGTAGACAGCAGAGTAATCAAAATATTTAGTGATCCATGGCATGTTGGCAAAAGCCCAATCAATCCTGCTCCATATCCTCCTATCTTGCCTCTGCTTATTAGTCCAGGTAAAGTGGCAACCTATCCTTCGGATTTCCTCAAGCTGACAGTCTTGAAGGCATTCGTTGAATTCCTTGAACTCACTGGAGCTAATGCTTGTCCCACCCATCCTGTCCCCAAATCCCTTGATGTTGTTAAAGTCCCCCCATATCAGCCAAGGGTCATTCATTGACTGTCCTATCTGCCTGAGGGCCTGCCATAAGTTTACTCGGCCGACTGGGTCATTGTGGCCATACACACAGGTGAGGAAAGTAACAAACTTATCCCCTTGCATGACTCTGAAGTGAAGGTGCTGGTCCGAGTGGGATTCTAGCTTCAGGTTCATTCCTCCTCTCCATGCTACCACAATTCTCCCATTAGGATGGTCATTGAGATTGTGACTCACATCCCATCCACTGAATGTTTTGCTTAATACACCAGACATCTGCTCCTTCTTCAGCTTAGTCTCAAGTAAACACATGATACTAATCCTATACTTACTGCAGAAAAGAGTAATCTCTCTCTGCTTTGCGGGGCCATTTAGGCCCCTGACATTCCACGAGGCCCATCTATCCATGACTAAAGTCATGGACCCTCTGCTTGGGAGGGTTATTGGAGGTCTTATTCCCAGTGCTATCATGTGCCATCTGTATCAAATCTGCCCAGGCTGTCCTGTCTCTGCCCTTGCTGTCATGAGGTTGCCCAAGGTTAACAGCCTCTCCCCCACCCGTATACATGGTCATGTACTCCCCTGCGTTAGAGGTCATCTCTATGCTCGTTCTATGCCCAGGTGAGGAAACAGCTTCAGACGTTTTGGTATCCCCTGGGTCAGAGGTCAGACTCTGGGGCATCTCAGCCACTGGGGCTGTTGTGGCTGTTTCCTTCAAGGTAGAGACCTTCTGCCACACCTTTTTAATCCCTTGTTTACAGACTACCGCCTCATGCCCGTAATTCAGGCATTTCTGGCACTGAATTGGCTTCCACTCATAGGTAATTTGCTGGTCTACAAGTTGCCCCTTTTCATTTAGGAACTGTATTGAGTCTAACAGAGGCTCTGTGAGGTTTACTTCCACTAAAACCCTTGCAAAATGGATTCTCTCCTTGTTCCTCGTGAAGTCATCCGTCATAATCGGGTTGCCAACCAAGCTAGCAAGTTTGCTAAGCGTTTTTGGTCCCCAATACTTCAGATCCAGTTGAGGCAAATGGATCCAGATTGGTACACTGTTAACTCCGACTTTGCTCAATTGCGTGTCCTCAGTCCATGGTGTGAGCACAACAGGCTTCCTATCGAAATGGATAATCTCTGTCTGCAGTACCTTATCCCTTTGTTCAATGCTACCAAATCTGGCCAGAAATAAACCCTGTCGTACCTGCCAGATGTTCATCAGCCCCATATTGTTCCATTTCCGCTTCAGAAATCCTGCCATGACTCCGTATGGGGGATTCGCACCCAGCACATAGCACATTATGGAGGAATTCCAATGCTCAATTTCCCCCTTGATCTCCTCAGAATCTATCGATCCAATCTTCTTACCACTCTCAGTCATAGGTTCAACAAATTCCAGTCTATTGTCCTGTTTATGTAACAGATTAGGGTTGAAACTCAGCCAGGGGTTGCAACCACTCTGATTGTCAGCTTTCCGATTAGTCCTACGGCCGATCGATTCCTCGATTGTAGGCCACTCCACCTCCGAATTCGCGTTAGCTAGGTTGGGGGAGTGATGATTACTCTCAGCCACCACCAATGGAACAGTACCCGCCTTTCCTCCTGTACCTTTGCTCAAGTTCGATTCGTCAGGTGAACGATCTCTACTCTGATTGTTGCGTGAGTGCTCAGTTGTGTGAGGCGGCGTCTCCACCGCGACCGACGCCGTCTGCTGCTTCGCCGGTTTTCTCTTTTTCGCCATCGCCGAAGAGAGAAAATCGAGAAGGAAAATTTATCTTTACTGACGTTATGGGAATTTTCAATTGTGATAGATTTTTTGCTAAATAAGGAACGGTGATAAAATTAGTGGGACGCCCGAAATGGCAAAATGTGATAAAATTAGTGGGACGGAGGTAGTATTTATTTTATGATATTACTATTATGAGAAAAAAAAATTACTTGAAGAGAAACCAAACACGTCCATAAGTGACCAAAAGGACAGTGCAAGTTGTAATTCTCCACATCGATCCACTTTTAGGACCCATAAAACTTCCTGGACCTCACAAATTTGTAATGAAGTACCTAATTTTATTTTAGGATAAGACACAAGCTGGCTGCTATATATAGGACTACTATCAGGGAAGCTGAAGAGATTTATCCAGAAGTAACATCCAAGAAACGAAATCTGAGACGCACTTGTTGAGAATTGTGAAAGAGGTGATTGAATCTTTGGTCGTAGAGTGATATTCGTTGATTGATTGTTTTCTTTGTTCCACAGTGGTTTCAATTTTGTGTGTTCTTACTTCTGCTGATATCTGGTAATTGTAAAAATTGATTATTTTTTTTTTTTTTGCGATTATTTAGCAGGGATTAGGTTGTTTTCTACGTCGTGGGTCGGTAGGTTTTACGATTAGTTTCTTGAATACAGCACACGCCGTCGTGCAATTCAGAAGACAGAGTTTAATTTTGGGTCTTTCTTTTCATTTGATTTTACGTTGTCCAATTTCTGGGTTTTCGAGGGTTTGAATTTAATCGCATGCCCTAGTTCTTCAAATTATAGGTGGGATATGCTGACGGATAAAGTTGCCATTTTATTCTGCCCAACAACGTTTCACTTCTGTGTGTGTTGTTGCAATTACCTTATTTTGATTGGTTGCTGATTTGTGCGGGGTTGCGGTATTGTATCGGTATGCTATGTACTTCGATTTCTTGCATCATCGACCATGTTCGGCATTTCAAATTGATTAAATTTAGGTCTTTTTTCCCTTTATGACACGTTTCTGAACTCGATTACATGGAAATTCGGTTAATCGTTGTCTTTGTTTCAATACACATCGAGGATACCGAATAACGGTCGAAGCAACGAACTTAACTCGTCACTCTTTTGTTTTTTATGCATCTATTTACTCTTTTGTCTTTATTGCAGAAAATGGGAAGTGCTGGTGAAACCAAATACGGTTCCTACACGTACGAGAACCTCGAGAGGGAACCCTATTGGCCTTCCGAAAAGCTAAGGATATCAATCACAGGGGCGGGCGGATTCATCGCATCTCACATTGCAAGGCGTCTGAAGAGCGAAGGTCATTACATCATAGCTTCAGACTGGAAAAAGAACGAACACATGACCGAGGAAATGTTCTGCCACGAGTTTCACCTCGTCGATCTAAGGGTGATGGACAACTGTCTTAAAGTAACGAATGGGGTCGACCATGTGTTCAATCTCGCTGCTGACATGGGTGGGATGGGATTCATTCAGTCAAATCATTCGGTGATTATGTACAACAATACTATGATAAGCTTTAACATGATCGAGGCTGCAAGAATTAATGGGGTTAAGAGGTTGAGAGCCCTTTCTTCTTTTTTTTTTTCTCTCTGTGATTGGCGAAAGACAGAAAGATTAAGTTTTTATTTCTTTTAGGTTCTTCTATGCCTCGAGTGCTTGCATATATCCTGAATTTAAGCAGTTGGACACTAATGTGAGCTTGAAAGAGTCTGATGCTTGGCCTGCTGAGGTTTTTTTACTTCTTCTAACTTGTTTTTGAATCAGATTTATTTGTATATTTTCGATCTTTATGTTTTACGGATGATGTTATTTCATTTCATTAGCCACAAGATGCTTATGGACTAGAGAAACTTGCAACTGAGGAACTGTGCAAACACTACAACAAGGACTTTGGAATCGAGTGCAGGATAGGAAGGTTTCACAACATATACGGTCCTTTCGGAACGTGGAAAGGTAAAATATTTAACGGCTAAATCATTACATTTGTTCGGTTGACTTCAAATTAATCATTTGAGAATAATTACAGGCGGAAGGGAGAAAGCACCAGCTGCCTTTTGCAGAAAAGCCCTTACTTCAACCGATAAGTTCGAAATGTGGGGTGATGGGAAACAAACAAGGTCTTTCACCTTCATCGATGAATGTGTGGAGGGCGTTCTGAGGTACAATAGCTAAGACAAGTAATAGGTTAAACAGTAGCGCTTAAAGAAATCATTCTTGATTGTAACTCTTTCTTGGGGCTATGAAAAGATGATGGCATTTTTCGTCGAATGCAGATTGACTAAATCAGATTTCCGTGAGCCAGTCAACATTGGGAGCGATGAGATGGTGAGCATGAATGAGATGGCTGAGATTGTCCTCGGCTTTGAGGACAAGAAGCTCCCCATACATCACATTCCTGGACCTGAAGGTGTTCGCGGTCGTAATTCAGACAATAACCTCATCAAAGAGAAACTGGGCTGGGCTCCTTCCATGAGACTCAAGGTAGAAACAACCTTAAACACACATTGACATTCAGCTATTGCATCATTAACAAGCACAAAATATATTGTTTGATTTTGTCTTGTATAGGATGGCCTGAGAATCACTTATTTCTGGATCAAGGAACAGCTTGAGAAGGAGAAATCTGAGGGCAGAGATTTGTCTGCTTACGGTGTTTCGAAGGTAGTGGGAACGCAAGCCCCAGTGCAGCTCGGGTCCCTCCGTGCTGCTGATGGAAAAGAATGAGTTGAGAATTATCTAAGTTATGGTGTGATGCTACTGCAGCTATATGTTTTCTCTATTACAAATAACCCCCTTTTGCTTTTCTGGCAGCAGAGTATTATGTGATGTGTGGTTTAAGGTTTCTAAATTATTATTAGTCTGCTTTTAAAATAAACCTTGTTTTCGTGTATTCTTTGCACTGTTATGTTGAGGTAGTCCCCTAATCTATGTTGCTTGCTTAAGCTTCATTTTCATAGTTTTCGTTTCCTGATAATTGGCATACATTGGAAGACTGAAGTAGATCCATTTCAACGTCGATTTGGATTTTTATTGAATATAAAATGGATATGTCGTTTAATAATGTTAAGATTGAGACAGTTATTTTGCTTTTCGTGGTGGTCCTTTAAGTTGCAGATTGCAGATGCAGAGTTTGATTGTGTTATTCATAATGTAATGGATAAGGAAAGCAGAGGCGTGACCCTGATTATTATTATTATTATTATTATTATTATTATTATTATTAGTAGTAGTAGTAGTATTATTATTCAAGTATGTATTTATGTGTAGATGTCACTATTATTTTTGTTTATATGTTCAAGATGGAACTTATTTATTTACTTTTGACGATGTACAGAAAAATAATGGTAGATCCATATTTACATGATTGAAAAAAAAAGATGTTAGTAGTTGCTAAATTTGAACGGATTAACCAGATGAAATTTTTAGTGATTTGTCCAAATCTCAAGCTTAATGGGCCCAGTTTGTATTGGACTCAAAGCCTAAACCCGCGATCTGCTGATAATAATAATCCCTATGTCCCAGCAACTTTATCACATAAGTTGTCGGTCACGTAAATTAAGGTGACATTATTATATAATAATATAGTACATAATGTGATTAGATATAAACAACTTGCTTAAATTTATAATTTTTTCCTAATTATTCTTACCATTTACTTTTTCCTCCAATTACATTTAAAATGGTGTTTAAGTTTTTACCCAAAAAGGAAATGTGATAAAATTATTGGGACGTCCGGAATGGAAAAATGTGATAAAATTAGCGCGACGGAGGGAATAATAATTTGTAATTTTAATTACAAAACTAATATCTGGAACTGTTACAATAATTGTAGAGTTATTTTATTTTAGGGAAAATTATAACAATGGGTCACTATGTATGCCATTTTTCGGTTTCGGATCACTATGTTTGTCATTTACAAAACTAGGTCACTAAGTGTACTCTCTCCGTCCCAAACCATTTTATACATTTTACTAAATCGGGTGTCCCGCATCTTTTGTACATTTACTTATTTAGCAAAAAAACTATCACAAACAATCAATATTAAATATTCTTAAAAGACGTGTCAAATATACACTTTTTTACCTTTAAGTTGTACTATATTATTAAAATATGCATTTTCTTAATTACCGTGTCAACTCCAGAGGGAGTATATAGTAATAAAATTGGATCACTGAGCTCTTTTTCTTATCATATATATACTTAGTGACCCAAATTTGTAACTATGTACATACTTAGTGACCTAGTTCTATTACTATAGACATACTTAGTGACCTAGTTTTGTAACTAGTGACCCAATTTTATTACTATATACATACTTAGTAGGGATGGCAATGGGTCGGGTATGGGTCGGGTTTGGCTGGACCCGGGACCCGACCCGAATATTTATTAGGGACCCGAGACCCGCCCCGCCCCGCCTCGGGTCTGGACCCGCCCCGCCCCGGACTGGACCCGAACGAACCGGGTCTGACCCGCCAGACCCGGATATATTATTTTTTTCTTTTTTTTTTTTAGTTTTTCATTTTTTAAAAGAGAAAAAATAGAGAAATGCATTGCTTGAGACTCGAACCCACGACCTCACCTCTGTAATACCAAACTTCTACCATTAGACCAACAGACTTTTTATTCATAATATTAACAATAACACTATATAACTTAATTACGAAATAAATTATAATATATAAATATTTTCGGGGCGGGTCCCGGGTCGGGTCTCGGGGCGGGTTTGGCAAGACCCGGGACCCGCCCCGGACCCGGCCGGGTAGAAAAATTCGAATCCACGACCCGCCCCATACCCGATTATTTTGAAAATACCCGGCCCATTAGGGGCGGGTTCGGGGCGGGTCCGGGTCCGGACGCGCCCCATTGCCATCCCTAATACTTAGTGACCTAGTTTTGGAACTGGCAAACATAGTGATCCAAAATCTAAAAATGGTATATTTAGTGACCCATTTTTATAATTTTGCCTTTATTTTATTTGATTAGAATGGGTTGCCTTAATTAATAGTTTCCTCAACGGCCTAATAGAACAAGTACAAATTCATACTTCACCTGAAGATGCTTGCTTGATGATGCTCTTGAAACTTGTACTTATTTCAATTCGATTGTCAAAAATAAATTTAATTTTTCTCATAACGTTAGGTAATCAATCATTCGCCTGCAATTGACTCATTTATCTAACCTAGAACTATGTAAATCTATCATTAAGATACCTTGTTCTTACATTAAAATATAATGCCACAACTTGCAATTGCTAATGTTATAAATGACAGTCACCTAAGTCATAGTACAGGTATAACTAAAAAATTTATATTAGAGGCAACTTGTATTTTATTCACATACTAATCAAATAAACAAATGTGCAAATTAACATATATACATATACATGATGGAATTAATTTAAATTTGACAGAAATAAAAAGCTAGTGAACGACAACGGACCACCTGCCCTAGCTTAAGATACCCGAGACCACATTTCTCTAATGGATAGCTTCAAAAAGCTTTCAAGAGTACATGTGACATGTTGTATTTAATTTTGGATAAAGATTATCAATGCAAACTTTGTTTTCTAAATATATTTTATATTTGTTTTACAGATGACTTGCCTAGAAAAATAGTAGGTTGGTGGTTGCTTTCACATTACTATACTTTATTGTCTAATTTTTAAGAAAAAGATCGGGGCCCACTAGCAATTGAAAAAAAAAAAAAAGAAGAAATTTGAAAATGTCCCAATAGCTTTTTATTGTTATTTTTATTATATTATTTTGTGAATATGGTCCACATTCTTTAATGTAAGATAGTTTTAATAATTTACTCTGAAAAAGAATTGGCCCTACCATTATGTGCGTGTCACATACACATGAAATGGGACTATAAAGATGTCCCACCACAATGATTGAGTTGAGATTTATCAGGAAAATAACTATAAAATAAACAAAAGCAAAAAAATAGCAAAAAAGTATTTTAAGATATAATACTCAAATTATATGTTAGAGATTCCAATGATTAAAAAACCTGCTTTATCTTTACGGGACTTTTCACATTTAGGATTAGGACTTTCTTGGAAAAAAATTCGTTTTAAGGACTCATTTTCTGCAGTACCACTTCATTGCTCTAACAATATGTTGAAAGTTTGTAACACAAACGATTATTCTATATCAATTCATATATCTTTTATATCACTTTTTTACACCACACAAAATGGGTCACTTAACGTAAAGTTTTTTCAGACAGGGTTTGAAATCTATTTTAAACATCTAGGGCGGCCTGATTTCAAATTGACCCTTATCTTGGGGATTAAGTCCACAATTTACAAAAAACTAAGAAAGTTGACAGTACATTTAAATTTGGTAATCTTCCCACTTCAATTTCTATTTTACGAAATTTCTTGCTTTTTTGGGAACCGAGTGTGAGACAAGTAAAATACTAGATTCGATCAAGTGTGTCAGAGACTTACAGTTTTCTCCCTGTAAAACAAAAACTTATAAATAAGTATATCACGTTGCAGAAATCTTCTACTAATATAGTTTAATTAACACTCTCCACTAAACGCATAGCCAAATGAATGCATAGTCAATGACTCAAACTACACAACTTCAAGAAAGTCAATAATATTCTTTGCTTGGGACCTTAAATTTTAGAAAATCCACCACGTGTTAAAGCCCGTGAAAAAACCCAATCTTTTCCTTTAATTTATTTGTTGTTTAATATATATATTTATTTCTGTAATTCCCACCATTACCACTTGTCTGGTCATAGTAAAAAGCTCACCGTAAAGGTAAAGTTGAAAACACAAGAAATGGGATTTCACGAGGTTCACTCCACCTTACCTAAAGGCTGGCAAAGGATTGATATATTTATTTCTCCTGTTCATTTAATTTTTAGGGAAATGAGTAGTACATGTATGGTTTGTGATCTAACCACTGCATACGTATTAAATATAACTAAAGAAAACTTACCATCTAACTAAAGATACAATTTTTACAAATCCCTTCATACCAAAAACGCTCCACAAGTTGACAGTTCCAAAAAATAATAATTAACTAGAAAAAACAACCGACATATGCGCAGACTATTAAAAAATAATATCCAAAATTCGAAAAACTATTTGGCTCAGAAAATTCACGTTGTCCTATATCCCACGAGTTTATGCGTGTCATCTCATTGTTTTACTACAACGCCCACGCTTTCATATGTTTCCCTATCACAAGTTTCTTGCTTTCCTCGAAACATAAAAGAAATTGGATATTTTATTACTTAAAAATAAACATAAAATGAAAACAGTACAAAAGCATTTTTCTGCCTTCGTGTTTCCTGTCTAGGCAACAAATAGGGAATAATGCTGATATTACCGAATTACCCCTGATTCCATAACTCTAATTTCAAAATCCGATTTTTTTTACATTGATAAAAATTCGGAGGCTTACACACATCCAAATTCTCCAACCCATCCAACAAAAAAAAGGAAAAAGTTAGAAGCTTCTCGTCCAAAAATTAAAAAGACCAAAAAGTTAATTTCTTTTTCTTATTTTCTTTCTCTCTTCACGAGCTTTCCTTGAGCAGAGAAGCCAAACCCGTAACAATCACTCTACCACTACCCCTCTCTAAACTCCTCGCCCTGACCGCGGGCAGCTGCCACGTCACTACCTCCGCCGACGACGTAGTTTTCGCCTCCTCCTTCCCCAAGGCCAAATCCAATTCACCGTTCTCCCACCTACCAACCACGGAGGCTTTATCGATATCATCGTCGCCTTTTTCCTCCTCCAAAATTACGACGGCGCCGTCTTGGGAGGGGAGGAGCTTATCGACTTCTTCCGACGATTTCTGAAGCCCGCCGTCGTCTTCCGACGACTTCGCCGGAACTCGAGTGCACTGACCGGCCCACTTCGATTTCATGTACTCCGCCTTGCGCCACGGGGCTATGTGCATGCCTTTCTTCTTCAAGCTCAGCTTAGCGGCTTCGGCGGCGATCGAAACGATTTGGAGGAGGCGATCTGATTTGCCCACGAAGATGGACGGCAGAGATTGGAGGATTTGCTTGTAGGAGCTCGTGGACCGTGCGATCTCGAACTCTGACCGGAAGTCAACGTCGACGATCAGGCGGTCGCCGCCGTTTATCACGTCTATGTATTCGTACTCGCCTGCAATTCATACGACTCGGTCAGAAAAATCTGATTTTGAAAGCTTTAGACTATTCCCTCGATAGAAAGACAAATAAACTTTTTCTCAAACCATCCTCAGTTCGATCTAGGAATTCAATGACTTAAAAAACCAGAAAAGAAATACTCATGTTCGCTTACTGAACACGAATACACAGCAAAACCAGAAACAAATGCATGTGACTGCGATTGAAATCGAAAATTATAGCTACCTGCAGGAATTGATGGAGATTTTTCCCACTTCGACGCACAAACTGATGCGTCATAGCCCAGAGAAATCAGATCTTCAGTGACTGCTTTTCTCAATTCGTCTTTTCTCCTGCACGTTTTGCTGTTCTTCTCAACAATTCGGGATGTATCAGCTAGTAGATTTCTCTCCACAGCACTCGCACACGGTATCAAACTCTTCAGCAATAAAAAAATCTCAGTAAACACCAAAAGATTTAGCTCATTTTCCTATATTTAACGCCGTTAGAGAAATTTTATTTACCTTGAGAGCATCTGAATAATCAGAAAACGAAGACGAGTTTGCCGTAACAGAATCGGAGAAGAAATCAAGCTCATCTTCATCATCGGAACTGCCGTTGCTGTTTCCGTTGAAGCAATTACACCTGTTCTTCCCGCACTTGACGGCTTTGTCATTGTTGTTGTTATTCCCCTCTTCGATGAACTTCCGCACCATTTTGTCCAAGCAGAGAGAGCTCGGCTCGATCGACGGAGGCACCGAGACGGCGTCGTTTTCCCTCTTGAACGGACGGTCAAAAAGTCGCCTCAGCCGCGACTTCGACGCAGGCTGCTGCGCGTGCTTCACCAAGGCGGCTCCGCTTTCGGAGACGTCGATCGGCTGGATCCTCATCGGAAAAGGCATGCTCGAGGATGAATACAACTAATTTCTTCGCAGTCGTTAGCGAATGGAAGACGACAACAATCTAACTCTAGCTTTCTGCTTACTATTGGTGCTCGTGGAAGACGTGACAGTGATGCAAAGACAAGAGAGCAATTTGCGAGTAGGTACGTGAGATTTTCGCCGGGATATACATTCCGGCGACGGAGAGATCTTTTAATATTTATTTCTTTTTTCTTTTTAACTTTTATCCTTCTCTCTTCTGCTAAGTGGTTTGGTTCCTTGCAAGGGAATTATATAGGAAAGGCATAGATCAACACGTGGCGTCACGTAGCGTTGGATTATCCTTAAATGACGGGGTTGTGATCCGATGCGACGCGCGCACGGTAAGCGTGTGTGGATTCCTTTTGAAATAGCGACTAGTGTGGGTCGTGGAAGTTAGAAAACTCTAATTAACTGATAATCATGGAGAAAGTATTTTATTTAATCATATTTTTTTTAATTTTTGTAATTAGATATTTATGATCATTTGGAATATGGGAAAATGTTTAGGTTGAATTTATGTACGTTTCATTTATAACCGACTCTCCTTGATTATTGTTCATGCATATGAAGCTAATTAATAAACTTAATTAATTAGGTAATGTTCATTTGCATCGCAATCAACGCTGGGTATGATTCATTGCTTGCACTCCATCGTCTTCATGGGACGAACTTGTCACACGAATGGTCATATATAAATAAGTATTGTACAATTTTTTATTATTTAGTTTAAATAACTAGGGACTTGCCTGATGGAGTGGGGTGGGTTCAGGACGTAGCTCTAAAAACAATGTCATTTTCTATCTTAGTTTCAAAAACAGTTGAAATGGTAGGTGTTATCAATGAGCGTTACATATGTGGGTCATTATGTTTGATTATCTTCATGATATAAAAATAAATAAAATTGAATTATTTCCATTAGATGGTGAGTGGATTAGCTATTAACCAAAGTATCAAATTCACAAAAGCTTCGTGTCATGACGACAAGTTGAAAGAAACAATGGTTAAAATGGATATGATGGCAATATAAGATTTATTAATTAATTAGAAAAAGAGGAATAAATGACATGATGGTGGATGTTAAACTTATCTTTTTCCACCAAAACCTCTCATCTCATCTCCGCCCTTGTTTTATTGTGTTCATAAACACGTAATTGTGGAGAAAATATTTCAATTCTCAGATTATTGTGTATCCGATTAAAATATATCACAGATTCCAATTTTTTGTTGTTGTCCATTTTCATATTGAATATTGAATTAACTCAATTATTGAGAGTCCCATGTGAGACTAGACTAGACGCCACACGAAATCATAAAAGGATTGTAAGTATAACCCAAGTCATTTTCTATGATTTTTTTCGGAATAAAAGCTTTTTTTTTATTTATATTGATGATGATATCAGCTAATGGTTAGTTCGCCTTAAGCAGAGTAACTATCCAAATGTATTGCTTTCTAAGTATATATACATATTTCTTTATTATATATATTGGAAGAACATTAACGGCCTCGAGTGGTCTTAAAACTAGACCAGTTTGATGACGACTTGATCGATTGCCCAAGATTATTACATTAAATTAATTTTAGCTCCCTCGTATCTCAACAATTGACCATTTATATCTTTTACTTCGATGTCTACTCCACAGTAAATATGAATGACAAGAGCATGAATTGATGTCTTATTCGAATCTTTAGGCTGATGTATATACGTTGAATTAGTAATTTTAAAAAATAAACGGGGGAATTTTCGTTCAGGCCCTGTCAGAAAAAAAATTAGTTTTAAAGACTCAATTTGTGCAGTAACACTTCTTTGTTCTCCAGTAACACTTCGTCGCTCTTTTGTAACACTCATTGTTCTGAAATAACACAATACGATCATCCAATAACATTTCATATACACTTTATAACGCTTGTGTTATTTAGGTCTCTATCTCTAAAAATTAGGTCCTTTAAACTAAAATTTTTCTAACAGGGCCTGAATCGTATTTTAAAACATATTTGAGGCCTGATTTGTAATATACCCAAAATAAATTTAATCACGTCACATAAATTACAAAAATATTAAAAACCTGTCGAGGTCCACCCAACCCAATCATTTTCAAGGTAATAAAATCTTTTTTGTCAGAGCAGAGCGATGCTTATTTTTTTGTGTTCTGTCAAATGCTTCGTAATTCTACTTTGGGTTGGACTGGCCCAAGCCAATAAAATCATAAGAAACATTTATAATAATCCAAATATGGAGAAAATACACAAAACATTCAACAGAACACTGATGACCAATTTCTTCACAGCAGAAGAGAGAATTCAAGCCAACAGAAGATAGAAAACCCTTTAGCCATCGACGTCTACTTTGTTCTTTTTTTTGTTCATGTTGTAAGAGAGAAGCTTCATCCTAATAATGAATCATAGTATTTGGCAAAGAAGAAGAAGAAGAACCATATATCATAGTATGAAGCACCTGCACCTCGAAGAATCCTGCGGTCCTTCGAACCATCTGTCCCATGAAGGATTCAAAGGGCCCGTCGTTCTATATTTACGCAGAATCAAGCGAATTTGTAAGTTCGATAAAGAGACGAATAAATTGCAAAAGAAAAAAAAAACACATTTTGATCTCACTTACACGGGGAGCAGCGGGTCGGGAGTTGTTTCCATGTTGTTCAATATCCTGTTTTTTCAAAATCAGAATTATCCATATGTAATAAAAGCATTTAAAAGACGAAAAATGGAAAAAGATCTAACTTACTCCTTGCAAGAAGCAGAGGATTTATCCGTTTTCTCGAGCTGCTCAAGTTCCTCCTATGATGGGACAATTTCTGGTTATTTTCTTCATATAGTTTAATGGCCGTTTTCAAGAAAATAACGGAACTAACGACAGAAACACATTCGACAAGACCCGTGAATCAGACAATAAGAAGGTTAAACGACTTCGTGGGTAAGAATCTACATCAGATTCTTTGCCTGTTTGTATATGTTCTATCGAACATACATATATGTGCAGCAAACATATCCAATGAGCCTTTGTTGGTAAAAATCATGACACATGGTATGTTCAATCGAATGGAATAAGCATACTTTCTTACAAAAGGCCTCATTCCCAATTACTTCACTTCTCTTACCAGTTCTCAATCTAAATCACCACTTCCAAAGGCAACATATAGAATCAGTTTTGAACATTAAATTTCTTCTACAAAGAGGCTCACACATAGCAAGGGCAGCAAACAATTATTCATAAATCACGTAAAGATTTGACCTTTCAGGCTTCAGCAAAACTGAAACAATCAAAGGGCAGTGGTAATTTGTCCCACAAAACCAACTAGAAATACAGGTGAATCAAATGGATCGAACTCAAAAGGAAAAACATAAACAAAGCAAAACATTAGCAAGAACCTCCAAGAATCTCATTTCTTGCTCAAGCCTCTTCAACTCTGCCGAAATCCTATGTTTCCCTCGAGTATCAGCTGCTATGGAAACCGATCTCGCCTCACCTGAACTCATTTCATTAACTTTACTAAATAAGAATAACCAAACACGAAGGGCAAATAAAAAGAGTCGTCCTTCTTCAGAACGAAGAAGTGAAATTAGTGAGAGGTTCAACGTTGGGATTGAAAATCTGAGTCAATAGAAAGGGAATAAAGAAAACTAAATATGAGGCTTCGGTACAGCTTCGTTTTCTTCGTGTGTGTGTGTGTGCTGTAAAAGTCCTTGCAAAAAGATTCACTCGAAGGAAGAGAAACAGTAAAAAGGCCTCTTTTTCGGTTTCTCTTAGCTATCTTAACTTTTTGGATTTGTTGGGTTTTGTTGATTTTGTCAATGAATCAAATGATGAAAGGTTGGTCGATGCGATTTTTCTTTTTGTTTTTAATGTTTCGCCTTTATTTTTATTCCATTTTCTTGACCTTCACATACGTACATAGACAGAAACCAAACCACACAATATAAATATATTATATATAACTTTATAGTACTTTCACGTCGTTGCTTCTTCTCCTAGTCCCCCATGTCCTATACTAAGCACACGATTATAGTGAAGTTATATAAATAATGAGAAATTAGTAATTGTATATTAAAATGAGCGCCGATATTGGGCTTCAGATTCAGCCCAGCATATTATTTCGAAAAGCAGAACATTAGTCGCATATTTCTATTTAATCAAAAGACGTAAATTCTGATTATTATCTATTAAGATAATATTGCTTTAATTGAACGGCCGAGAATCAACTCGTCCATTGAAGAGACAGATGAAAAAAGCGTCACTCAGCTTTGCACGAGTTTCTTCTCATAATCTTAAAAGCGCCGAAACCACACACAGCTTTTTCAATTTCAAGAATCACTTTCACCGCCCGCAAGCCGAGAGTGGGCAATAAGGAGACAGCAACTCAAACCTTCCTTCGATTCCACGTAAATCTGTTCCATTTTCCGAGGACTGATACAGACTAAAATCTTCGGTTCTTGGACGCATATGTAGACGCACCACACCGCCTTACCTGAACTCTCGAGAATCAAAAGCCCAAAGAGATGGCCACTGCCCAGCTGACTGCTTCACGCGCCATCCCACGCGCCGCCAGCTCGCAACCCAGCAGATACAAGCCCAGAAACCCTTTGCTCCGTTTCGCTCGATTTCGGCGAGATTACGTGGGAATCAGTGCGGGAAATTCGAGGGTTTACGCTGCAGGCGATGTGGGGCGAGGTGATTCGTACTTGGACATGTGGAAGAAGGCGAAGGAGCGCGAGAGGAAGTCGTCGGAGTTCGAGCGAATGGTGTCGAGCAAGGTAACTGGCGTTGAGATAAGAAGAGAAGACGCCGGCGCCAGTGGCGATGAATTGTCGAGGAAAAATAGCGAATTATGAAAATGCTTGAAGTTCCCGCCGAGGAGAGGGATAAGGTTCAGAGAGTGCAGGTTATTGATCGTGCTGCTGCTGCTGCAATAGCTGCAGCTAAAGCTTTATTGGATGAGAAAAAGGAGGTGATGGTTGAAGAGGAGAGCGAAGGTGACCAAGGTTAGTACTTTTCTTTCTTTTCCTTGAAAAGTGACATGTTTTACCCAGCTATTGAAGTTAACTTAGCTATTTTCTGGTGTGTTTATGTGTTAGCTAGTATGTCCGTGATTCTGCAACGATCTTCATTGGTGTGCATTTGTTTTTCGGCTAGAGTTATCGCTGATGTTCAATGAGCGAATAATCTTTTAGGTAGGTTGATCCGTGGGGAGCTTAGTGTTGTCAAAGCTAGGATTATGCCTGCTGAGAACTGAGAAATCAAGAGATAATAGGCCTAACTCCTGAAATGGCTCTAACTATGTTCAAAGATATCGAATTTCGCATGACTTCTCAATAAAGTTGCTCGATATATGCCGTGGTTTGTGCTTAATCTTGTCTTGAACAGCCTTAACCTTCATCATGCATGTATGTTGTTCTTCACTTCTTTACTTTGGAATTGAACTTAACAAATGAGTACTATGCATCAAACTTTGACCGCAGATAGGCACAATGGAACCTTTCCATCGAAGCAATCAGACAACTTCAGCACAGGCACGCCGGGCCCCAGTTTCTGGGCATGGACGCCACCCTCGGACGATGACATCAGCATCATCCGCGAAGTAGAAATAAGCCCTTCTCTAAAAACCTCTCCATCTCCATCGAAAGCCAACCCCGTCCTAGAAAAAGAAAGAGAATCAAGCACCCTATCGATCCCATTCGAATCCTCAGTGATCCAAAGCCAAAATGTCAATCATTCCTTACCGCCCCTTCAGTCGCTCATCGAGTTCCAAAATCCCCAATCCTTAAACCCCGCCCAAGAAAGAACGCTCCACTTGGACGACGAAAACGAATTAAACGTCGAGTTTTCGACCCAAGCTGCCGAAGCAGTCGATGCGTTGAGCAAATCGAGCGAAGAAGGCTTCGAATCACAAGGGGTTTTCGAAGACGGGTCTATGTGGTGGAAAGAGACGGGAATCGAGCAAAGGCCCGACGGGGTCGTTTGCAGGTGGACGCTGATTAGAGGCGTCAGCGCTGATAAATCTATCGAATAGGAAAATAAGTATTGGGAAGCTGCCGATGAACTCGGCTATAAAGAGCTCGGTTCTGAGAAATCTGGCCGTGATGCTGAAGGCAACGTTTGGCGCGAGTACTGGCGAGAATCTATGGCACAGGTAATTAACTGGTCGTTGAACTCGATCGTTAATTGACAGCTTTATATTGTCTAAAATTGAATCTCCTATCTATCACACTCTGTATAGGACCAAGGCGCCGTGAGTTTGGAGAAAACTGCAGATAAATGGGGAAAGAACGCAAACGGTACGGAGTGGCAAGAAAAATGGCACGAACACTACGGTCCTTCCGGGACAGACAAGTGGGCCCACAAGTGGTGCGCCATCGACCCAAACACACCCTTGGATCCCGGCCACGCCCACATTTGGCACGAAAGGTAGCAGTGCTCCAAGAAAATAAAAAAGCAATCTTTTTTCTTTCTTCTCTTACTTACAATGCTTCAAATCAAGAACTAACACTGAGCACTAACCGACGAATTTTCAGGTGGGGGGAGAAGTACGACGGATACGGTGGGAGCGCAAAGTACACCGACAAATGGGCCGAGCGAAGGGAAGGCGATGGGTGGTCGAAGTGGGGAGATAAGTGGGACGAGAGTTTCAGCCCCGAGGTGCACGGGGTGAAGCAAGGGGAGAGTTGGTGGGAGGGAAAGCACGGCGAGCGGTGGAACAGAACGTGGGGCGAGGGACATAACGGGTCGGGTTGTGTCCACAAGTACGGTAAGAGTAGCAGCGGCGAGCATTGGGACACTCATGTAAGGCAAGACACTTGGTATGAGAGGTATCCTCACTTTGGGTTCTATCACTGCTTTGAGAACTCCGTTCAGTTACGCGAGGTTAAGAAGCCCTCTGAATGGTCTTCTTGAAACGGGTCGGGTCGGGCTGTTGAGGGCGGGCCGGGTTTTGTTGTAAGAGACCATTAGATTTTAGCCCATGTGATGATATTGTAATAATAATGTCTTCGATGAGCGTGGCGTGGCTCTTGGTTAAGTCTTTCATGAAGAGCTTGTGAAGATGATTATTAAACAAGCCATTCCTTATCTCAAGTAGAAGAATGTATGCTAGTTAATTAATTAGGCTCGTATTGGAAGAAATTTTCAAAATAATGTTCTTGCTCAATTTCTTTCCTTGAATATATCGTGTAGCAAACCCTAGATAACCCATAAAACAACAACCCCATATCTCGTGTCGGTTCTTAATGAGATTTGCATTATATATATCTATATGGTATAGCTACTCTTTTTAGCTGACAAAGCTGATTATTAGGCCATTTTAACATGTATGTAGAAGAATAGGTTCCTTTTCACACTGCCTTGAAATCATAATTGATAAGAACTCTTTGAACATCAAATAAAACATAATAGCCACTCCAACACATTAAAGAGGCCACAGACTATACTTGTTGTAATAACAGGTAAATAATTATGATTAAAGGGGGGGCTGCTGATAAAGATGACTCAGAAGTAGAGATGGCTCGTTGTCAGGCATGTAAAGTGACATTACATAGACAGTAAATCCAAGAAATGAAATGAAGATGCTCCTTAAACTAATGTGATCTGCAGATGGGACAAAATCGATAGGGCTTGTGCTGCTGTGCATATATACGCTTCGATCCATATGAATAGGCAATTTATTACCTGCTTTTCGAGGGCATTTTCTGATTGGATATGTTGACAAGAGAGGACAGAGAGGTCAATTATTATAGGTCCTCCTAGTATACAGTGTTAAAAAGGTTTCGTTGCAATAAAGTGGCTTGAGACAGGGTACCCTCAATCACTTACAAAGGAGTTGCACAACGGGCAATTCACATGTTTGTTGTAAATGCGACAAAAGATGCTGTAGAGTATGTGTTGGTAAAGATGACAAAATATGCCAGCGGAGTTTGTTTGAGAACTAACAAAAACTTTCTAGTTTTTTTATTAGTAGAACCTTTATGTGAAGGCAATGGATATGAAATGGAAGACTAAGAATATGGTAATCAAATTCTCTCTTTTTTTTCTTATTTGTATTGTTTCAGTTTCACAAGGACTAGGGGTCATCATATTCTTCTTCTTTACGCATGTCGATTTTATATTATTAGTTGGGTATAATAAACATTTTATACTTCTCAGATTCAAGAAAACCCTACTTATATCACAACACAGTACACACATCATAATTTATTAGGTCTTGGGTATATCCGTATGTTTAAAAGAAGGAGAAAGCTTAAAAACAACATTTTAAAGCAGAAAACGCAGTTGATACTCGAAAACTGGCCGAAGAAAGACGAAAAAATAAGTTATTCTCTTCTCTGAAATAAGCAACGTATTTAGAAACACTTTTAAGCTGCAAAATGTTAAAAAAAAGGTTGTGCTGCAAAAGGAGGGATTCACGTGAGTGTGAACGACAAATTAATAGGAACACTTAATAAGGGTGCTTGAGCATCACTACAAACGTTCGCAGACACAAATATAATACAGATTTGAAAATTCTAACTCCTTGAACTTCAATAACAAAAAAAAAGGAATTGCTTCATAATCTTAGGGTGGAAAAATGAGACTAGTGCTTGCCTGCTTTTGGGGTTCTTCATTAGGTATAGAGAAGTTTTTTGTCTACAAAATGAATTTAGGGTTTTTTTGTGCAACTCGGATATGATGAAACTACCACATGATCTGTTCTTTCCTTCAAAATCCCAGGAAAATTTAGATCATGCTGGCAGCTTCAGCACATCCTATTGCACGTTCATAGTGAAGTGCGTATATGTTTAGCAAGCAAAAGAAAGGAGAAATGAAAGGAAAGGAAGGAGATAAGATGATGATGAAGAAAGGTTGAATGAGTTTTGGGGAGTGAAGGAGAGGTGTGGATATATGAGGGTATAAATAGAGGTTATCTCAGATAGCATAAAATTCGATTAGATGAATATAATTCGTGAAGAAAAGCTATATGATATGAAGTTATTTAGTTCACAAAAAAATAAAAAGAGAAAGAATGAAAAAACATTCAACAGACGGTTGTGGTCCATGTTTCTAGGCAATTGTAATTAAAATAATGTCACGCTACCCTCTCCAACATGCAAGAAATATTATCATGTGGAGGGAATTTATGAACTTTAGGGTTGGGAAAAAGGGCGACCTTTTATTTTCTCTACAAGACAAATCTAAAAAGCGAAATAATAACTTTGAATTTCTAATTGTTATATACGGATAAATATATGCGTCATGCTCAACTAGCATTTTCTTTCCGATCTAATAGGAATTCGTGTCTTTGTGTAAAAAGCATATGTTTATTTCGAGGTGAAGTTGATAAGTGTATTCTATTAGATTTAGATTTAACTAATTGAGTTCATCGTAATAAAAAAATTCATTCCAACTTCTTTTGTGTGGCATATGCAAAAAGTGAATCTTATATGGACTAAAAGGTTATACGTAATGTAAATATACAATATGCTTGATGCAAAAGGGGACCATATTTTCCCAGCAGGGCTTCAAAGAAAATTGCAAGGTTCACATAAAATACGCAACTGAATGATATCAAACCAGCAATAACAATGTGAATCTCACTACCCATCCAATACTTTATTCTAGAAAATCATCGTCAATGTTCATATTCCATTTTTGGATATTTTTCTTTGAGACGTCAAGGAACATCTGTTTCCATTTCGTTTGGCACTTATTAATAATCAAACAATATAAGCACATCTTATTGGAGCCATCTGTGTACTTATCTCGACGGATCTCTGAAGTTTGTGGTCTTGATGCATACAATTAAGAAAATGAAGGGCCATCGACGAAGAAATGGGTGTTTTTTTTAAAGCCAAGAAACCCTAGAGAGTAAAATCCTTCTTTCGAAATACATAACTATTTAAAGTGTTTTTAGCTATATTCTAGAGTGGTCCTCTAACATCATGTGATCGATATATAGCCTCTGATTAAATTAAAAAAGAACGTTATAACATCGTCAGTTTGCAGGAAGATAAGCATGATGAGTTAGGCATTTACAGTATGCATGCAGAAATTAGTGCGAAACGTTTCACATTGGGCAGATCACTAAATTTTCTGTCTTCTTTATAATATTACAGTAGTGTACAGTCCTGCAAATGCAGACAGGAAAGACAGCAATGTGGTGTGACGGACATTAAGGATACTATACTACCTTGAAAAGGATACATAGTTTAGTTTCAATTTCGATATAATAAAAATAAATTACAAATACGGATAGATAGATGTCTACTAGCTATTGTTACTTGGTTAATTAGTCTGATTCTTCATGTATGTACAATCAATGCCATGGTTAATTTATTTATCTCGGGCGGGCATTCGTGATTCAATCCACGCATGTTCATAATTCAAGAAATTGATCACTTCCATAAATTAAAGGTCCAAATTACAAATCACTCTCGATACATTGGGCCAATGAGTCATGAACTAGTTTAATTTCGAGTATTATAGATCTAAGGTATTTTGCTAATTGTCGGTGGTAATGCCAAGTACTCTTTTTATTTTTTAAGTTGTGTTACTCAATAGTCGATGCTAAAGGATGATACGGCATAGCAGCAAGGGAAAAAGAGAAAAACAAATCATACCCTTTGTAAGAGAGGATGAATATAGCAATGTTAAATTCTGGCTAATAACGTTAAATTGAAAGTAAGTCCCAACGATAGAATCATAAAACATATGCATTTTTATATCGATCAATTTTCTAAGGTAGGATAAAACAAAACATCGGACCTCTCTCTCTATAAATATATATAAGGGAAGAAACGAATAAAGAATATATCAACTGCCCCAAATTCATACAAATACCTTTGTGTTCTGTTTATGTTCATCTCCTTCTATACAAGGCTCTCATCTTCGAGTGCATGCTCTTTCGCTTCACCATTTTCAAGCTTTTCAAACTCTGCCATCTCCGATTTGTCTTCATCTTCAATGGCCTGAGTTCGTACCATCGTCAATACGTTAATTATAGGGAACTTTCGGTTTTTATTTAGCAAATATGGTGATATACATTCACTGCTAATAAGGGAATGGGTGATGAAAACTTACTTCTAAAGGTACTGGAAATAAGTTTATGCTGCTCGGATTGAAAGTAAAATTACTGCATAAAGACGCGAAATATCACGAAACAGATTCTCAAAATGCGAACAAATAGATTCGCAAAATGTAGAATTGTGCATACCTGCGAGATAAGATCAGCTGCCAAACATATGGAATGAAGAATTCCTCGGGATTACTCTCTTGTTCGTAGGTGAAGCGAAGTTGAGAATACATCTATCATAAAACAAAGAAAAGGGTTTACATGATAAGGGGGAAAACAGAGGGAAAATTGGAGTTGAAGAATTTATGAGCATCTTCTATACTACCTCTATGCCTTCACCTCTCCAAGAACGACAGGTGTTGACTATGACTTGAAGCACTTTCTCCACCGACAATTCCCCATTCGAGTTCTCAGCATCCACTCTACGGTTAAAGAAGTCCAACACCTGACATAAGAAAAATTAACAGTAAATTTGACATGTCCGAATATTTCTTAAAAAAGTAAGATGGCAAATATTCATATATTGAATACATACAGTATATATGTTGTCAAATAGCTCATTGAAACGTGGATGGCTTCTGAAAGGTAAAAAAATCTCCTGCCTATGCATAATCGCGTAAACGACCTGAGGCATCACAACCACAATTAGCAATGGAACAAAATAAGCCTATCATCTCTTGCCTTGTTTTAAAGCATTTTCATCATACCTCTGGATTATGCGGCAATGCATAAGTTAGGATTGCATTAATTATTTCCAGCACGACCCTAAAGAGGTCGGTATATATATTCAGTTCAACTAGCTGCTGCACAAAAGAGAGAATAAATCACCCGACTAGATAGTATTTAGCAGTTCTAAAAACAATGAATCAGTACAGAATCGTCTTGAAGACTGTCTGGTCCATCACCATCTCCCATTTGCATTTTGCCATTTCTTATCTCTGCTAGTTTATTGTACCTAAAGAACGAAATCCATCAAAGAACAAGCATGAGTCAAAATTATCAAGATCTTTCACAAATTAAGTTATTAAATATGGAGGGGGATAATGTAATATCACGGACATACTTGCGTGAAAGCATGTGGAAAAGGCTAACCAGCCGCTGTGATGCATATGCACTCAGCCGGTGAGCATGAGGTGCCATATTTGCCAAAGTCGCCAAACAGTTTGTGTGTAGATAGATATCCTGAGCAGTAAAAGGTCAGAACATTGAACTTCATATAGTATCATTACGTTCCTAATTACTTATGATTATCAAATCCAACGTCAAATTTGTGATATCGCATCAGTGAAAGGATGAAAATTTTCTACGAAAAATCAAAGCATAATAAAGAGATTTCCTGATCTTACTTTTAGCTTGCAGAGATTGTATTTGATGATCTTAATCAAGATTATCACTATAAGAGAACCGAGAGAAGTTTGATGCATAAAACGCTCTTGATACCATGAAACATCCGGAAGTACCTGTAACAAAGAGATTTAATTGAGATTTGTTGAAAAGTAGAACGGGTAATCAAAACTTGCTTACCAGTTTGTGAATGCTGGCATTGAAAGAAGAATCCTGACTTAGTATCAGAAATATGACTAGCACCATGTAAATATGATTAGATGTCCTTCTTGGAGCATTGTACAGAGTTTCCAACATTGGCATCAACTGTCAGTCACAAAAATCCACTGTGTTTCAAGAATGAACTACGAACATGACAACAGTTAGCCACTGGCCAAGAAACAAAAAATAACCCTCCAGGAATCAATACTGCAAAAGATATTCGTCATACCAGTGTATCGAGGTCTGTTCGCACCAAAACATATTCCAAAAAGTCAGAATTTCCATGAACCAGTGAATAAAGCAACAGGACTGATGCTTCATCAGCCACACACCTAAACAAAACAAAAAGGCACACAAGAAATGATAAATAATCGATAAAAAATCCATATGGCGATTAATCTATCAGATGAATTTAATTAAGCTATGTTAATAGAATTGCATTCATTCTAATGAAACCAATGCTAGATCTGGGTTCACATATGAATCTCACAGGTTTGATTCAACACAAAATAGCATTCAAAAGTTTTAATTTCGTGTGCTAAGCTGATGAAAGTAAAACAACTCACATGCTAAGAGCATCATAGAGAGCAGCAAAAGGAAGTCTCACAAATGGACCACTGTGTGCATTCCCCTCGATATCGATGCGATCAACTGCAGAAAGACCAACTTGGCACCCTATATATAAATTCTATAACATCAGAGATAAAACAACACTAGAACATGGAGAAGGATCTTACACTCAGTATCCCGGACATTTTCCAATGCTTTACGGAAAGGGTTTTCAAAAAAATATGGTTCTTGCTTATGCAGGGAGTCATCGCTGCTATCTTCACCTTCCACATAGTCCAGAGAAAGACATTTATGGTAATTAGTAAGAACAAGTAAGATATTAAGACTCCCTTCAGCCAATGGACTTCTTGGGACTTCATCATTTGGGCTGCCGAGTAGATTGAAGGGCAATAACATCAAGTTTGCTGTCAAAACAAGTTGTATTTCAGCAATAGAACAAGAAACCACATGCATAAGTGTACCAGTCAGAAGATGTATATGTCTTAGAACAAGAACAAGAAACCATATGCACGTGTCAATGTGGAAAGACAGAAGCGATGATCTCTTAACTGGGAAGATGCTATAGCATGACACTTTCGAAGAAGCTGTTAGTTTTGATAATTAAAAATTAAAGATAGATTCCCAACATAGAGGAATGTTCAGTAAAACAGATAGCACATAAATTTAACTGCCGGACTGGAGGTGAGATATAGGAAAAATATAACAACTCTCTCAGTTTTGAGAGAGAGCACTTGGAGTTGTCATACCAGCGGCAGAGCCAACTCTTCTTAGAACACCGCGTTGATTTCCTCCAGAAAATATGTCATAAGAACTATTATAAGGGAACCGTGGTCGAGTAATGTACATGAACAATAACTTGTGCACAACTGCATTAACCAAAGAGCTCTCCTGCCAAGCAACAGACAATCAGGGAAAGCAATCCTACATGTAGAATTATAGAAATATTATTTCAGTTCACCTGAGTCATGATCGGATCTAAAAAAGGGTGTATATCACTTGGTCCTGGTGATGGCCCCGATAGAAGTTGAGTAGACGTGGCGATCAACATGAAATTAAGCAACTCATAATGCACAAGGTACGTTCCATTGCTTTAGAATAAAGAGAAGATTATGATAGTGAAAATGTGCAGAATAGAAGAACAAAATTATAACATGATGATAAGCATACCTTACATCAACTTTGGCGATAAAGTTAAGCACACTGTGCATGAGGAGGTTCACAATATTTTGATCTGTTTTAGAATTGATCACAAGCCACCATTTATAAAACAAAAGGAATATGAAGTCAAAATCAAAGATATTGTCAAGACAAGGAGCTCAAAGCTAAACAAATTCTGAACCTCTCGACATATTATTAGGAAGAGGCTCCCCCTCAAGCAGTGACAGGTACAGTTCTCCAAAATCATCGCCCTTTGAGTTCTCAATGATATACTTCAGAAAAACAGATGATAAAGACAATGCATTGAGAGCTTTAAAGAGAACAGACGAGTCAACATCTGAAGTAGATACACACTCCTGCAAGCACCACGTTAGGTGAATCAAGATCTTTGCAAGGTGTCTCGTCCTACAATTGTTCTTAGCTGCATGGTAATAAAACCGGACAAGAATTAGCCTATGAAAATACAAAAATATTCCACACCCACAAGCTATATGAAACTGCTCTCCAGCGCCTGGCGGCATCAAAGGGGAATTTCAAAATTGTCAACGTCGATATTAGATGTCAATGTAACAAGCTTTATTTATTTTTGACACGTGTCGAAAAAACAACGGGTGAAACAGCACATGTGCAACACGAATTATAGGAAACTCAGACTGTAAAAAGCAGGACAGCTTAGACTAATTGGACACTAATGATAACTAAAAACGACTTATCTCTTCATAATAAGGATCTTTCCTTCTTTTGATTTTTCTGGATTGCCTAAATCATAGGGTTAGTTACCGGTGATCATGCGCAGTTGATTCCTAAGTAGCAAACTTTACCTATCAATCCTAAATCAGTATAGCAATCAAAACATCAAATTCTGCTTTTCGGTACAGGATCCGTACTGAACGGTCTCTCCAATGATCAAACCGTCAATTTCCCAAACAAAATTGAACAACAGATTTCGCCCAACACATTGACTACGTTCTTACCTTAATCGAATTAGTGGTGAACTCATACCAGACCGTCAACCCACGCATAAAATCTTGATCAAAGATACAAAATACACAAAAATCGTATCAATCTCGACAATGAACCAGCAATGCACTTACAAAAGAGACGACAAGCGTCAATTACACGAGCCGAAGGCCACTGAAGGTCAATTGGAAGCTCCAGAAGCTTCTGCCAGTAATCCGAAGCCAGAGGAAACGAGTTTCCACCTATAAACTCTCCGATTAGATACTCCGCTGTCTCCTGCGTCCGAGCTCCTCCGCGGAGGCGCGCCCTAGAAGGAATGCCTCCCATCAGATACGCAGAATTATGCGTGTGCCTGCGTACGTCTCTTATTTGTGCGTTTGCGTGTGCGAGCTCACGCTTTTCAAACGATTTTTGGATCTACACACAAAGGTTTTAAGAGAGAGCGTGACAACAACTCCTCTCTGGTTTTTGTTTGCTTCTGATTTGATGACGGAAATGGAGGGAGACTAGTAGGAGACGACATGCTAATTGACGAAAACCGCCCTCATCTTAGCTGTCATACATACGTATTCACCCGAGAGCTTTTACAAAACGAAATCAAAGGTTATTATGGTCATATAGCACGTCCTTATATGTGGAAATATTTCTTGCTGTCATCTTCAAGGATCGAGCTGACGTGGCAACTGTCTTTCACCCACATCACTCTACACACGTGTTAGCTAAGATGATTTCTTTTTCGCGTGAAAATCCCATGTGACTCCGACGCCGAGCGTGACACACGCGCGACCCTCATCGTGATCCGACGGCTCGAAAGCCCATTAGTGACATGCCAAACGACTTCGTAGCCGTCGATTTCTTTGCTTTCCCAAGTCAAAACGCGTTTTAGAAAACGCCTTGGACCGAGTATAATAAGACCATCTCAACCCAAAACCTATTCTCACACTCAAACTGATTCTCAAACTCAAAATGCAGTAATTCTTCTCCAACCATTAAACTATTTCTCAAACTCGAAAGAATATTCTTAATATATTCTCTTTCACACCAACTTTTACAAATTTTCAATGTTACCTACATATTTTACAATTTAACAATTTAGACCAAACGACAAATTAAAATATATAAGTATTTAGTTTACAAATATAAACATCATTGAGCTATTATCTTATTATATAGTTATGCAAATGTAGGTGCTCTCAAATGCTGCCACGTGTCCCATTATAAATAATTATAATAAATTAAAAAACATATAATAAAACATGAAAACCACCAACTATCAAACTACACACTATAAATAGTTATTATTAATATAAAAAATAATTATAGATAGTTAACACGGTGCATTGCACTGGTAATAAAACTAGTACAAATATAAAAGAATGATATATTTAAGACAACGGAAAAATGAGAACATTTTGTACTAAAATTAAATCAATAATTTAATATGAGTCTTTTTTATAAGAGTTAAAGACTTATTGGATGGTGAACAGTACAAAAGCAAATTTGCGTTTTTATGTTACAGAATTTGATCAAAACTCATTTTAAGTATTGGAATAAGTGTCGGTTGGACACAAAAACCTGTTTTGCGATCTAGTTTACTTATGTGTTGGAGAAGGCCTAATATAGTACTTCCTTGCGATAGAACTTCTTTTCCAATTTCTAAGGATAAATTTAATTCTACCTGCAATGAAATTTCTTGGACGGACATGAACTGAGAAATTGTCCAAACAAACATGCAAAAGACATTAAACCATAGGCAAAGGCATACATAACTTGAATATTACAATCCTTCCCACATATATATCTGTCCAATACGATAGAAATTATATATCACATCCATTATCATCAGCAAGCTCAGAATCTTAAACGAAAGACGAGTTATCGAAGATTGCGGCTTTTACGTTTAGGCTGTGGCGTTGACTGCTTGGCCAGAAACTTCCTTGTTCGAGAAGTTTTCGACGTATTGCTTTCTGCAAGTTTAAGTATAGAAATCGAGCGTTAAAAAAATGAAGTTATTCAATTCAATTCACCTTTTCAAGAAGGCGAGGAACCTTGCAGGGAGATGATCGTGAGGGCGATTATATGGAGTCCAAACTGGCTCGCCAACAAAGAGCCGAATAACCTGCAAAATGTATGCTTCTCTTTTTCTGTTCTTACATCATTAAGAATGTGTTTAACGAAGGAGACTAATAAATTCCTCACCTTTATGTAGTTGTCTGAATCAAGAGTAAAACGGTGATAAATTCCAGCGGGGAGAACGATCAGTGCTCCTTCTTCACCCAGATTCGAATCCAAGACTCGTCGTGGTCGCGCACGTCGAAATAACCTTTCAATCAAGATATTCTCGCTTAGGATTGTCGTAAAAATTATCATTTGATTAGCCCCTACGTAGTGAGGTTTTGTTATGTGAACATACCGCTCCCAGCAATGCAATAGCGAATCTCCTCGTCGATGTGAAGATGCTCTTCGTAGAAATTCTTGATCTTCTCTTCGTAATTTGGCAGTTTTTCGGGGCAGACCTCGCAGAAGTCCTGAAACGACAGTTTGAAAGGCTTGGAATGTTAAGACTCCAACTAAGGGATGACTTCAATGTCGTTATTTTTTTACAACAAAGCTGCATACCTTGTAAGAATACCCACGATCTTCGCGAATTTTCTGCAAAGCGGGATCTGTTTCATAGTTGTCAGCATCTAACTTCCAGCTAAGGACTCCAAGCTCTGTCAAATCACAAAATGTTAAAAATCTCACGAATTGAGGTGGCCAAGAAATCGCAACATATCAGCATACGAAAATAATTTTACACAGAGCAAAAAGGAAGAAAATAATTTCCCGAGTCCAACTCCCTCGCACACGGATGCATGAATAATTCACATATAATTTTTATACGATCATGGCGAAGGAGATAACTCAATTGATGGAGTAGCAAGGAATAACATGGTGTACCAATTACCATCGAGTTTTTTAAAGGACACAAACCCCTTAGGATTACGGTGATGAGGGAGCCTTTGATCTTCATTACTGTCATCCATGTACCATGCTTGAATGACTTCTTCCCTGTCGTCCTGCATCAAACCACGATTTCTTCTTAAGGTCGGTACAATAATTAATTTATGTTTGCTTCCAAAATGTTATTAAAACCACGAGCAAGAAAGACAAGGAAATCAAAGATAAGAATGTAGCAAAGCTAAACTAGATGGAATCATAAACAGCAAAATCTCTGCTACGAACCAATCTAATCTCAGAAAAACAAAATGATCCCACGAGAATCGAAATATAACTTCTAGATTCCACGGGCACGGGCAAAGTGCAAGAGTCTGTACGTACCTAGCTAGCTAGGCTACCCTTGCTTCAGTACAATGATTCAGCTCAGCAAATCAAGAGGAATTAAAGATATAATCGCCTTAGACCATTCAGAGAAAAATCACAACAAAAGAAACAATCAAAACCAAACACAGTTACTTCATGTTTTTTTCCCTAACAAATCGAGTAAATACATACAACGATACACCCAGATAGACGATTGAAAAAGGCTATGTTAACACGGCAAAAAAAACAGAATCTAAGGAAACTACGCATTCGGAAGAGATTGCGCGACCCTCAGAAATCAAAAGGCATGAAATTCAATCACTTTTGAATACCTTGCCAAGAGAACCCATTTTCTTCACCTCTGCAAATAAGCTTTCCAACCTAGAAAGAGGTGTTGGTGTGCAACTTTTTAATTCAGGAATGTCTTCTACTACGATGGGGACAACTTAAAAGACATCTTTACCCCTCCCTAATATTAAAACATTATGCTGCATTCCATTCCAGATTCATTGGACCGATTAAGAGTCAGCAGGGTATGATCGTCCATGCAAAGAAACAATTATCAAATTCGCACGCTAATAAATACTTAATTCGTTGAATGGCCAAGGATATTTTTGCTATTCTCATGGACATGATTTAATATTATTATTATATTTCTCTTTCCCGGAGATATTGACGTACAAGTGATTTATTCTCTGGCAATGTAAAATATCGGACTGGACTCGAAGAAGATTCTAACAGTAATACGGTCCAATGAGTTGGAAAAGCCCAATTACTAGGGACTCAGTCAAATGAAATCTAAGGTATAGAGAATACGAAAAAAATGATTTATACAAGAATTATTATTAAATTGCGAATTGATAGTGGGCTTAGCAGAGGTTGAATGGACTGAGTACTTGGACAGTCTTCTGCCCATATCCTCCCCACACGTTTGCTGGCAGTCCTTGTGATTAATCTAAATTATCTTACAAAAAGATTGCCAAAAGATATTCTTCTTATTGGCCTCTTTTCACCGGTCAATAATTTTCCTTATATAAGATTTATCGTCCTTATAATGTTTTACATTCCAATCTGAACTCTTGTCTTGACGACGCCCTAATATTCAGGCATGGGCTCTCTAGTAATGATTTTAATAACAAAATATACTATAATCAAATGTCTTGGTTAATGAGGGGTCCCTTAATACTTGGCTCTTCATGGACATGTTTAGATGGAAAACAAAATCGAACCGAACACACCAAAAATCTGCCATGATCGCATTTTTTTGGGAGTTACAACAACAAGGTTCAATCCTTTTCTTGCTTGCAATGACAAATGAATTTCAGCATCAGTTTTTCTTTGTGTAAATAGTTCTTTCAATTATTCGGTTGGTATTCCATAATTTTTATTGTCACACCTCAATTCTTTTTTCGTTCCACGGTCGAAATTGTTTTCAGATGAAAGTAATATCCGGAAATTGCAAAGCTATTGAAGAAGGGGAGTCAACAACATCAAGCAAGGAATTAATGTTTTATCTATATCTACATTCGACATACAAAGAAGGAAGTCCGTAGTCTTTGGACTTCTTGAAATAATGCAAGAAAAATAAATAATTGGGAGTCTTTCTTACACATAAATACTTATTTTCATAAAAACATGTAATTCAGTACCATGTCGGTATCTTTTATATGTAGGTACTTAGTAGAATAATTTTTTTGCACATAGGTATCGATCCGCCTAGGTACGCCATATAACACATTTAGGTACCATACAACAACGTATTTTGTTACGTAATACGTTGAGAAAATGGTACGTCATATATAACACACTAAGGTACCATATAGAAATCGTATAGGGTACCGTATAAATGGGTGACGTGGTACGCAACACATAAGAAGGTACGGCAAGACTGAGAAAATTGGTACAGCAAAACAGGTACCTATCTTTATAGGTACTGATTTGTAAATTTTTTATTCAATTGAATATTTTTTTTAGATGTCACTAAATAATTAGCTTGAAGCCCTAAAAATATCGAGAAAATAATGTTAGAAATAATCAATTGTTTCTTATTTAAAAACAAATTCTAACATGGCCATCAGGTGAAGGGACCATACTTTTTTTTAAAAAAAAAATTATCTGGAGTCTTTTTCTTCAAGATTGCCAATTCGAGTTGCATTTATTTCAAACATCTTAATCCTGCTACGACTCAAAATTAATTTGTGTAACGCTCACCTTGTCAATTCATAATAATGCATTTTAAGATAATATATTTACTCGAAGAGACAGTGTCACATTAGAATTCAGAATACATATACAAGCACTGACTCACATTTAATTCTTCGAACACACCACAAAAATAAAGACAACACTGTGTATATATCTGACCATATATTCATGTTTGGTCAAATTCAAATCTATATATATAGAGATATTATAACTTCCTACAGTGTCGATGTTCGACTCAACACTGTAGTGTTAGAAAGATATGTCTACTTGACTTGACTCTTCAGTGCACTATCAATAATTGATCTTTATTCCTTCAACTCTCGCTCACCGCTGAATTTAAGAGCTCGATATGGGTGTATTGCACCCCCGCCGCCACCGCCACGTGGCACTGTCCTTCGCCGCCGTGGCCTTCCTCGTACTCGCCACCGTGTCTGCCCTCGGATTCAAGCTCGACCCAACCCGCAAATCATGTAAGTTCATATGAAATTATTGCCAGAAAAGGGTAAAAGAATCAACTTGACGATATCTTGTGCTCGTGTGGTTGCCACGCGCAGACGTGGACGGTGGAGAAGCGAAGAATCCGATGGAGAGCACGGTGGTCCAAGGTGTTCCTCGCCGGAGACTTGGCCGGCCGGGTTCGTGGCCGCCGTCGTGCCGGTCAAAGTGCGGTTTGTGCTCGCCGTGTAACGCCGTCAGAGTGCCGATTCAGCCCGGCTTAGATATGCCATTAGAGTACTACCCTGAAGCTTGGAGGTGCAAGTGTGGAAACTCCCTATACATGCCTTAGGTTTTTTCTTTTTCATTTTTTTAAGATTTTAATCGTTGTAGGACCGATTTTTCGAGCTTATCCATGCATATACTTATCTCTTCAAGCTACATTTTTTATTTGTCATCCGATCTGCATTTATTTCATTTGGTGGATTAATAAGATAAGAGTAGAATAATTGGAGATGATAGAGCTGTATATTAGCAGTGGAACGATGACTATTTCAAGGCAGGGTAATACTGTGTAGAAATAGGGTTTTTACTGACGCAGTGACCAACTTGTACAATATCGAAATAAATAAAAATTAAATGCATTTCGGTTAACTATTGATCCGAGATGATCTTTTGCAACAGTTGCAGTTTTCTAGAATAGGAAAAGAATTCTTCTGAGCAAAATACGACGATGACGATTTTTGCAATATCTGTATGTTTTTACTATCGTTAGTATTTTACAGAATTTTCTATTAAATGCCTGCCATTTATCAGCAAAATGATCATATTTTTCATCAAAAAATAAAATAAAACAAGGGAGGGTGTACTGTATCACACGTGACTTGGCTTAGCAGATACCTCTTCATCAAACAAACCCGAATTTCAAGTGAGATTCTCCATTCACAGAACATTCACGCCACGATGCACGACCCCCCTTCTGTATTAAAATTTCCGATTTTCTTTAAAATGTTAGCAAAATAAATAAATGCGGTAAAATAATTAAAAAAGTTCTAATAATTTGAAGTGGTGATGATTTGACGCAGCATTGGTTATCGAGAAAAATTGTAATTGGGCTTTAAGCACGGAATATGACAGTGAAGAAAAGCCCAAAATTGTAGTTAGGCCCATTTCAATAAAGCTCCAACTCACTCAAACGAGGTTGTTGTGTGTAACTTTATTAAGAATGAACTAATATACACAATAAATTCTAATTTGAAATTCTTCAAGCAAGACAATTAATTAGCATCCCCAAAATGAGTGGTTTAATCAAATGGTATTTACGTACCTTGGATTATGTAGAAAAAAAATTACAACATTAAATACATAACATAAATAGTGCAACATGGCATTTAATACATTATACTTTACATATAAGCCATACACGATTTATGTAAAAAAAAAGTATTAATAATTTTTGCAATATTTCTTCAATACAATAATTCTGCTATATTTTATTTTTCATTAATTGCATTAATAATTTTTTAAAATTATTCTAAACTTTACACTTTTTGTAAAAAAAGTATTGTTTAAAAATTTTATAAATACTAATAATTAACTTAATTTAATATAATCATATAACATAATATTATTAACTTACACAGTTGAAAAAGGGTCACTAGTTAATTTAGTTAATTACACATTATATATAAATAAGATAATATTTCTATATTGTAGATGGTATAAAAATAAAGTGAATCTAGAGAGAAATATCCATTTGTACGAAAAATTTGCAAGTCATTACCCATGTCAGAAAATTTTTTATATAAGTACCCGTTTGACTGTGTGTACCATTTTCCAGTCGTGACGTACCTTTTTATATGTGTAGTACCATGTCACGCGTTATATGGTACCTATATCGTTTCTATATGCTACTTTAATGTGCTATATGATGTACCATTTTTCACTGTATTATGTACCACAATACGTTCATATATGGTACATAAATGTGTCATATGACGTACCTTGCGGCGTGATGGGTACCAATGCGCAAAAAATATTATTCTAATAGGTTTGTGTACATAAAAAAACACTGACATGGTACTGACTTTGTAATTTATAATTGGGTATTTTTCTGTAAGTTTTCCTAAACATAATTCATATGACAAACGTAAAAAATCAATTGACTTATAACATAAAACTATAAAATTTTGAGAAGTTAGTAATATTGTTGGAAAATAGTAATTATTTACGAAAAAATTATGTAATACACTTGTAGGCAATAAATATGATAGAGAATAATCTAATAAAGAATTAATTAAATTTGAAAACATACTATTTTTAGTAGGATTTACTTTAGTAATAAAGAGGGAGGGTATTTAGTGAATAGAATTACCCAACTTCATATTTTAAAACTTAGCACATTGCTGTCATTCAACATGACGTCAAATCCTCCCTTCATATAATTATTCCCTTACAATCTAGGGTTGTGTATGCAATAATAAGATAATAGTTCATTTCTATTAGCGTTATAATGATTTAATAATAAAAAAAGCCTCCAATAGTCGAATTGCCAAATCCAATACTAGTTTTGTTTTGTGTGCACAATCTTTTTGACCAAACCATAGTTCCAACTTTAGTAAGTCCCACAAAAAAAAAAGAAACGAAAACAAATCCTAAGGAGATCTAACCCTACTTTCACTTTCCAAACCATACTAAAAAAACATAATACAAATCCGCGTCCCCAAAGTAAGGTAGATAATAATAAAATCTAATTGCAACCCTTTTTACATCAAAATAAGCAAATCTTGGAGGCACTTTAAAAGCATCATCATATCTAATCAAGCATTCCTTGTGAGTAATCTTGAAACACCATGAATCCAAATATCATATTCCCTTTGATCTCTACATTCGAACTCAACGATTCCACGGCCCACCGTCTTAAGCCCAAAGTACCTCCGATCACCACCGCCTTCTAACAAATGCCGGCCAGGCCACGCCGGAATATTCCTTACCACCTCAAGCACAACGTCTAGAAAGAACGAATAGTTTTCACTTTAGTTTTCTTTCTTTTTAGCTTTATTTCTTTCTCGAATCCCAATAACAAGAAAAGGGAGCAAAACGCCCCCACCTTAAATTCCGTTCTCATCATGGGACAAAAAAAAAAGTGGAAGGAAGATAATGTAATAATAAAGACTTACTCTTTTTCTTTTTCGTCACTGTACCAGCTACATGCCTGCTCTTCATCTTCAGCATCACCTGGGAAATGCAAAAAGATTATTCGATCCGATCAAAAGCCAAAGGTGGTCTCACATCGCTTGGCATTATTGGAAATTGATCGCTTTTTTACTTTAAAAACTCTTCTCTTTCAATAAAATTCTTCATTCTTTTTCTGGGTAATTAAGAGTATTTGAAAATGTATTGGGAATGTTGAAAGGAAGAAGAACGTATCAGTGCTCACCTGTCCCATTCTGTTAATGTAAACTGACACCATCTTCCAGTGAAGATCACCTGCGATTTCATTACAACCGTTGATTTTCAACTGCGACTTCATTACAACCGTTGAAAAAGAACCTACCGTTTCGAGTTTTCTTAAGCAGCTCGCACCCTCTAGCGAGCAGTTCACGGCTACATATCCCCAGAAAATTCTCCTCGGGCAAAAGTTCGCCGCTAAAACTCGAGTTAGAACTCCCATTGCTCTCACGATTTCCAGCCCCTTTATCCATGGGAATCACTGCAGCTACGTTCCTAACGTCCTTGAGTGTCCTAACCTTCAAAGTAGCAGCTCCACGCAAGGCTAGAAAAAAAAATAAAAAACTTCGCATATAATGTGTAATGTAATAACAAAACACTGAAAATTTATGGGTAGTGTTAATTAATTACAAGTAGCTGCGGCGGCGGTCAGGGTCATGATATCGCTGGCAGTTCTCACGTTGACGGCGGAGCCCACCACAGAAGCCAAGTGTTCCCTCTCCGCGCCCATGGCTTCTGCCGCCTCTACGCACTGGGCAGCCACCAGGGTGGCGGCGGAGGCCAACGCCATGTCAGTCCTGGCGGCGATCGCCGCCACGGCGGAGGCAACTCCGGCGACGGAGACGGCGGCGTGGAGCTGGGCGTTGTGGGCTCTGGCTTCTTCCTTCTTCTTCTCCCTTCTGTCCTTCAGCCACCTTCCGACGGTCTTGCCGCCGCCGTTGTTGGTGGGTATGCACGGCTTGGGATGGGCGGCGGCGTTGGCCATGAGATTGTTCGTGGCGATGTACTGCAAGTGTTGGCGATGAGATTTTATTGCAATTTTTTGCAGGTTTTCAAGATCATCATACAGTCGAGTTCATGATTCAATCAGTTTGACCCAAGTACAACATTTATGCGTTAATTTCCAGGCAAAAATCGAAGGGAACTTGTGTGACATTTATGGCAATTTGTAAAAAGCCGATGAAGGTATGGACAAGACATTAAACGCAGTACTGGAGATTGAAAATATGATAAAACTGAATATTTACTTCCACTTGCCATCTTCAAGTACAAGACAAAGAAAGGTATCGGTGATTCAGTATAGTATTTTGAGGTAATTAATTGTTGGTTAAAGAGAAAGCTGAGGACTCTCTCTCTCTCTCTCTCTCTCTCTCTCTCTCTCGTGGTTAGAGAACTTCTTGTGTTTTGAGTCACAACTCACAAGACAAACCAATAAAATAAAATACGAAAATATAAACCACGAAATTTATGAGAAAGGGTGATCTGAAAAAGCCAACCTTAAGGTCATCAAGCTCAGAAGGTGAGACTGGTGAGCTATCAGTTAGAGAGCCACAGCTTTGTCCAGTAGGTCCACTGCTATGCGATAGCCTACCTGAAGTACGCGGTGATACCTCCTGCTGAAAAAGTTGTACACAAACAAACTTCATATTCGTATCACAGAAAATGAAAAAAAGAGGAAAAGGGTCGAATCTTTACTCACAGAGTGAGACATAATGCGATCCATGACGATCTGAGAAGCCTCTGAAGAAGCAAAAGTAAAGGTGTTCGCCGAGACAGCTTCGCGATCGACCTCGGAGGAAGCACAGTTTTCACCCGCCGAGACGACGCCGTTCTGCGTCCCGAGACGGCGACCATTCAGCTGTGTGGGGATTTTCTCTTGCTGTGAAGCCAAGGCTTTGGAGATTTCCGACGCCGACAGGCTCCAAGAACGAGAGAGAAACTCCATGGGTTCTTTCGGTATCTCAGGCGCGGCGGCGGCCGTTAACGTGGGAGGACGTAAGTTCGTTCCCTCCATGCGTGGTAAGAAAAGCTTTGATTTTTTCAAAACAGTTTATTGCAGTAGTAATAATGGAGAACTGAAGCGTGCGTTAACTGTTGAAGTGAGTGAGTGAGAGTCGGGTTTGGGTTATATGGAGTTGTGCGCTGGTTCTGTTCTTTATAGAGAAGCGTTGGAAAGAGAAAGGATGTAATATTATTATTGTTATTTACCAAACTATGTAAATGAATAGTAAATTATTCAATTTATTTCGAGGCTTGATCTTTAGCATGTTTGAATGAGTGGGGTCCTTCCGTACAATCGAAACATAGCTAAATTGAGCGTGGAGACGAAAATGCAGCGACTCATAGAATTTCAAATATTAGGATTTGTTGACCCCCAAAACGGAAAATGAATAATAAAATCATAAATTTATCTACCCGAAAAATCCCGCGGGCAGGTCATTCTGCCTGATATACACCCAGCCCGACCAATATTATTTACGTATGTCCTGACAACACAGAAGTCGATAATCGATATTACAAAATTAAGACGAATCGTACATTTGATTTAATTCGATTAAAGAATAATTATCGGATACTAATGGTGTCAGGAACCCCACATGTCAACAATTAAAACTTGCCTGGTAGAACATGCGTAATTTGGAAAAAAATAATGCCTGAAAAAAATGGAATATATGGATATCGTTATCCCTAAATTCAATCGCTACTCCATTTGATTAAAACCACCTTCCCTTGCAAGAAATCTTCCCCAGCAGTCACACTTTCAATCCGTACACCATTTAAGAACAACCCAATAGCGTACTTTCACGATTGATGCTAAAATAAACTCTAAAATCGGGTTGGGTTCGCTTTATATGGGCCACATAAAACTAACCCATAAAACCGAAATTCCGGATCGGATCGGGTCGGGTCAAACCCGAAAGAGCATTCAGTTCCAGATTTTGATCACCTTCATAAATGAAACTTGTAGAAAGGAAAGCTTTATTTATTTACAAAAAACTAAAGGCTCTGCTCTCAGCTCAGCAGAGCAGAGGAATGTTCAATAAGAATCAGTCATTCATTACATAACCAATATTTAGTGTGTAACACCATCTGATAAATAACACATATATATGTTCAACGAATAAATTCGACTCTCTCTCTAAACATACTTCCCAAAAAGAGCCAGCGTCGCCGCCGCCGCCGCCATAGCAATGAACCCTTCCCTTCGTCCCAAGATCGCCGCTAATGACAAACGAGAACAGAAAATAACGTAGGACACAAAATTTATATTAACGGCGAAGGCATACATATTAAAAAAAAAACAAGAGTACTCATCTCTCACCATGGCCGCTGCTATCATCGTCAGCCGAGCCAGGGCGTTGCTGTCTTGGAGGGGTCAAAGTGTTGTTCGCAATATTTATTCCAAGATCCCCACAATCTCCTCCCAGCGAACCTGTTCAAAGAATCAGTCAAACGATGTAAGAATTATGCACTGTGTATGTGTTGGCATAAAAAAAAAAGGTGGGCTATTATTTGTCTCCTTACAGTCTTTGAAACATGGGAAAGATGTTATGTTGAACAAGTTATAGTATCCCTCTTCGCATCTGCAAGAGTGAGTGAACGCAGATTCCTTATTGCACGAGCCTCCTCCACAATCGGTCCAAAAGCAAGCTAGAGTATATCGAAGAACGTCAACTCATAAGTATGTAGTAAGATCATAAGGATGATAGATGATCTCAATCGATTCGAAAAAAAGAAAGGAACTTTACGGTCGAAGATTGAGGAGTTGTCTCTCTTGTTATTATTGTCCGGCGGAGCAGATGGAGTTTTTGCGCAGTTGTAGTTGAGCGTGCCTACGAATTTTTTTACAGCGCATTAAAAAAAAAGATATTCGAATCGATTTACTTAGAGTAAAAGATCTAAATTACTCACAGTTTGGAATCACACAAGGCATGAAGTTCAAAGAATCATCGTCTTTAAGGCGAGCTTGTTTCCAGCCTTGTTCGCAGAGGCACTCGAAACCAAAGGTGCTGCTATTCGAAGGCACGCACTTTCCCTTTCCACAAACATCTTCTTTGCAAGCGTTTTCACCTATCCAACGCACATATATTATCTCATTTCATCCAAGAACAAATTTAGTTAAAGCTAAGTTATTACCAATCGAATCTCACCAAATTGGAAGGAAAAGCTGTAGCTGTAAGCTGCAGAAGTAGATTGATGGACTAGTATGACTGCAAGAAAAACAACCAAGTTCTTGCCGCCGGCCATGTTTTGTAATAATTGGAAAAAAAAAAAGAAAAAGAATGAAATGGGATCTGGGAAAGATTCTAGGTTCTTGGGATAGTAGTATTCTTGACTTGAAGTGGAAGGGAATTTTTTGAATGGCTCTTTATAGATCATAAAGGAAACCCAAACGACTTAAAGATGGGAGGAGCGTTAGGCGTAAGCATTTAAAGTAGACGAAGAAGAAGAAGTCGTAAAATATTGTGCGACTGCTAACTCCGAGTAGCTTGCTTGGCTCGTAACTGATGATTTTGCCCGTGAGCTTTTCTTTTTTCCTTGTACTTGTTTGATGTATTGTCGACGTGGCATAGATCTCTTACTAATTAATTACAAGTCAAAGGGGGTTATTATGTGGTACAGTTGGCAGTTGATGCTCGTTTCGTTTGAAGATCGAGAATTTAATACTTAGTCTCGCTGCTATGTTGATAAGTTAGGATTTTACGAACATCTTAGACCCGAAAAATTGCGTAATTCCATAGTTTAATGTCTAAATGCCCGAGAATATCCTATCGTATGTAACTTTTCATATTTTACAGGTAAAATAGCAAAAAGAGCCGAAAATCGGGAACGAACTTGGGCCAAAAAGAATCATCCTAAACTTTCAGCCCAATATTTCAGCCCAAATAACAACCAGGCCCAAACCATGATACAAGCCCAAAACTAATATGGATTAGTCCTTGTTTAATCAAGAAGTGGACAAAATATAGGAGACACGACCGAACTATAGCCACCATTGTTGAAGAAAAAGATCTCACGACAAGCTATTAACTGCTCATGGCTCAAAGCAATCCATAGTCATGATAAGACAAATGCAAAGGCAGCTCAAGATACACACACGGCTCAAGACATTTACTGAAGGAAGAAAAATCTATTTCTTTGGCAGCTCGAAGATTTCTTATGTGTTCAAGGATGGAAAATAAACAAAAATACAAAGAGAAGTCTGCGCAATGATTAAGATGGAATTGACCAACTTTGCTCTCAATCACCTATAAATGGCATAGTTCACGTGCATGAAAGGGGAGCGGAGATTGACAGAAGAAAACCACTCGCAACTTTCAGTGCATATATCCCTCGAGGCCAACATAAAACCATATACGGCGGAGGAGATATTAAGCAACGAGCTCACATATCACAGCCGAAGCCGCACTTCATTTCAAGCACGTAGCTCAAACGAAGCATATACGGGCGAGACTTGACGACCGAGCACCATCCTTCTCAGTCGCCCACCAACCGTTCGACGAAAGTACTGTGAGGGGCGTGATTTTCTATCTTTCCTTTTAATGTACTGTTTTATTTATGTGTTTATTTGAACCTTCGTTGTGGTCGTTAATTAATATGTGTGTTTAAGTCTCTTTGTGGTTAAGGCCTTATTAGGCCGGATTATGAACTCGTATTAATGTTATCGTGCTTTATTTAATCGTATGTGATAAGTTATGTGTTCTTCACTGATCTTAATGCCTGCGTATGATTGATCACCATATGTTTGTTTTGTTGATTGGTTTATGAGACCGAGAGGTGATTAGACCGGTTAGAATTAAAGTGTCGAACGCCACGACGTAAAACTGACCAGAAATGGAATCAATTTCGTCCGTGTGGTTTCCGAGACTTTAGGCGTCGAAAGCGCCTAAACTCGGGGAAATTTATAAAGCCAAATGCGTGTGGAGTAACTACAGTCATATAGAGATATAGTTGATTGGTTCACTCTCGCATAGGGTTGCTATACACGCGAGAGCGGGTAGCACGTATGTTAGGAATTTTTACCTTGACTAAAATCGTATTGATTAGATAAAGTCGATTGCATGAAGACATAGAATAATCCGTGCTGAAATATGTGCTTTAATCACGTTTGTCGTTATTGATTTAATACCGTTATTTTTATTTGCGCTTTTATCTAGTTCGATTACTTTATTTTATCTCAAAAAAAAATCATAAAAACACCTTATTTAATATTCGCTTTAGTCTAAATTAAAAATTCAGAATAATATCTTAGAATTAATCGAGCTATCCTCGTGGATCGATACTCGGATTTACGTCCGTTTTATACTACTTGCACGACCTAGTATACTTGCTAGTATTTGAGCGTGTCAAGTTTTTGGCGCCGTTGCCGGGGATAGCGGTAATATTAATTTTAAAATATATTATGAGTTTTAGTTTAAAAAATTTTATTATTATTTTTTATTAGTATTTTCTAAAAAAAAAGAGAGTTAAAAAAATAAATATTATATAAAAAAATATATATTTTATCTTGATTATTATTATCATTATTATTATCGTTATTATTATTATTATCATTATTATTCTATATTAATTTTATTAGCCATGTACAATCACTTCTATTATTCTTCTGCGGCAGATCTACCTATGTATGGCGAAAATGAGGTTAACGACATTATTGCAGCAAAGTTTGAGGCGATTCATCGGAGGATAGACGATATAAAATTTCAGCGCTCACAGGCCACACATCATGTTCATCACAGTTGGAATTCAGACGTATTCTACGAGGATCCGTACTGCGAGGAGCCACGAGAATTTCATAATGAGCGGTTTGCTCCACTTGAAAAGGAAAAAGCCGCCTGGGAGATAGCGCTCGAAAAGGCGATAGAACAGGACCGTAGAGCTGAAGAGCGACACCGAAATTTCGCTGCTACTTTTAATGAAAGTTCTAAACAATTAGAAGCATCAATGCGGAGTTTAATGGCCCAAGTGGAGAAGCTAAAAATTGAAGAATCTGAATGCGAGCAAGAAGCGCTCTCGAGCCACACAGACACAGATCTAGAAGAAGCCATTCAGTTGGTTTGTGGAACGACGCTAGAACTCGTGCCGGAACCAAATGAAGTTAACGATGAGATCGAACCTGAAAAAGTCGATCAACCCGCAGAGGCTACTGTAGATTTCATTCCATCAAAGCCGAGTACTCCACCCGTGTGGAATCGACCGCCTTTTTCAACAGCATCACGAAAAGAAAAACAAGATGATTTGTTATCAAAGAGCAGCAAAGTTGACGAACAAAGGATGATAATTCTCACCGAAGAATGTTCAACATGGATAAAGAAGATGCCACCGAAGCATAATAATCAGGGGAGTTTTTATATTCCGCGTTCTATCGGGGTTCCTTTATTTTCTAACTTATGTTATATAAGTGTTAGCATTGACGCGACGCCTCTTTCATTTTTTAGAAAATTGGGACTCGGTGAGCCAAAGCCTACCTCAACGATTCTCCAAATAGTAGATAGATCGATTACATGTCCACGAGAAACTGTACTGGCAAAGTATTCTACGTCTTTCAGGGAAATATTATCTCGAGAGAATGCCAGCAAACTGAAAGACCTTCAGCACAACAAGGAGGACCAAGAAACTTTCGACCCAATTTTACAAGATTTTATGAAATCAACAGATTACTCGAAGAGCATGGTCATGGAGGAATTTGCTAAGACATTGATGATCGTTGATTTTTACATTATTTGGGATCCGAAAGTCGACCTATGGAGAGAGTTTAAAGACTGCAACCACAGGAAGTTATATCACTCCGAGATCAAACTCCTCTCCAAAAAGGTGAAATCAAAATGTTCAGTACTTCTTCTGAACATACAGAATCGTCGACCATCAATACGAACAGGAGTCGAGCTATCGACTATAAAAGAGCGCTTCTTGGGAGGCAACCCAAGTACTATCTATGCATTCTGTTTTTATTTCGTTTGGAGTCCATATTAATTATATCGCATAAGTGTGTCTTGCATTTGAATTTATTTTCACAAAAATTCGTATCACGGTGTCGTCTAGTTATGTTTCCTCACAGGCTCATAGTCAGTTTGGGGGTGGTTCATCCGAAGAAGTAGTTCGATCCTATGAAGGAACTGAAGTCCTCTCACGACTCGCCCCACGTCGATCTACGCATTATTCAGGGCAGTGTCACTTAACTCTCTCTTTGCTTTAAAATTCTACACATTGGGGACAATGTGATAAATAGTTTGGGGGTGGGGTGACACATGCTAGATTTTATATGATATCGATCTCTTCGATTTATTAGTTGGGTTAACTGATCAATGTTATGATTTGAACGTCACTTATGAAAACTCCTGCCAATGAGGAAAGTTTTTGAAATTTTGCTTGTGTCGAGATAAGATTCAGCTAATTGTTTGTGAAAGTCTTGTATGTTACGTGTTTCGATAATAGCATGATTATCTGATCACATTGATTGCTTCAGAAAAATAGTACGTATCACGAGACACAAACCCAGAAAATATTGTGAGTTTTGAGCCGAAAGTAAAAAAATAAAAAATAAAAAATTAGAGCAACACAATACTTGCTCAATGTGTTTTTCATGAGTGCCACGCGTAGTCTGATTATTTTCGAACTTGCTCTGTTATGCATGTCAATATCACTTTGTGGATTTTTGTGTACGAATATGATAAAGGCGCTTAGGATGAGTCACTGGCCTAAATATCTCCGTACCCAACATATCTATCAATTAGTGAGCCCATTTGAGCATTATTAGCCTTATTTATTGATTTGGAGCCACGATATTTAGCCAGGTATCCCGTTATTTTATCCTTCATCCTCGAACCATTGTCAGCATGTTAGCCTACTAGTCGCTTAGAGTATTGAGTCTAATTCGTTCAGAGTTTTTTGAAAAAAAAAAAAATTTCGAATAGAAAAGAAAAGAGAGGTCAAAAAAAAAAAAGAAAAAAAAGCGAAGTATCGAAAAAAAAAAAAAAAAAAGAGAGAGAAAAAAAAAATATATCAAAACAAAAAACACTATTTATATATATATATATATATATATATATATAAAAAGAGGGGTTAGATTTTCAGAATTATTTGAGTCCTTAATAATAGTTTTGAGTGGGTTTTTGTAGTAGTATGAGTCTCTGTTATTTGATGTACTTTGTTGGTAGACGAGTAAAGCGACTTAGTGACGAACATGCTTGACCATTTTAGCTCACTCATCCCATATGACACACCCTTATTACCCCGAGCCCCATTACAACCTTAATAAAGACCTTTTGATCGTGCATGAGATTCACTAAGTGAATATGATGTGATATATTTGCAAGCTTAGAATAATATCTTTCTATGTTGTGTCTTGAGCGCTTTTATACAGATCCCATTAAACACTTCGAGCGAATTGAGCGATCCATGTGAGAGTTGTCACTTGATACGTGTTACGATCTGGAAATATTTTTTTTGTGCTATGATATGATTGTGAACTATCGTTTCATGTCTCGTGTTTAGCTGGATCATTCATTAGTTGATGGCGATTTCGACCGATTGTGATTTTGCTTTTATGAGAATAAACATGAGCATTCATTTAGTGACGTCAAAAAATCCTAACTCGATTTAGTTTATTCCGCTTTTATGATCGGGGACGATCGAAGCTAGTTTGGGGGTTGTTGATAAGTTAGGATTTTACGAACATCTTAGGCCCGAAAAATTGCGTAATTCCATAGTTTAATGTCTAAATGCCCGAGAATATCCTATCGTATGTAACTTTTCATATTTTACAGGTAAAATAGCAAAAAGAGCCGAAAATCGGGAACGAACTTGGGCCAAAAAGAATCATCCTAAACTTTCAGCCCAATATTTCAGCCCAAATAACAACCAGGCCCAAACCATGATACAAGCCCAAAACTAATATGGATTAGTCCTTGTTTAATCAAGAAGTGGACAAAATATAGGAGACACGACCGAACTATAGCCACCATTGTTGAAGAAAAAGATCTCACGACAAGCTATTAACTGCTCATGGCTCAAAGCAATCCATAGTCATGATAAGACAAATGCAAAGGCAGCTCAAGATACACACACGGCTCAAGACATTTACTGAAGGAAGAAAAATCTATTTCTTTGGCAGCTCGAAGATTTCTTATGTGTTCAAGGATGGAAAATAAACAAAAATACAAAGAGAAGTCTGCGCAATGATTAAGATGGAATTGACCAACTTTGCTCTCAATCACCTATAAATGGCATAGTTCACGTGCATGAAAGGGGAGCGGAGATTGACAGAAGAAAACCACTCGCAACTTTCAGTGCATATATCCCTCGAGGCCAACATAAAACCATATACGGCGGAGGAGATATTAAGCAACGAGCTCACATATCACAGCCGAAGCCGCACTTCATTTCAAGCACGTAGCTCAAACGAAGCATATACGGGCGAGACTTGACGACCGAGCACCATCCTTCTCAGTCGCCCACCAACCGTTCGACGAAAGTACTGTGAGGGGCGTGATTTTCTATCTTTCCTTTTAATGTACTGTTTTATTTATGTGTTTATTTGAACCTTCGTTGTGGTCGTTAATTAATATGTGTGTTTAAGTCTCTTTGTGGTTAAGGCCTTATTAGGCCGGATTATGAACTCGTATTAATGTTATCGTGCTTTATTTAATCGTATGTGATAAGTTATGTGTTCTTCACTGATCTTAATGCCTGCGTATGATTGATCACCATATGTTTGTTTTGTTGATTGGTTTATGAGACCGAGAGGTGATTAGACCGGTTAGAATTAAAGTGTCGAACGCCACGACGTAAAACTGACCAGAAATGGAATCAATTTCGTCCGTGTGGTTTCCGAGACTTTAGGCGTCGAAAGCGCCTAAACTCGGGGAAATTTATAAAGCCAAATGCGTGTGGAGTAACTACAGTCATATAGAGATATAGTTGATTGGTTCACTCTCGCATAGGGTTGCTATACACGCGAGAGCGGGTAGCACGTATATTAGGAATTTCTACCTTACTAAAATCGTATTGATTAGATAAAGTCGATTGCATGAAGACCTAGATTAATCCGTGCCGAAATATGTGCTTTAATCACGTTTGTCGTCAATTAATATTCGTAATCGTTTTATAGCTGTTTATTTGTGTTTTAATTCAAGAAAAAATACATATTTATATAAGTTAGAATTATATTTTAGAATTAATCGAGCTATCCTCGTGGATCGATACTCGGATTTACGTCCGTTTTATACTACTTGCACGACCTAGTATACTTGCTAGTATTCGAGCGTGTCATATGTTATTATTATTTTATATATAATTTAATGGCACGCACTTTACTTGAATAAATTAAACTCTTATCCAAATTCTGAATCCTATCTATAGAAATTTCCAGGGGATGACAAAACGTTGAAAGATGCCGACTTTGCGCGTCAGTTATATCAATCAGTTTGAATGAGCTATACCATTACCTCCGATGTTTATATGGGCCTAATTTGGGCCCTGTCTTGGCCCAATACAATGGGCCTTATTATAACTGGGCCACTATTTGATTATGACTGAAGAAGTTTTGTTCCATGAATTCTTATTTGACCTTTAAAGATGCCATTCTTTTAACTATATTTTGTAAATATAATTGCGTTTTAGTTTTTAGAGCTTATTAGTTAAATATCGCATTTCTTGATTAGGAATCACAGAATTAAATATTACAAATATCAAAAAACACTCTTGTTAGTTGCCATTGTCTACGAATGCCTATATATGCCAAGTGATAGCGTTACTGTGAGGACATTTAAAGTGAGTGAGAGAATAGTAAGTGTAATGGGTAGAATATTGTTCCCAATGATTTAGCAAAAATTTCTAATATAATAGAAAATTCGCAACATAGTGGGAAATTTCTTATCCTTCTTTGTGGGAAATTTCTTATCCTTCTTTAACTTCTTTATCAAAATTATTTCGTAAGCAAGTATATTAGTTTAGGAACGTTGACTTAATGACATCAGTCGGTGTTTTGGCTTTCGTCATTTCTATTGATCTATTCTATTCTGTATACATAAAATAAAATATAAACTTACACTTCCAAGAATCAGTGTATTATTTACATGCAAGCATGTTAATTACACATATGCCCTCTCACGCTCGTGGCATATAAATATGCGACGCTTGTCCGAATTCTATCACAGCTGCAAAAAAACAATCCATGCAGTAGTAACTCTCTTCAGTACGAAGTAATATACACATACATACAAACAACCACTACTTTCTCAAACCGCCATACGGCAAAAATCCCTCTCATTAAGAAACACAACTCATCATCGCCGAGGAAAGAGCTGAATGGGAACCACCGACGAGCGCGTGAAGAAGAACCAAAGAGTCCACGCGCCGCCGCCAAAACCCTTTCTCCACGCCCTGAAATCATCTCTAAAAGAAACATTTTTCCCAGACGATCCGTTCAAGCAGTTCAAGAACCAGCCACCTTCGAGGAAGTTCGTACTCGGCCTTCGTTATTTCGTGCCCATCTTCGAGTGGGCCCCACGCTACACCTTCGAGTGCTTCAAAGCCGACGTCATCGCCGGAATCACCCTGGCCAGCCTCGCCGTACCACAAGGGATAAGCTACGCCGGTCTAGCTAGCCTACCACCAGTGATTGGCTTATGTATAAGAACTAAATTAAAAAGTTAAGCTGCGACGATTGTGCTCTTATTACATACTGATTATGATGTGTAATTTGTTTTAATTTAGATTCGAGTTTTGTGCCGCCACTTATATATGCAATGATGGGGACATCGAAGGACTTAGCCGTTGGCACAGTGGCCGTGCCTTCGTTGCTGCTCACTGCAATGCTTGCGAAAGAAGTTGACCCTTATGAGAACACAGCGCTTTATGTTCAGTTAGTCTTAACTTCAACTTTCTTTGCTGGGGTTTTTCAAGCTTCTCTAGGCTTGCTAAGGTATACGACGGTGTTGGGCCAAAAATTTATTGGTTTATTACAGTCGTGGTTAGTTATATTTATTGCAGTGGTTTTTGCTGGTAAACCACCAACCAAGTTTTGTTTTTATCTTCGTTTGTTTTTATTCATATGGCATCATCAAAGGCTTGGATTTATAGTGGACTTTCTTTCTCACGCAACCATAGTTGGATTCATGGCTGGCGCAGCTACAGTAGTTTGTCTGCAGCAGTTAAAGGGCCTTCTTGGACTTGTCCACTTCACTCAGAAATCTGATCTCATACAAGTTATGATATCAGTTTTCAATCAGAGGCATTTGGTACTGATTTCATCTGTTTTTCGTATCTTTGTTTCTTACATTGTATGAGCTTCTGATCGACCTAAGATGATGCCTTAAATGATTCGATGCAGTGGAGATGGCAAAGCGGAGCATTGGGCTGCGTTTTCTTGTTCGTTCTCTTCGCCAGTCGATACTTTGTAAGTAGAGGACATTCATGTCTGCAAATAAATGCGTGTAATAGATAGAAAAAATTAATTTTCGACAAAACTGCGCAGAGCAAGAAGAAGAGGCCTGCGTTCTTTTGGATAAACGCTCTGGCGCCTCTTACATCTGTTATAATGGGAACTATGTTCGTCTATCTCACGCACGCAGATGAACACGGCGTCGAAATTGTAAGCCTCAGTTTTCTACTCTTTCTCCATCAAAACTCGCCTTTTTTTGTCCGTTTTAAACTGCGATCGCACGTTTATTACGTTGCAGATTGGAGCCTTAAGGAAAGGGCTGAACCCTTCTTCCCTGTCCGAGCTTGAGCTGACTTTTCGATCGACGCATCTTGGGATGGCCGTAAAAACTGGAATTATTACAGGGATCATCGCCCTCGCCGTAAGTTTAGTTCATAGTTCACTCGCAAATCAAGAAAAGAAAATATTAAGTTGTGATGGAAAATTGACAAAAAAAAAATACCAGGAAGGAATAGCAGTGGGAAGAAGCTTTGCAGCTTTGAAAAGCTACCAAATAGATGGAAATAAGGAGATGATTGCCATTGGGATGATGAACATAGCAGGCTCATGCACATCTTGCTACATTACTACAGGTATATATAGATGTGCTACTTTCACTGTCATAATTCTAACACACAAAATATATAAATTGCACTCTTCTTTTCCTGTAAAAAGGGCCATTTTCAAGAACGGCGGTGAATTTCCACGCTGGCTGTAAAACGTCTGTTTCGAACATAGTGATGGCGACAGCGGTGATGATAACATTACTGTTTCTAACGCCTTTGTTCTATTACACGCCCATCGTCGTCCTATCTGCGATAATAATCGTCGCGATGGTCGGCATAATAGACTACGAAGCGGCAATACACTTGTGGGAAGCCGACAAGTTCGACTTTGTGGTGTGCATGAGCGCTTTCTTAGGGGTCGTTTTCAAGAGCGTAGAAGCCGGGCTGGTTATTGCGGTAAAAGTTGAAGATTCCGAAAGAAAAAACAAAAAAAAGCGATCGCTTGTTTTCTCAGAAATGATCTTTGAAATGTTTTTTTTTTCTGTGATAATAGGTTGCGATGTCTCTGATTCGCGTGCTGCTGTTCTTGGCGAGGCCGAGGACTTCTGTAATGGGAAATATGCCTAATTCGACGGCGTATAGAAGCGTCGAGCAGTACCCTGAAGCGAATTGCGTTCCTGGCGTTCTCGTCGTACAGATTAATGCGCCGATTTTCTTTACGAACGCTGGTTATTTGAGAGAAAGGCAAGTCGATAGTAACTAGTAAGCATAATTCTTTTGTTCTTTTTTCTTGCTGATGTGTGTTCATGGTGGTTCGTAGGATATCGAGGTGGGTAGAGGAAGAAGAGGAGAAGGTGAAATGCTCGACGAGGGAGGATTTGCAGTATGTCGTTTTGGACATGACGGGTAAGATAAGAACTAACAATCTGACTTCAAAAATATTGCGATAACTTACCCTGTCGGGAAATTTTCGCCTGATTATCAACATGTCCAAATAAGCAGGTGTTGGAAGCATCGATACTAGCGGGATTGGCATGCTTAGAGAAGTCAAGAAAAACCTGGACAGAAGATTCATCAAGGTAAATGCTTTTGAGTTTGAACGAGCATTGAAATCGAAATGAGAAACTGATATGGATTTTCGAATGGTTACCTTTCAGCTTGTGCTAGCTAATCCTGGAGAAGAAGTGATGGTGAAGCTGGAGAAATCGAATTTCGCAGAGAAAACAGGGCAGGATTTGATGATCTACTTGACTGTTGCAGAAGCAGTCGAAGCTTGCAACGCCATGCTCGTGGTCGAGACTAAGCAGCTCGAGGGCAAGGCGATGGCGTGCGATGAAGTTTGACTTTCTTTAAGTTTGTGAAAGTAAGCTGTATGCGATAATAACTCGATGCAGTAATGAAAGGAGTTTCCTCGACCAAGTTAACGAGGAAACGCCAGCCCAGTTTCTACAACGCTGTAGTCTGAAAGTGTTGCTCTGTTCAGAGCAGAGGTTGTAGGCACAAATCATATGCTCTGTTCCAACTAGTTTCTCTCAGCACAATTTATGAGTGGTAGTTTTCAGCAAATCATAACAGAAAAGACTGCAATTTTCGAGCACACCATCAGACGAAGGACAAAGAAATATACACTACTAAACGAAACAAATCAATGTATCAAGCAACAAACACCATGGACAAACACACGGTAGTCATGACACCAGAATCCCGAAAGTACAAGGAGAGGTCTCAGTTTTGAGAAACTCTGTTCGGCCAGGTTTGAGGAACTAGCGCATAAAATATACTCCAGAAGGAGAATGTTTCGTGTGCAGCTGGCAAGATTTTCCATAATTTAGTCAACGTTTCCGCGTATTAAGATCTCAATGCAGTTAACAAAAGAGCAGTCGATGTGATTAAGCCTACTGCTTGAACAGCCGAGGTAGGAGCTCATGCACACCAATGTCTAGAGCAACAGGGTCCCTGAGAGTATAAGAATAAGTGAGGATCAAGTTTCTAATTCGTGTGAGTGTGTTTGTGTGTGTGTGTGTGTGTGTGTGAGAGAGAGAGAGAGAGAGCGAGAGAGAGAGAGAGAGAGAGAGAGAGACCTGCATAAGGTTTGGCCTTTCTCATTTGAACTGGGGACAAACCATATTTTCCTCAAAGGAGGTGATTCAAATTGGATGAAGAACCCGTCGCTTTGTCCGTGCTTCCATTTTCTGGATCCTTGCCCTTTCCATACCTGGAACCATTGAAACAAAAAGAAAAGAACAATTTCGATTTAATGAGATAGCCGATCCATACAGCCAAAAAAAAAGTGTTCATCTCAACGCGGATTCGAAGTGGCGTCAAATATTACCTGGGGATATGATATTATGCTTTTGGGCGCCACCAAACACGCAGCTCGAGAGAAAGAATCTTCAGCATACTGTCGGAGGAATGAAAAACAACTGCTATGCGTATTCGGCGACTCAAATGCCTGGATAGTTCAGGAAATCATTCTTTCATGATCCAATAATATAGATAGTGAAGTCAAATGCTTCATCAAATAATTTAGTATAGGTTCCAGATGACAATGAGAAGGATTAAAACCATTTACAATGAGCAAGAGGTTAATACCTTGTCAATATTAACGGCTGGCGCATATTTTTCAGTATCTGTCTTGTCCTTATCAAGAAGAAAGTACACCCTAGGATCCAAATTAGAAGTTTCATGCCATGATTTGACTGCTTTCTCCATTGTTTCGACAAGGAAAGAGAACATCTCCTCACAACCCTCGCCCACTCCATTTTTTCCAGACTGCAAAAAGAGAACAAAAACATCGATTCATAACTCACACGAGATAAAACCCAACAGGAACTATATTAATGAAACTCATAGAGGAATTTTCGGTATATATCATAGCTTGAAATTTTACGTTGTACCCCCGCTTGCAAAACGTACTCCGACCCAAAAGAGGAAAAAAATAGAATTCATCTTCGTGTTTAGATACGCACCAATTCAACTCTCACAGACTCCAAGTGCTTAGCCATATCAACATTCGACCTCATGGCTTCCACTTCTTGGGCGCGTTGTTTATCTTTTGCTAATTGTGTGAGCCTCTTCATCTTTTTGGAAACCTCAGAACTCTGTGGGTTATATTTCATAGCAACTTGGAATGCATCCAAGGCCTACAAACACATACAAAAGACTAATGAAAAAGGTTCAATCCACTTTTAATTAGGAAAGAAGCTTACAACCAAGTGAATGAATAACACACGTCATCGTATCGCTCCATGGCCTCTAAAACGCATCCTTTCCTGAAATAACCCTACACGATCACACAGCGATTGGTTCATCTGCTTTAACTGCTTTAGTCAAATCAAATAACTTACCGATTTAAAGGCATTACCTTTTCCCAGTCTGGTTTCAAACTGATAGTAGTTTCCGCATCAACAAGTGCTTTGCTAAGTTTCATCAGATTCAGAAATGCTGCAGCTCGATTGCTGAATAGCGACCATGTTCATCATGTTAGTATAAAAACAGCAGAAGTTACAGTAAATCTATGTTGCAATAAGAACTGGAAACATAATATAGAGCAGATTTGAGCTAAAAATAATCAATCTTCAGCTCAATCAAACACTAATACGTTACACAAGCGAGTACCTATACAGGGCAGGGTTAGAAGGGTCTTGCTTGATTGCTTGAGTGTACAACGCTGCAGCTTTCAGATAATTTCCAGCTTTAAAAAACTCATTCCCTTGATCCTTCAACGTCTTCTTCTCTGAGTCTTGAATCGATTCTCCCATTTTTCCTCTCTTCACTTCCTTTTCTCAACGATTTTGATCTGATGATTACAGATAGGGTTTTCTCCTCTGAGGTTTTTCTTTACTTTATTGATTTGCTGAGGTGACAGAGAAGGTTCAAATAATTTATAGCATCATAAAACAGGGAAAGATGAGAAATCGCTGCTACCAAAGACGTTTTACACCCCAACGTGATGGCAATTAAATTAGCCCAACTATTTGTTAAAGCCCATTAGTAGAAAGTTCCGTACAGCCCTAATATAAAAACGAGAGGAACACTTCGCCGAGCTCACGCCCGCCATCTAGGAGCAAATACTCTTGCAAAGAATTGAATCCATATCCATCTCTTCGATTTCTCCAACATGGCCGTCGGGTGAGATACTAGTGCAAGGCGTTCGGTCCGTAGATTTTGGTTTCGGCATCTGTTTTGGGTCTTTTAGTTAATTGCTTTTTATTTTGTTTGATGCAGGAAGAACAAGAGGATTTCCAAGGGAAAGAAGGGAGGCAAGAAGAAAGCGTAAGTTGGAGTTTTTCTATTGTTCAGTTAAGTTTGTTTAAGCTTCGCTTTACTTGATGTATTTTGCTGTTTTTGTAGTGTTGATCCGTTTGCTAAGAAGGACTGGTATGATGTTAAAGCTCCTTCAATTTTCAGCACGAGAAACATCGGCAAAACCCTTGTGTCACGTACCCAGGGTACCAAGGTTACTTTTTTTTATTTTATGTAAATTCGATTTTTTTTTTGCGTGGGCAATGAGTAATCTTCCATATGGCGTTCTTTGCTGCAAAGAAATGTAGTGGGCTGTGTCGATGCACTTCTATGAGGTTATGAGCTGATTGCACTTTTTAATTGGTTGAGTTTTCAATTTGTTGTGTGTTAACAATGGCTGGTGTGGCGACATTTCTACCATGAAATTGCTTGAGTCTCGCCAATGGCTTTGGTTTTAAAAGCTCGTTTGTTTTCATTCAGATTGCCTCAGAGGGGCTGAAGCATCGAGTGTTCGAAGTATCTTTGGCTGACCTTCAGGGAGATGAGGATCACGCCTTCAGAAAGATCCGTTTGAGAGCTGAGGATGTTCAGGGCAAAAATGTTCTCACCAACTTCTGGGTATGAAGTATCTTTTTGTTCGACATTTTCAATGGTTTCTTGACTTCTTTTCAATTTAAATATTAGGGCATGGACTTCACGACTGATAAGCTAAGGTCGCTCGTTAAGAAGTGGCAATCTCTGATCGAGGCTCATGTTGACGTGAAAACAACAGACAGCTATACCCTTAGGCTGTTTTGCATTGCCTTCACCAAGAAGCGTGCCAACCAGCAGAAAAAGACTTGCTATGCCCAGTCAAGCCAGAAACGTCAAGTAAGCTCTGCAAATGGTTAAAACTCATCATTCGTGAAGGCTCTTCATACTTCAGAGTAGTTTTTCCATGTGTTCCCTCTGGCGATATTACTAACTTACGCTGTTTTCTTTCTTTTTTCTCTTCTTTACTTTAGATTCGGAGAAAGATGAGGGAGATCATGGTCAACCAGGCGCAATCTTGCGACCTTAAGGAATTGGTTCAGAAGTTCATCCCTGAATCAATCGGCAAGGAGATTGAGAAAGCAACCTCGGGCATCTACCCGCTACAGAACGTGTTTGTCAGAAAGGTCAAGATCTTGAAAGCTCCCAAGTTCGACCTTGGCAGGCTGATGGAGGCAAGTTTCTTGTGTTCCCTTCTCCATTTCATCTTATCCCTCTTGATAATTGATTCTTTTTTACATTGTGATCGCTTATTCTTTGTGTGGCTTGTCTAGGTTCATGGCGATTACAGCGAAGACGTCGGCATGAAAATAGAGCGACCTGCCGAGGAGACAACTGAGGCAACTGAAGTGGTTGGTGCTTGAATCAAAACGCCCTCTTTATGGCTCTCTATCCTTGAACTGCTTAAGATTTGACATACTTTAGATGTTTGGCTTGAATTTTTTGTTTTTTGATGGAGTTTACCTTCCCCCTATTATATCCGAATATTTGTATCTGCTTTCGATATGATAAATTAAATTTAGCTTTAGCTTAATAAAGATTTATTGCATGACTTCTAAGCAAAGCTTCAAACATACAAGAAGGTGAAACAGCAGTTGGCTTAGACAAGAGCTACTCTACTTACATCTGTTCTAACGTACGGCCTTTTGATTGCGATACTGCTAGGAGTACCTGATGATCTGATACAGCTGCAGAGTTGGCTCCTCTTGTTCCTCTTCGTAACTCCATTGTAGATCAAATCCCTAAGAACGATAGCTTTGCTCTTGAATAGCTTCTTATTCTTACCTTTCTCCCCTTCCAATTCCAAAAGCATGCACTGAATTTTCTGAATCTCTAGCTGTAGCCTAAAGATCTTCTCAGACACTTTATGCGCCTGCTCTGCTATTCTTCTTCTGCGCATTTTCGAACTGTCTCTCTGAGTCTGCAATGCGTTCTCGTTCGGTGAAGGGCACTCTTCTACGCTCTTCGCCAGGCGCTCGTTTGCATCCATCAAACTAACCACAGTTTCCTCAGATTCAAGTAACTGTTCGTAGATAGAATCGAAGTCCATTTTCTTGGCCTTTCTACTCTTCCTATGAACTTCCACCTTCTTTCTTAACGTTTCGATCGCCGTCTGAAGAATCTGCAGCTCCTCTGCATCACATGCAAGCCTTTCCACAATCCTCGCCCTGTTTGTTTCTCTGATCGACTTTCTACTTTCCATGTCTGAATCGGTAGAAAGATTCATGGAATTGTGCTTCGAGTATACGCCACCATCATTTCTTGAGTCCCTTTCTGTCATTCTATGCGACATCTTCAGCGACTCGCCTATCGTCTGGTCTCTTCTTACATCAGAAACTTCTTGAATCTTATCATCTTCCTTGATGTTCTTGCTTGTTCTATGAGTTGAGCTCTGATGAATATCTTTCATTAGAGGTCTGCTGCGAATTTCGAAGGACGATTTGGTCTTTATCTTATGCAGCTTGGGAGTGTCGCTCAGCTCGATAGTGTATCCTCTTCTTCTTCTAGTGCTCGCCGCTTCGTTCTTGACTTTTCCCACTACACGCCCGAGCTTCAACTGCTCTGTTTCATCAGATATAGCCTCTAGTTTGCCATTGATGCCCATTAACTTCGATACTTCTTTGATTCTGCTCACCAAATCCTGCAAGCTGAGGAGAGTTTGATCTTCTAGAAACATCTCAGTCGAGCTTCGGCTTGGATCGGTTGCACCTTCAGAGAACTGAAAGAAAAGAGATATTTGTTAGAATTTAACTTTTTTTCACTGCAAATCTCATTACATTGAGGGAAGTTTGGATTACCTCTTGCTCTTGACGACGAGCAGCTTGAATGTTTTTCTGAAGCAATGCATTTTGCTCGAGGAATGTAATATCATCGTTTAATGCAGAAACTACAGGGCCATATGCGTCTAGCTGGCGCTTTAAGCTTCCGATTTCACTCTCCATCGAAAGAATCTTACCTCTGAGATGTACGATCTCTGAAGCTTTTGAACTGTTTTCATCCTTGAGAGCTTGAGATGCTTCGACAAGTTCCTGAACTTTATCTTTTATCAGAATGTCGTTGATGGAAAGGAACTGAAGGTCGAAGTAGAAAGGGACAGCTTCTGCTTCCCAGAACTCGTTTTTCTTCTTCTCCAATTCTGAGATAAGGGCCTTTTTGCTGATTGTTTTCTCCTCGACTTCTTCACGGAGGATGCTCAGTTTAGACTCCAACTCTGTCTTTTCAGTGTGAAGTCCTTCGATTTCCTTTCTCTGAACGGTAATAACATCGGACAGCTCTACCATGTTCTTCTCCATATCGTGTCTCGTCTGAAGAGAGCCTTGGAACTCTGTTTTCAATTCTTCAATCGTTCTGCACAGTTTCGAGTTCACATTCTCTGCTGCTTCGAGCTTCAGTTCTTTAACGATGAGCTTTCCCTGCATTTGAAGCAGAGTTTCTGTACCACTCACTATGTCTTTCTTCATCAGAGTGTTGTACTCTTCGAGCACTTTCCTCTCTGTTTCAAGCTTTCGAACTGTTTCTTTGAGAACAGAATTCTCTGCTATTTGCAAGTCCAGGCTCTCCATCAATGCACTCGTCTCCTTTCGAAGACCATTGGTCATCTCTTGTTGTCTGTTCAAATCCCCGAGAAGTAAGCTTAACTGTTCGACTTTGTCCTCTGCAAAGTCCTGTAAGAAGACAGATTCATTACCCTTCGCCAGACACTCGAAGATGACCTTGTCAATATGCTCCTCAGCCTGGCATTCCTCTTCCTTCAGATCAGAAAATACCTGCAATAACTTCCTATTTTTTCGATTAACTTGCGAGTAAGCTTCTTGCAATGCACCGTAAGCTCGATTCAAATCACTTTCTCTAACACGGAGACGATCTAATTCAGCTTGGAGCCGATCGTTGTGCAGATGGCTCTTTCCCAAGTCAGAGTTCAGCTTTGAATTCATATCCAAAAGCTGATCCTTTTCATTCTTGGCCTGAGAAAGCTTCTCAGCCATGATTTCGAATTCCCTTTCCAAGCAAGCCCTTTGCCCCTCGACGTCCATAGCTTTGGACTCCAACTGCTCGAGGAGAGTTAAGAGAACCGAATTCTCTACTAAGAGCAGCTGCTTGTCATCTTCTTGCCTCGAGATAGAACACTTCATAGCATCGATAAACGATAGAATATGATTCACAGCAGTTTGGTCGTCTTCCATCTTCGCATCTGGGCAAGCTTCAATGGCCCCGAGAAGGTCGTATATGCAAAATCTCAGCCTTTCGATCGCATTCAAAAGTAGCCCAGCTTCCACTTGCTGCTCGTGACTTTCACATTCGAGCTCAGATATGACTTTATCAGCCAATTTCGATGCTTCTACGTTTTTATTGCACTCAACGACGAGCGAACGGTTCTTCTCTTCCATGTCTTTCATGAACCTCTGCAATATGGATATCTCAAACTGGGATTTCAACGATCTTTCGAGCTCATCCTCAAATTCTTTCCTTTTCCACTTATCTTCTTCTTTCAGGGCCCGAATCTGATGTTCTAATTCAGACAGCTTTGTCTCGCTAATCAACCCATAGTTCGTTCGATCTCTCTTCTCCATGTCCAAGGAAACTGCTAGCTCTTCAGCTTTGCAGCGCATCGCTTCCTTCTCCTTGTGTAAATCGCAGCACTTTTCTTCGAGGGTGGTGCATTTTCTCTCCATACTTTCGATTCTCCTCTCGATATCCTCCAACTTCGAAGCAAAAGCGCCTCTTTCAGCCAAAATGTGAGACCTTTCTTCCTTTAGCATTTGGCAGATTTCTTCTAACCCTTTGGACTTCTGCCTCAGACCTTCGAGCTCAACTCTTGCAGAAGACAGAGAATTCTCTAACAGGGCATTTTTTCCCAGCAGATTGTGCATGCTCTCAGTTATTGCCTGCAACTGAGAGAGAAGGGATGCCTTCTCAGCGACTAGTTTGGCTTTTTCTCCATCGAAAAGATCAGATGATTCTTGCAGTTCTTTTATCTTCTCTCGTGAGATTTCCAGCTCGTTGTTTAAGTCGAAGAGAGAATTTTCAGCAGCAGCTTTTTCCTTCAAAAGGCCCTCCGTGTTCTTTAACTTCTCAGACATGACTTCTTTCTCGCAACTTCCTTGCTCGCATGCTTGCCTCAGCGTTTCGTTCTCATCTCGTAACTCCTTCACTGAAGTTCCCAAGCAACTCGGGCTTAAGCCCGATGCTTCTACTTGCTCCATTAAAGCTCTGTATCGAGCGTTTGAGCTTTCTAACTCATCTTTCAAAGAAGATATCTCCATCTGAAGGGAATCGCTCAGTTCCTTGTGGTAAGAGACTTCCCTCTCAAGCCTATCCTTAACGTCTCTTAAGCTTAGCATTTCATTCCTCAATTCGTCAATCGAAGCAGCTGAGGACCGATTCGTATGGCTCAAGCTCAGATTTTCGTCTCTAGCCTGCTTGATTTCTTCTTCCAAGGCACATTTGTTCACTTCCAATTCGTTTAGCATACGAAGCACTCTGTGAAGCTCTAGCGTCAGCATTTTTTGATTGTCTTGCGACTGAGAATGCAGATTCTGCAGACTTTCGAGGGAGGCTTCGACGCTTGCATGGTGCATCTGCTCGTCTGATAAATTCTTCTGAAGATTTTCCAACTCCTTTTGCTTCTGCGAAAGCTCTTGATCCTTCGCAGCAAGCTTTTTAGCCAATTTATCTGCCTCCGTTCTCAGCGAGGAATTCGAATCCTCCAAAAGGGTACACTTATCTTCGGCGTTCTTGAGCTTTAAGCCTCGAATTGATGCATCGCCTTTGAGACGCTTCAAATCCCCTCTTTCCTTCGACAGATTTCTTTCCAGTTCGGAAATTCTCTCCAAGCCCAACTTGTACTTTAGTGCCAAATCGTCTCTCTCTTTCTTCATATCAGCAAGAGACATTTTGAGTCTGCATACTTCATCTTCAGCCTTCTCTGCTTTCATCTTAAACTCTTCGGCGTTCTTCTCAGCAAGAGAAGTTAAGTTCTCCAAAACCATTACTCTCTCAAGGCACTTTTCGTACTGTCGAGACACTTCTTCCATTTCGAGCTTTAAGCTCGATATTTCATCTTGAAGATTACGAGCTTGGCTTTCAGACAACATTGCTCTTTCGTTAAGCCCTTTCGTCTCTTCTTGGACATGAAAAAGCTTTGCCTCGAGCCCAGAAATCTTCTCCAAGTAAATCCTCTGTTTGACCAATCCAGCGTTCTTCTCAGTCTCCATCTGAGCAAGTGCTTCCTTCAACACTTGAACTTCAATCTCAGCTCTTTCTGCGTCTTCATTGAGCCTCTTCGAATCTTCCCTTGCACTATCGAGCTGTTCTTCTACATTCGATAGCTTCTCCTCACATCGATGATACTTGACAAGCACATCTTCCTTTGCAGCTTCTGTTTCTGTAAGAACCTTCTTCAATTCTTTCACGTCGTCTTCAGAGTATTCTCGGTACGATACGGGCAGTTTGACACCTGAGGTTTTGTGATCTTTAAGCTTCGACGGAGGATCGTCGTTTATGAGTTCAAAAGGAAATTCTTGGTCGGGAAAAGCCTTTGCGATCGTTCTGTGGGCGTGGTGGAGTTCGCCGGTCGCATGATTGTATCTTTCAGCTAACGCTCGATAAGCTCTGTAAAACTCCTCCACTAATTTCATCAGCTCGGGGCGTTTCTTGTAGTACATCTCAGCCCTCCGTGCGAACGAATCAGCATCTTCTTCGATCAGCTTGATCATAGATTTCACTTTGACATCCATGTCTGACATAATGTTGTAAGAACAGGAAAACGCATCATTGCAGGTGAAAACCACGACGATCAAGGTAAGAAAACATCAGTCATCTTTGCACGTAAAGGGGGAAAATTAACCAACCTGTAAGATTTTCTTGGAGCCATTTTGAGTTCTTGGGACAAATGTGGCTATCCCATAACCAGGAGTAAGCCCGCCTTGAGTCGGACTGAGAAATGGCTGCCATTAAATCGACTCGAAGAACAGAAGCGTAGTTTCTTTTCGGCCTTCGTCTAAACCTGATTACACAAGTAAGAGGAGGTAATAAGCTAAAAAACCATACAAGAATTCTGAATCTGAGCAATCCATAAGGGAACTTGATAAGAACCAAGACACAAGTGAAAGGTAACCTAGCTAGCCATTTGAACATTCTAGGACAGACAACTCGTTGTCAGCAAGTTTGTGAAATGAACCAACTATTAAGATCAAACTAGACCAAGAAATGCAAATGGGCCCTAAAAAAAACTCAATTTACATTGAAGAATGAAACCAGGAAAGGCTGAATCTTTCGATACAACCGAAAAAAGAAAAAAAAAATCAAATCTTTACTGGTAAACAAGATTACAACTTACAAGTTAAACTGGAGAATGGAAAATCAGAATCTTAATCGGCTGCTACTGTCGAAATTCCTCTTTCAACCCATCTTATCTCACCCTCTCTATAAGCTGATTATCAGTCAAAATTCATCTACAGCAGCTCTTTTGGTTAAATACTTAGTGGTGTTCTTGTGACACTTAGCATAGGTGTGTATGTATGATGATTTCGTGCTCTGTGTCAGCTATGACAAACTGTAAAAGCACACACTACAGAAATTCTCTCAGCCTTTTAGACCTTTTTCTGGCGACACACATACATCTCCATTCACACAACTTTACTGCATCATATCATAAGAACGTGGATGAAAGATTTAGAGCAAAATGGCTAAAAGAAACGTTAGGAAGATTTTGCATTTATTAGGTGGTGATGGCGAAATCTAATAACGGGCAAAATTTCTACGTGGACTTTGATGACAATTTGCCTTCGCTTAATTATAGGATAAGAGTTTATATGTATGTATGTATGTATGTATGGCATGGGCTTTCTTTTGCTTTTGCACAGTGCATCGCATGATTGCTCCCTCCCTCCCAGTATTTCTTTCTTATTATTATTTATTGTAAATGGTTTATATTTAATTCGTTAAATATATCTATCGTATATATCGCGTAACGTCATAGAGGAATGTTCCAATTCCTATACATATGATCGATCGTTTGTTTCTATAGACTTCTTTTCTAAATTCGGTTTATCCCATCGTTCACCGAAAGTTGAGCGGAAAGCGTGAGAAATGTCAAAGGGATATTCAACAAATAAATTATCGTAATTAAAGTCGCATTAAATTTTACTTAATTATTTATATATAGTGGATGGTTCCATATTAATTAATAACTACTAGCCACGGGGCCTGGCCTAGTTATTACATGTGCTCGCAATTACGACAAAAGGGTTTAATCGATAGTTGAAACGATTATAGAATATGTGATCATATAGAACATGGAAGGTAGGTAGGTATTCATTGCAAATTCATGGTAGAGAAAGAAGTAAGGGATAATAGAAATAAGACAATTCATAAAGTGATGTTATAGTATTCTTCATATAGTTATTTACATATAACCCGTTTACAAGGGGTCTAAATCACTATATAGATACATTTATATATTTTCGACAAGACATCTACAATGAAGTTGTAGGGATAACTTCCGTCGACAACAAAAAAAAACTGTGTACTTACTAAGCATACAAACAAGCTAGAACAATATAACATGGGTTGCCATTGCCACCATTAGATACATCCCTCCCTCTCAATAATTTGCCTCCATAAAATAATAAATAAACAAAAAAAGAAACTGTTACACGTAGGGCCCCCATGGGATGTCGTTTTTATACAAACGCTTGCTTAATCATGTTAATCTTTATATGTTTAATCATTCATCCAATTTTATAGTGGTTTAATTTCTTTGGGTCTAAGGTACATTGTTGTGAATAAAGAACATTCAAGTCGCATTTATTGTGTCGACTTTTCCATTACATTTTTGGCGAGAGAGAGATGCGGACAAGCTATCCTTTTATCTTAATACCACATTGATAGCATTAGTTAACCTTTATATATATATATATATATATATATATATATATATATATATCTCATATTGAAAACACAGAACAATTGAGAGATGCCCCTTTATTGCCAACCTATCCGAACTTTTATTCTCAAGATAGATAAATAAATAAATATATACATATAATATATATATATATATATAATATATATAGGTGTTACAAACCATAACTTTTATGTGTTGCATCAGTTCATGATTTGACGAAGAGTCGAAAGACATATATTCATATATCTTAGTCAATTTGATTTTATCTTCATCCTAAAGCAAATCTCGCTGTCGCTGATGTTGATCTTCACCCCCACCGACGCACAAAATAATAATGCAACTTGTTAGGATATGCGGAAATTCCCGATAATTATTTGCCCGAAAAAATCACGATAATAAATAATAGAGACGAAAAATAAATTTGGACAGTGACACGAGATTTACGTGGTTCGGTCAGAATGACCTACGTCCACGGGCCGGAGGGTAGAACTTTATTATGTGGGGTGATTACAGACACGTACACTGACGTGATACAAAAGCAGCTACACAACTAGGAGTAAGCTACAAAGAAAATAATCAGAGGAGAGTACGAAAATCTGAGCTGTTGGTGGTGGTTCTGGTCTCTCTCTACTGCCTCGTCTAATGCCTATTTATAGGCAAACCCTTATGAGCTTGTACGTAATAGCTTACGTCATGTAGATCTGCTTTATTCAATATCATAGCACTTGTTTGACTAAGCAACGCGGCACCGGTTGAAGAATGCAAAACAAGTTCTTCTTCTTTATTATTTTATCATATTTTCCTTGTAATTTCTCAAACCCACATGAAGCACTTTCGTTGAATGGTCAAAAGCTCACCTAACAATCTCCACCTTGAGCTTTTGATTCCAAAAATTACTCCACCTTAATTAGTAATACCTTTATCTCCCTCCGACCTTAGCCCCAACGGGCTACATCACCAACTGTAAAACACCAATCAAGTCCAAGCAATGCTTGAACTTGGAAACTGGAAGAGCTTTCGTAAACAAATCCGCAGGATTATCCTTTGTGTTGATCTTCTTGATAAACACCTTCTTATCTGCAATGATATCACGAATAAAATGATACTTGACATCAATATGTTTAGTCCTTTCGTGATACATCTGATCCTTAGTCAAATGAATCGCACTTTGACTATCACAGAAAATAGTAATGACTCCCTGATTCTGGGTTAATTCGCTGAATAACCCTGTCAACCATAATGCTTCCTTGATCGCGTCAGTAATCGCCATGTATTCTGCTTCAGTAGTAGATAGCGCCACTACATGCTGTAGAGTAGCTTTCCAGCTAACTGCACAACCTCCAATACAAAATACATAACCAGTAAGAGATCGTCGTTTATCGAGATCACCTGCGTAGTCTGAATCGACGAAGCCAACAAGAGTATCACTGTTTCTGCCAAACTCCAAACAAAAGCTTAGAGTACCCTTCAAGTATCTCAGAATCCACTTCACTGCTTGCCAGTGCTCTTTTCCTGGATTAGCCATATACCTGCTAACAACACTAACAGCCTGTGAAATATCAGGACGTGTACATACCATTGCATACATAATACTGCCGACTGCACTTGAGTATGGAACTCGTGCCATATACGCTTCTTCCTCATCTGATGATGGTGACTGAGCAGCGCTTAGCCTAAAATGGCTAGCAAGAGGAGTGCTGACTGGTTTGGCATCGCTCATGCCAAATCTCTCCAAAACCTTCTTGAGGTAACTTTCCTGGGTCAGGTGCAACTTACCAGCTCCTCTATCACGTCTAATCTCCATACCAAGAATCTTCTTAGCTGCTCCTAAATCCTTCATTTCAAATTCACCATTCATAAGGCCTTCAACTGGTGAATTTCTGCAAGATTCTTAGCCGCAATGAGCATGTCATCAACATATAACAACAGATAAATGAACGAACTGTCATTTAACTTCCGGAAGTAAACACAATTATCATACTTGCTCCTGGAGAAACCATGACCCAACATGAAAGAATCAAAACGTTTATACCACTGTCTTGGAGACTGCTTTAATCCGTATAAGGATTTCTTCAACAGGCAAACTTGGTCTTCCTTGCCTTCAACTATGAAGCCTTCAGGTTGCTTCATATAAATCTGTTCATCTAAATCGCCATGTAAGAACGCCGTCTTGACGTCGAGCTGTTCTAACTCCAAATTATACATGGCAACGAATGCAAGTAATACACGAATAGAGCTATGTCTAACAACAGGTGAGAAAACGTCATTAAAATCAACACCTTGTACCTGACTATAGCCTTTCGCGACTAATCGTGCCTTATACCTTGCATCGTCAGAACCAGATAAACCTTCCTTTTTCTTGAAGACCCACTTACATCCGACTATTTTCTTTTTCTTCGGCGGCGGCACAAGAATCCATGTACCATTCTTGTGTAGAGACTCCATTTCTTCATTCATCGCTACCAGCCACTTATCAGAATTAACATCGCTAATTGCCTCCGAATAGGTAGAAGGTTCGCCGCCTCCACCTGTTTCTTGCGCCACTGATAAAGCATACGAAACTAAATTTACGTACCGCTGTGGTAGTCGAATCTCTCGTCTCTCCTTATCTCTGGCTATAGAATATTCCTGCTCGGTGCTTTCATCTTCAACAGGATCTGAATCAGGTTCTGGTTCATTCTGATCTGTTGAACTCGTAGCAGGATCATCTGAAGGATCTTTGTTGATCTCGAGCTCCACCTCACTGTGTACACTATCCTCCTTTTCTTGATTAGAAAGATTAGTAGACTCTTTTGAAGGATGTAACATAGAAGACTCGTCAAACGTAACATCTCTGCTAATTATAAATTTGGGTGACTTGGGATCAGGATTATATAATCTATATCCTTTCACCCCTGAAGCGTAACCGAGGAAAATACATTTCTTAGCTCTAGGCTCTAACTTTCCCTCGTTTACGTGCATATAAGCTGGGCACCCAAATATTCTTAAGTTTGAGTAATCAGCAGGAGTACCTGACCATACTTCCACAGGAGTCTTGAAATTGATCGGTGAACACGGTGAGCGGTTGACAATATAACATGCTGCGGCGATAGCTTCAGCCCAAAAATCATTTGTCAACCCAGCGTTGGAGATCATACATCGAGCTCTCTCTAAAAGAGTTCGGTTCATGCGCTCGGCAACACCATTTTGTTGAGGCGTCATTCGAACAGTGTGATGTCGAGCAATACCTTCATTCTTGCAGAATTCGTTGAACTCACTTCCGCAAAATTCTAAGCCATTATCTGTCCGCAACCGCTTGATCTGTTTTCCTGTCTGCTTTTCAATCAAAGCTTTCCATTGTTTAAATGTTAGGAAAACATCACTTTTCTGTTTAAGAAAATAGACCCAAACTTTCCTCGAGAAATCATCGATGAAAGTCAACATGTATCTTGCACCACCTTTGGACGGAACACGAGAAGGACCCCATACATCAGAATGAATATAGTCCAAAGTACCTTTAGTCCTGTGGACAGCTGGCGAATTGAAGCTGACTCGTTTCTGCTTCCCAAAAATACAATGTTCGCAAAAGTCCATCTTACCAGTACTTTGACCGCAAAGGAGGCCCCGCTTGCTTAAAATCGTCAAGCCTTTTTCTCCCATGTGTCCAAGTCGCATATGCCATAATCTCGTGGTATCAACCTCCGGGGATGTCGAAACTGCAGCGGAACCTGTAATTGTAGTTCCCTGCAAAACATATAAATTTCCAGACCTGCAAGCTTTCATTACGACGAGGGCACCTCTGGCAATTTTCAAAACTCCACCTTCACCTGAGAACCTGCACCCTTGAGATTCAAGTGTGCCTAAAGAGATAAGATTTCTCTTCATATCTGGAACATGTCTGACTTCTGTGAGCGTTCGGATGATTCCGTCGAACATCTTGATCCTAACTGTGCCTTTACCAACAACTTTACACGGAGCATCATTTCCCATTAAGACATATCCACCATCAAAATTTTCATATGTGGAAAAATAGTCCCGACTCCGACTTATGTGGTAAGAACAACCCGAATCTAAGATCCACTCATTATCAGACCTAATAATATTTGCAGTTGCTACAAAAATAGTTCCATCGCTCTCATCAGCAGCTAAACTAGCTTCGGCGGGTTTATTAAATTGCTGATTATTTTTCTCCTTATTTTTTAATTTAAAACAATCAGCTTTAATGTGTCCCTTTTTCTTGCAAAAATTACAGACTTTATTTCTGTACCTGGATTTTGACCTTTCTGTAGATCTGCTACTTTCAGCATCTCTACGTTCTGGTCTTCCCCGTGCAAACAGGCCTTCTGCCTGGCTACCACTTGTTTCTCCCGTAATATCCCTGTCTATCTGTTCTTTCGATTGTAAAGCAGATTTGACACTAGCATACGATATTGTGTCTTTTCCGTATATAATCGTGTCACGAAAATGTTTTAAAGACGAGGGAAGGGAACACAACAATATTATGGCCTGATCTTCGTCCGTCACTTTGACTTCTACGTTCGCCAAATCAATAATTATAGAATCGAATTTATCGAGATGCGAAAGAATAGAAGTACCTTCTGTCATTTTCATACTATAAAGCTTCTGCTTTAAATAAAGCCGATTCTCCTTTGTCTTCTTCATGTAGATCGCTTTTAACGCATCCCACATACCCATGGCCGTCGTCTCCGTGGCAACTTCTTGTAAAACCTCGTAAGAGAGATTTAATATAATAGCCGATCTGGCTTTCTTGTCCAATTCATTAAATTGATCGTCCTTCATTTCGGTTGGTTTCTTCTTTGCGCCTTCAAGCGCCACCTCGCAACCGTCTTGAATGAGTATGGCCTCCATTTTGAGACTCCACATTGCAAAGTTGACATTTCTGTCGAACTTTTCAATTGACATTTTTGTTATCGTCATGGTGGCTAAAAATAAATCGGAGTTGGCTCTGATACCAATTTGTTAGGATATGCGGAAATTCCAGATAATTATTTGCCCGAAAAAATCACGATAATAAATAATAGAGACGAAAAATAAATTTGGACAGTGACACGAGATTTACGTGGTTCGGTCAGAATGACCTACGTCCACGGGCCGGATGGTAGAACTTTATTATGTGGGGTGATTACAGACACGTACACTGACGTGATACAAAAGCAGCTACACAACTAGGAGTAAGCTACAAAGAAAATAATCAGAGGAGAGTACGAAAATCTGAGCTGTTGGTGGTGGTTCTGGTCTCTCTCTACTGCCTCGTCTAATGCCTATTTATAGGCAAACCCTTATGAGCTTGTACGTAATAGCTTACGTCATGTAGATCTGCTTTATTCAATATCATAGCACTTGTTTGACTAAGCAACGCGGCACCGGTTGAAGAATGCAAAACAAGTTCTTCTTCTTTATTATTTTATCATATTTTCCTTGTAATTTCTCAAACCCACATGAAGCACTTTCGTTGAATGGTCAAAAGCTCACCTAACACAACTCTTTTTTTTTTCTAATTTTATTTTTCTCTTTCTGTAACAATATTATTATGGGAATAGAAGACAAGTTCATATGGGCGGGCCCTTTGTAGAATTTGGACTCTTACACGAGATAAAAAGACCAATAAAGACAAATTAGAGATCTAAAGCACATCTTAAAAGTAATGGGACATAACTGCACATTATTAAGATCCCAATTTTGTTCTCATTTCCTAGTAGATATAATTTCATTTGAAGTGAAGTTTCTTGTATGGGCTTGAATCGTAGGCCGACGTTACGTAGAAATGAAATTTTATTCTGTAGTAGAGCGCAAGCATTTTATTCATGGAAAAAAAAAGAAACACCACGAATGATACAAGGAAAAAAACAAAAAAATAAAATAAAATAAAGGGAAAAGAAAGTGCCGCCTAACTAAACAAAATCCCCTCCCTACGAAAGATATATAAACAAGCCTCCATCATCAATCAATCATAAGACCAAAACTTAATAATCTCTCCGACCACAACAGATCACAGATGATTCGATGTAAGAGAAGAAGAAGAGTCGAGAATCAATTTTCGGCTGCTCTTCGAACTCGGACGCACGCCGACATTGTTGTGATGAGGTGGCGAAACCCTTTTCCCGTTGGGGGACGAAGATTTAATCCCGCGAATCGGCGAATTTTCCACAAAGAAATGTGGGATATTATTATCATCATTCTCAGCTTCTTCTCTAGTTATGGCGTCGAAATGCTTATTATGGATCAACTTTGGCGTTGGCGCGTCGTAGAAATTAGAAGGGTTCTTCTCATCATAGCAGACGACTGAATTATTCGTATACGAAGACCAAGATGCTGCTGAAGCTGACGAAGAACCACCGATCATATTCATCATTGATGGGACGATAGAGGATGATGAAGATCGAGGACGCTTATTAATAGTATTCGTCCATGAAAGTAATGGTCGTGGAATCATCATCATCATCATCGATTGCCTGTTTATTGAGAATTTTTTTTGCAAAAATTATCATGTGAATTTGACAGATTTAAGACAAGTTTAAGACAAACAAACAAACGATGCTTATATTATTATACCTACGAGGAGTTGGTGGTAATTCATCTTCTTCGACTTCAAGCTCCATGCTCATCATCACACCTGCAGATCACAGAGACGATTATTACAAAATCAATCGATTTTCCAAGCTTATTTATGGGAATAATAATAATATCAGTGGATTAAGTTCTTCAACTCACCGTTTTTTACGCCGAAGGCATTCTTACAACCTTCGCATCGGCAATTAATGGAGCAACCGACGCCAGCCTGTTAATAACCATGATCATTCGTTGAGGGAAGATGAATATCATGTAAAGAACGAACGAAAAAAAGAAGGTAAAACAAAAAGAGAGACAAAAAAACCTGATAGCATTCGCAGTACTTCTTGAGGCAACCCGATTTCTTACAGTTGCATCCTCTTTTATGTCTTGCAGAAGCAGGTGTCCCAGAAAATACGTCGTCCTAAACGAATGTAGGAAAGAAATTCAAAAAATTTGCAAATGAATGATTGATAAAATCACAAGGTGAAGATATGATTTTCTCTAACCACAATTTCTGATGACGAATCAGATCCTCGAATCACTTTCGGGGCAAAAGCAAGAGGATTTCTCGATTCGATTTGCTTGCGTGTTGCGAGAACAATGTCCTCGTGAATGGGTTTGTTGAAGCAATCTATGCACGAGCACGGTTCAACGCAGTATATGCCAGCAGCGAAGCACTCGCAGTATCTATATATGATTATTCAAAAGAAAAAATACAATTTACAAATCGAAATTCTACTGCGAACATACAGAATAACGACTGAGAAACTTAAAATAAGAGTCAAGAATACGAAAGCTCACAGTTTAAGGCACTTTGATTTCTTGCAGGTGCATCTCTTACATGCCTCCTCAGATTGTTCACGGCGCCTAAATAGCCAAATCAAACATAAGATTATACGGAACCGACTTATATTATATATATATATATATATATATATATATATATAGAGAGAGAGAGAGAGAGAGAGAGAAGATAATCAGAGGGACTAAATCAGAACGACCTTTTCTTCTTTTCACCATGTGAATTGGCCTCTTCATTTCCAGGTGCTTGCTGAGCATCTCCTTCAATACAGTTTTCAGAATTCGCTTTTTCTGATTGTGGTTCACGACCAGTTCGAAAGTTGACAGACGAGTTTGGCCCGATCGATAATCTTCTAGAAGCTGACGAATCTTGATTGGCGATTTTATTACATTCCTTGGGTATCGACGAGGCAATAGCATTCAGATGCAAGCCGATAACAGGCAAAGCACTGCTTTGAGATTGTGGCAACGCATAAGAAGATTCTTCAGCCTCGTTCAAATGCTTCATCAATGGTCTCTTCATCTCAAATGTGAGGCACCGCCTTCTGTTACCACGTTGAAAACCATTTTTTACCTCGTCAAAATCATCATCATCATCCATCTTTTCTACATGATTGTTCGTCGAAGGACCCGTGTAGCATTCGTTGTTTTCAGCATTGTCGGGCGAACCATTGCCTTCTGAATCAACTTGATCAACACATTGAGATTGCATCTGAATCATATCCTCGTCGATGCTCGCATAGAAGGGGTCGACAGATTTCTTGCAAGAATCGATGGGAATTGGCGAATGAAATGTCAACAGATCAGATATACCGATTAAGCTGTCCCAATCGCATTGCGGGAAGTATTCGTTTCGATCATCATGGTATGCTCTGTTCATGCTCGGTTCATTTCCATGGGATACTCGTTTTAATGGAACAAGCGCCATTGAATCATCAAGAAAGGGAATTGGGCTATGATTAAAGGTGGAAGTGGCATTATTACTGCAGATGTACCCGTTTTCTGACTCATCAATGAACATCGACCTGTTACGGGACGAATCAACAGCCATTTCACCGTCAGACATCCTTGGAAGAAGGTATTCATTACCATTCATCTCATCAACTCCATCTTTACTTTCTTCAACAAAAGAAAACTCGGGCTTCGATGATGGGTCATCGGGGAGCTTGTGCCTGGAAATAAGAGAGAGAGAGAGAGAGAGAGAGAGAGAGATGGATGTTTGTAAAGAAGAATGTCCTTGGGCAAGTACATGGCATAAGCATTCAGGCGAAGGGATAACATTACCTTTGGGGAGATTCTTGTGAAGAGAACATCAGAAGTGAAGGAAAACTAAGAGGACTGATCGACTGACTACTTATGTGCGCTCGTTTTATGGGCTTTATAGGGGAGAGATTGCTTAGAAAGTTGAAGATAGGGGATTCCTGCACCCATAGAAAGAAAAAGAAAACACTTTCAGACAAGAAAATACTGTAACAACTAAGGAGGAATTACTTACAGAAAACCTCAGCAAGAATTAAATTCGGCCCATAAAGCAGATAATATTCAAGAATTGCTTCTAGTTCTTCAAAGTAAATAAATCTGGCTCAAGAAACACAGTATACAGCACAAAATTCTGGTTGTTTTTTCTTTTCAACACGCATGCAAATCATGTAAGAAACGGCGTAACTGTTAAAACCCCCCTAAATCAATACAAATATTGATTTCAATTATAAACTCAACATAGCGTAAGGGACGGTATAACATAATCCCAGATTCGCAAATTCTCAACCCACTAAATCCAACTGAAGAAAACATCATTCGACACGCTCATTGGAACAACCCATCATCGGAAGAACTCGACCAAGAACAAGAAAAAGACCGATATTTAGGCTTGAGAACCAAAATTAGACCTCAAATTTGCTCACAGAAGTAGCTATATGGACACTCTTGCTCTTCTCTGGCGTCTTCATCACCTCTGCCACATCTTCAGTCTTCTCTCCCTCTCCAATCCGACTCATCTCTTCTTTTGCTTCGTTCATCTCAACAAGTGATTATTTTGCTCGATATCTCTATAACTCTCATAGGTCGGCTCAACACACCGAAAAAGAAGCACCGAGTGCGGACTCAGACAGTAGTGAGTGAGATAATTATGTAAAATCGAAGAATAAGCGGGAAAATGGTTGAGTGAGAGTTCCGTAAAGAATCGGATGGAGTTTTTCTTGGCTTCTTTCGTGTGATGGCAAAGGAAAAAAAAGACCCCACCACTAACGAAGGCTCACACACACAGCTGCTTGTGATGTGTGAGCTTTCTTCTGTGAGAGAGAGAACTTAGCAATATAGTTTATGGGTGAACGAACTAAATAGGTGAGAGACGGTAAAGGTAAACAAACTTGGTCATATTTGCTGAATTGGTCGCTTAATTTATAGTATTTACGATGCAAGTCCTTTAATTTGGAATTTTAATCCCTCTTAATTATACAATGCGGGGTAGTAAAGTGAATTATCTTAAGTTTGGGGCTAGTTTGCACGATGTGAAGCTTCTGAGGTCGTTGAAGTCTATTTTATCGGATATTTGATTCGTTTCGACTTAATCTTCTATGGTTTATATTAATCAGTTTAATTTTTAAAAAATCCGTTTAAATCTGATAGTTTTTAGGAGAAAGTTTGTTGTGTAAAACTCTATAATTACGATATACTAATTTTCAATTTTATTTGAACGCCAATTAGTCCGGAATTTCAAATATACTTTTGACCGGGTAGTATGTGAAATAGATATATGTGGCTAATATATATATGTATATGTATATATTCTTGTTTAGACCTTGTAATAAGATTTACGACTGTCGCTTTTATGAGTGATTAATTGAGATTGTGTTCGTCTATGCTAAAACCTATAAATTCCAATTACTTCATGACTTATATGGAGATTTAGGCTCAAATATTATATGATATGATCGTAATTATTAACTACAAAGGACCAAAGTTGGATTTCGGCATTATGTTTTGGCGCCCCATTGAGTTTAAATTTGTGGGGCATCCCTTGATAAACCCACATATATGGTCCCCATGCAACCTAACATTTTAATTTTACAATAACATACAAACATACATATCCACAAAACTAATTAATAATTCACCGCACGATATATATATATATATTCAGAAAGATAAATATAATATATTCAGTGGGTTCGACATAAATCTCGTGAAAATAAAATTATTGTGATACATGAAGTTGACAGAAAGAAATTCATCGATTGTCCGGTGTTATATTTATGTTTGGGGTGGTAAATAATTAACTCCCTTCCCTTCCCATCAATAATCGACGTGGCAGCCATGAAAAACTACACCACAAAAATCCGAAATTATAAATAAATGTCAATATTTGTTAACATTCTAAATATAAGATTATATTTATAAATATATAAGCATTACTACTTCAAATCTTGACTCACATGAAAAGTGTGGTTGTAGAGTATACGACTTCATATAGTGCATAGTACAAAGTAAAAGTAACACATTATAACAACAAAAAGAAAGAAAATATAATACGGTATGGTTGGTCTATGTACGAATTTATTTTCATTTTTTTTTCAACCTTTTTCGCTTTTTTACCAGTTTAATTTTTCTTCGATGATAGCTTTATTCCTGGTCCCTTCCTCACACACAGTTAACTACTTAAGTATGTATGATATTTATATTATTTGTACTTTCTCACCTTCCCATATTATATGGAAAGAAGTAACATACATGTGCCTATAAATCATAATGTCTATGCATGCGTTGCGTAGCAATTCAGTCTCATCAATTTTATAACGAGTATAAAAAAATATAAAAAAAATAAAGCGGGAATATTTCTTTATTGTTAAAGTACGGTAAGAAAAAACTAAAGTAACAAAAACACATGTTCGTTGATTATGATCTGATCTAGAACTTCAAGTTGCATTGCATTCACTATAATAGACTTTTAGGTTAAGATCAGATTCCCTGTTTTGCAACATTTTATAATTATCATATCGTTTTAGTTGACTAATTTAAAGAAGACATAGTTTAGATAAGAATCGTCTGGATACAATCGCATTCGACAAAATAAACCAAACATAGTATAATATATATAATGAAGATGATTTTTTATTGTTTGAAGTTCATTAACAATTGAGGTTATTTTATTTTAAAGATGCTATTAACAATATATTTAAAAAAATATAATGGCAATTACTTGGTATTAAGGTCAATCTAAAATCTAATGCCTTAAAAGGTTATAACGATGTACGTTGTTAGGTATAAATTATGGGAAATTTGACTACATTATTATCGTCAGTTAAATAATCAAATCTCAATAATTTGCATATTAAACATTTATACGGCTTCATGAATCTTTGCCACGTAAGGTAATAAATAGTCAATTACCATGCAAGTTTTCTTGACATATTGTGTATATATAAGCATTCGTTTTGAATTCATATTATTTCCTTTGTTTGGTCACGTCTTTATGTTTTCGAGCGATAAAATCTCCAACATTCAATACATTCATCCACCATAAAGATATATGGAAATTACGGCCATCGTTTACAATAAATATACGGACAAGCAATCGTTTTCAATAAACCGTGTCACCAATACATACAAACATTAAAAACCGATGCATTAACTCGGTCGGATATGAAAACCAGTCAAGAACCGGTCAACTATGAGTGTCCACTGTCCACTACCACACCACTAATTCAACTACTTCCCCGTTTTTTAGAGAAAATGTTTTTTTTCCTCTAATTAATTAATTATATTCATTGTTCAGAGCTGTATAAAAAAGTTGGAATAGATGGGTTCTCTGAGACTGTGCTGCTTTGCTTTAATTAATATCTCGTAGAGGCGTAGGCGCTGGTGATCTACGGTACAACGGCTACATTTTATGTGGTGTGAAAGGTTGAGCTCTCTACTGTGATTTCTTCAGCGGCTAGGAGGAAGACGATGAGTACCAACGGTGACAAGTAGGTTTGATTTGTCCATTCTGTTTTATTAGCTTCAGTGAAGAGATTTTTCGGTTTGTTTTTGCTTTGCCAAATGTATTTTGATGATTGTTGTTTATTTTAGTTACGTGTGTTCCGTGATGCGTGGTATGTGGTGCTTACTGTATTGATTTGATGGGGATTGACATGACTATTTGCGAATTTTGCCGGTTCTTTGTTGGTTGATTTCAGCTTCATGTTTTGGTCAAATAGTTTGTTTACCTAGTCTGCTGAATGATATGCATTAAGGCTATTTTCCGTGCTCTAATTTTGTGTAGCATTTTATACTCTAAGCACGTTGATGTGATGAGTTATTTCTTCAACTGATAACAGCAACGCGTGGGGCTGGCAAGGCCAGGATTATAGCATTGGAGACAATTCCAACACAGGCGAGCTTGTTTCTCTGTAGTTATATTATACTGCTTGAATTTTTTTTCTCTCATTTAGTGTTGATCTTCCTTTGAAATGATCTTCAGAAATGTCCAATAGTATTTTAAGAGGAAGCAAAAATGGAGGTTATCAATCTTATGAGTTTGTTGATACAACTACACCGATCAGGGCTTGTGCGAATTTAGCTTATCAGGCAACAAACAATGGCGGTATTCCACCCTCTTTACTACTTCTTGTTTTCGTTCCGCACTATTTATTTTTTAGGCGGTCTCGAAATCTGTTTACTTTTTCTGTTTCACATGTTGAAGCATTTTCATTCCTTGCAATCACATGGCAGATGTATGTGTATAGACACGAGTATATATCATACCTTTTTTGCTGATAAAACTTCCAATCCCTTATGGTGGTATGAACTATCTGGTATGAAATGTAACTCATGTGCACTCGTCTAAATGCAGAAGTTAAATCAAAGGATTTGGAGCTTGTCAGCGAGCCGTTGTCCCAGGTCAAAAGGCGCCGTATGCTTCAGTTCGAGACTGAAACCTCGGATGCTCCTGTTTTCAATGACGAGATGTTCTTGAGATCCGAGGTTTATTCTTTGCAAACTCATGATCCTTTGATGGTGTATTATATTCTTCGTTACAATGATGCTAGAAGAATGTTGTCTAGTCTAATTGTTGAAACTTTTGGATTTCGCTAGGTAAATCATTTTCTTCTTGTCTACAATCTGCTGCTTTTTTATGTTCAGGAGACCTCAAGTGCACTTGAAGATGCTATGTCTGATCTGTCAAAGTGGGTTGCAGGTTTTGCAGGTTTTTTTCTAACTCCCGCAAACTTCTTGCATCATAAAAGAGAATTAATTCAATTACAGCATAGTTAATATCTCCTTTTTTTTTCTTCTTCTGGAGATGACACGCCTTTATCAGGCAACGAAGACTTGGACCCAGAAGTGTGGATCTCAGATTGCTTTAGTGACCCTGATCAGCAGTTTGTTAATCAAGATATGTATGTTCTTCAACCCTTTTTAATTTTTTCTTCCAAAAGTCTTAAGCTCACCAAACCCGCTAACATATGACGACTTATTTCCCATAGTGCATCTGGACAACTCAATACCCAAGTCGAAGTTGCAGGTTAACGCATCATATTCTTTCGCTAAATTGTAAATTCGAGGTTTACGGTTTGTCTTGTTTATAACAATGACATACTATGACAAGTTTTTAATACCCGATAGTTTGCCATTGCAGAGGTCTGCCACACTCCTCCACAGAACAGTGCTAATCTAGAACAGAAACTCCCTGTCCATACACATCAAAATGTAGTTCTCCGAGGTAGTTGAGAGTTGGGACTAATTCTTTATCGATATTATCGAACTTAAAATTTGGCATGGAATTTCAATGAAACATTGGTTCTTATTCATTTGTCGACAATCAGGCAAGAAATCGTACATGCGTACGCCTCCCAAGCAAGCATCATCTGTGGCCTATCCATTTACGTTCATCAAGCCGTGTGCTACACATGGAGTCATGACTTTGAAAGACATAAACCGAAGAATACTAACCCCGCCTGGCCCTAAGCAAGACGAACAAGACCCTAATGGATCATTACAAACATCTCCCTTTTCTGGAAAACCCGTCGTTGGAAAAACTAGAATTCGCACAGAAGGTGGAGAAGGCAGCATTACGATTCTTAGGACGAAAGGATAAAGAGTATCTGAGGTATGTCCTAATCATCCTCGTTTTTTACCCATAATGATCAAAGAAGATAAGTTTATAGTTCAATATCCTATGTTTCTCATTTTGTCTTAGGTTGGATTTTCCTGCTATTTATTTCGAATGTTAAACTGTATATCTCATATATTATTTCCTTGGATTGTACTGTAATCTTAGGTTTCATCAAATTCAAACTATGCTTTCGTTCGTATTACTGTTGAGAAGTAAAAGACATGAGAAACATTAAGAGGGGTCGCATCATTCATAGTATACTATTGATGCCCTCAATGTGATAGAGACCATTTTCTAGGAACAATTTACAGATATAAATTCGAGTGTCAAAAATTCAACTATTTACAATGTTATTGGCTATTTGATGTTACGTTTTAGATGTTACTGAAGATTAAATCACACCCCCCCCCCCCCCCCCTGGCTATTTCCCTACTAAGTATTGAATCGAACAATATTCGCTTTATATACTTACCAATCCGTACAAAGTACTCCGTTTCATTTCTGAATTTATTCATGTTCTGTATTTATTGGCAAGAAGGTCGGGTCAAACTGAATAAATGTCTTCACCCGTGGGCTTGAAGCTTCCTTTTAGGAAAAAAGAAAAGAACGCAATATTATTATGCTTCTCCTTTGAATTTTCTCACCAATCATATATATTCGTGTTGATTCGGCCTAATGGGTTGTGGTGGTATTTCATTCCCTAGACTATTGTATTGAATGAATTTTCGAGGGACGATAGATATTTCTTTTTATGTTTCACAAGACGACGAATCCAAGAATATGAATAACGGAACTCTTTGTTGAATGCTGAATTCTATCGTAATACACCTACACATAAAATAATGGCCCTCTTTCGTACGGAAAGCGAGTGGGTACAAACTACGAATCGAATGAAAATCGAAAATAGATTTGATGTATAATAATGTCGATACATCACAAGGGTACTTTCGTACATTTGTTACTATTGGTGAACAAGACCGGTAATTTAGTTTCAAAGTACATGCACGGAACAGTACATTTCTTACAGCTGCTATCTAGCTTTAAATGCTCTCCACACTATTTTCATATAATCTCTCTCTCTCTCTCTCTCTCTCTCTCTCTCTCTCTCTCTCTCAAAAGGAAAAAAAATTGGAAAAGAAAAAAAGGGAAAAACGAGAGAAAAAGAAGGGACCACCTTAATTTCAGGCAAGCCCCGGGGCATTTTCTTGATATAGATATTCTCAGCTCCACATATTTTCCTGTCGACTTTTTTTTCCCCAAAGCAAAGGATTTATTTAGCGTTGACCAGATTCGTTTTGTTATCAAATTATTCTTCTCACGTTCATCAGCCCTTTTGAGCTTATTTCAAAAGGGTTAATGAATGCTTCAAGGCTGGGTTTGGTCAATCCTTGCGTCTCTGTTCTGAGCCTGCCCATTTACATAAATCATTATTATTATTTGTTTTCTATCAAGTCAAGTCTTTGATAAATAAATTTCTCGGAGCTATTCGTTAATATTATATATTCCTTATTCGCTTTTGGGAATTACAAGGGTTGCTTTCTTGTGGTGTACATTCGCCTTTGAGGTGTTCATTTATTTGAGCAGGTTGGTGATGGCGAACTATGTATTAGGCTTTTACATTTTGGGAAAGTCAATCCGTATATTATTATATTTTTCTTGAAATTATTGGTACTCTTTTGTTCCTTGAATATTATGCATAGACGAAGGGCGAAAGATTAGATCTTCATCGGGGAAATTGGAGTTTCTTCCGAATTTCAGCTGATTTCTCAATCTGGGTTGTTAGAATAGAACTGCGCCGTAGAAATCGAGTTTCTGCAAGAAATCAACCTCGTAAATTTTAAGGTTGAATTTATTGTGTATTCCTTTGTTGCCTGCAGATTGACGATTGGGGACGAAGACGATGAAGATAACTTTCCTTATTCGACGAACATAAAAAACGCGATTGCTTCTCTCTCTCTCTCTCTCGGTTGTTTGTGTTGGATTTTCCCCCTTTTTTCATCTACGAAAGTTGGATATCTGAAATTTCGCCAGAAACATGGATGGTGAGGAGAATTCGAGGCCCATGGATAGCTGTGGAGATAAAGAGGACAAGAAATTGAAGGGTTCTTCTAGTAATGAAACGTTGGTGGAGAAAAGTCCCAGCAGCATAAGCAGCAGAGATATGATCGATCTTTCGCGCCGATAAAATCGATCTCAAAAGCCTCGACGTTCAGCTAGAGAAGCACTTAAGCAGGGTTTGGTCGAGGAACATCGAAAAACAAGACAGTCAGAAACCGAAAGAAGTTTGGGAAATCGATCCTTCGAAGCTAGAGATTCGCTATTTCTTGGCTCAGGGCACTTATGGTACTGTTTACAGGGGCACTTACGATTCCCAGGACGTCGCAGGTAGAAAGAAACATAGATTCATCTATTTTCAATCGAAAACGTTGTTGCATTATTATTGATCAGTTCTTACTATACACAGTTAAGCTATTAGATTGGGGAGAAGATGGGATGGCAACTGCTTCTGAAACTGCTGCTCTTCGCGCTTCGTTCAAGCAAGAAGTTGCGGTCTGGCAAAAGCTCGACCATCCTAACGTCACACGTGTAAGAACTGCAGAACTTCTGTCCTCTTATTCTTACGTAATAAGTCAGGCGAACTCGTTCTCCAAAATCACAGCGTTCTTTAATCTCCCCAACAGTTCATCGGTGCTTCCATGGGAACTTCCCAGTTCAAAATCCCAGGAAAAAGGCCTAACGAGGGCTACACCACTCTCCCCTCGAGGGCTTGCTGCGTCGTCGTCGAATTCTTGGGCGGAGGGACTTTGAAGCAGTATTTATACAAGAACAGAAAGAAGAAGCTCGCTTTCAAAATCGTCATACAGCTCGCCTTGGACTTAGCTAGAGGGTGAGCCCCTTGCACTTGAAAAAGAAAATCATCTTTTCTTTTATACGGATTCTCAAACGCCCCCTCGTTATTCATCAGATTAAGCTATCTCCACTCCGAGAAAATTGTCCACCGAGACGTCAAAGCTGAGAACATGCTTTTGGACACTCAGAGAACCCTGAAAATAGCTGACTTTGGCGTCGCTCGAGTCGAGGCTCAGAATCCAAAGGACATGACGGGCGAGACGGGCACGCTTGGCTACATGGCTCCCGAGGTTATATTCTATTCATTGGAAGATAAACTCTTTTTTAATATTTTTCGACGGATAAACGAATGGTTTATACCGATTTATTGGTTTCAAAAGGTACTCGACGGGAAACCCTATAACAGAAAGTGCGACGTGTACAGCTTCGGTATATGCTTGTGGGAAATCTACTGCTGCGACCTTCCCTACGTCGACCTCAGCTTCGCCGAAGTTTCGTCCGCCGTCGTCAGACACGTGAGTAGTAATAGATAAATAAATAAAGAAAACGACGTCGTGTTGAAATCGTTGTCTGAATTTTTTTTTTGTTTTCGGGTTAGAATTTGCGACCTGAGATTCCTCGGTGTTGTCCGAGTTCATTGGGGAGCGTTATGAGGAAGTGCTGGGACGGGAATCCCGAGAAGAGGCCTGAGATGGACGAGGTTGTTAGGTTGTTGGAGTCTATCGACACGACGAAAGGTGGCGGGATGATTCCCGAGGACCAAGCTGGGGGTTGCTTCTGCTTCGCCCCCACGCGGGGTCCATGAGGGGAAAATGACTGTTATGCCCCTTTGATATTTGCAATTTCTCTGACTGCACTATGAATGATTAATATATATTTGCTGGAAGTTTTTCTTTTCTGTTGTCGATGATGATGCTTTTGTTTATTTTGTGCGTCTTTATTTATTTACGTGTTCTTGGCATGAAAAGAAAAAAGGAAAAAACTTTTATATATATTCTGATTTTAACTTCAGTTTGAAGTAATTTGAAACCTTAACATCGGCTATAGTATGATATGATCTTGGCTAAGTAATCACCACCCTTGTTATGGTTTATGACGACATGCGGTCCATAATTCCTGTTTTTTGTGTTCGAACAAATAGCAAACTAAGTGATGGGAAAAGATGCAAGAAATCGAAATATGTAACGATCTGAGCTTTGAATCGAAAGGATTCATGACTTTGTCTGTATGTTGGGAAGAAAATATCACTTGTAAATTGCATAAACGATCCTTGATTTGTGGTGCTATTTCAAGATAACCCTAATGATAAGGGCTTTATGCGGTCAAAAGAAAAGGAGAGAAAGAGTACTATATTAATTATTATATATATTTTCGTATCTAAAAGCCGTCAACGTATCCCTACTTATTCGAAGCCTTAGAATCCGTATCTAATTAATAGGTTCTGTTATTGATAAAAGCCTGAGAATCCCTGTGAACTTAAGCTGCAGTAATAATAATCCCAGCAGTTCCAAATAATTCCTTCTTTCGACGCTTCGATGGCACAACCGATATCTAAGTATGGAAGCGAAGCAAACATGATCAGCGATAATGGAAACGAAGAAGAAATCACCCAAATTGATTGGGACAGTTTAATCGATATGTCTGATCTGCCGACATTTCCATCACCATATTATTCAATCGATTCTTTCGATTGTGAAGCGACGACGACATTCTATGATTGCATTAGCGAAAAGGATATTGTTACCACTGAAATTGCTCAGCAAGCACCTGAATATCTGGTAAACGAAGAGACGACCAATTCGCATAGTCCAAGGAATAAAAGGTCTCGTTCTATTTTTACTCCCTTTTGATTCATTAATTACCTTCTTCTTCTTTTCTTTTTTTGCTAATATGGTATGCATCAATTGGTGTTTAATAATTGGATTTTTTTATTTGGCTGGTTTTAGGCGGCGCGAAGAAGCTGGAGAAGTTGTGGCGGCGGCGTCATGTAAGAGATGCAACTGCAAGAAAACAAAGTGCCTTAAACGGTGATGAGCTTTTTTCGTTTCTCTTCACATGATTTCTTTCTTTCTAATATATATTTAAAATTTCTTCTCTTGAATAATATTAAACATGTTTATATAGTTACTGTGAGTGCTTCGCTGCTGGTAAATACTGTGTGGAACCATGCGCATGCATAGACTGCTTCAACAAGCCCATTCATGCAATCACTGTTCTCAGCGCACGCAGCGAAATCGAATTGAGAGTCCCTCTCGCTTTTGCCCCGAAGGTGATTCGAGGATCTCATGATCATCATCCTTTATCAGAAATCGCGGTTCGAAAATAATTATATATATCCTCGCTTGCAATTTCAAAATAATAGTCATTTTCAGATTTAGAATATTTTTTGTTAAAAACATTCATGTTTCTTTCAGGACAACGACTTTAATAATGGAACTCGTGCTTCTTCTGCACGGCACAAAAGAGGATGCAACTGTAGGAAAGGTTGCCTCAAGAAATACTGTGAATGTTATCAGGTATTTTTAATAATCTTTATATATATATTGAATATATTCGTTCATCTACTGTCAAACTGACTATCAACCAACTATCTGATCATGGTTAATTATTAAAAGGCTGGCGTGGGTTGCTCAGTTAACTGCCGTTGCGAAGGTTGTAAGAACGCCTTCGGCAGAAGAAACGGTGAGCTGTGCAGTTGAACTTGATTATCCATTGATATTATTATTCCCTTAAATAAGATTGGAAATTCGATTGATTTGTAATATATAATCGTCTCTAACCGGCACTGCATAGGTGTGATAGGCATGGAGCTTGAAGTTGAAGAAGATGAAACATACAAGAACGTGGATTATGAATTACCACCAACTCCTCATAGGTATAATAATATAAGCATCGTTTCTTGGTTTGTCTTAAACTTGTCTTAAATCTGTCTCACATGATAATTTTTGCAATCAATAAACAGGCAATCGATGATGATGATGATGATTCCACGACCATTACTTTCGTGGACGAATACTATTAACAAGCCTCCTCAATCTTCATCGTCTACCGTCGTCCCACCAATGATGAATATGATCGGTGGTTATTCGGCTGCTTCAGCATCATCGTCATCTTTGTATACCAATATTAATACAGCGTTCTACTATGATGAGAAGAACCCTTCTTCTTTCTTCGACGTGCCAATGCCAAAGTTCCACAATAAGCATTTCAACGCCATAATTAGAGAAGAAGCTGCGAATAATGATGAGATCCCATATTTCCTTTTGGAAAATTCTCCGATTCGAGGGCTCAAATCTTCGTCTCCAAATGGGAAAAGGGTTTCGCCACCTCATCACAATAATGTCGGCGTGCCTCAGAGTTTGAAGAGTAGACGGAAATTGTTTCATGAGTCTAATATACCGCCGCAGTTTGATTCTCTTACATTTAAGAAGCAGTGATGTGATCTGTTGTGGTCGGAGATATTCAAGTTTTGCTCTTTTGAATCTTTGATTGGTGATGAATGATGGAGGTTTATCTTTCATAGGGTTATTTTCTTGATATTTCTCCTGCCTTGTACTTATTCGAAGATTTTGGAAGGTTAGGGTTTTTCATTCTTGTCCTTTTTCCTTCATTTTATTTTGGTCAATTTGCTTAATCGTACCACAATGGGTTTTTATGTTCATGAATGGTTTTTTCATTTTACCCTGCATAACCCACGACTCCGTGATTTGTGACGATCTAAATTTTTTGTATCAAACATCCTAAGATAGTTGGGCAAATTAATCACATGGATATAGGATATAAAATAAGTAGAAAATCGGATGAAAAACCTTACATCATACTCGTTAAATAAATAAATGAGAAAAAGAATTAAAATTAAAGAGAAAAAAAAACACAAGCCTGCGCCTGGATTTTTTTTTTCCGGAAAAAATATCTTATAATAACAAGTGAAATATAAGATTGAAAAAAAAAAAATAACAAGCGGAAAAATCTAGTGGACGATTTTGCAAAATGGATCGAAATTGTCAAATTCGAATAATTAGAAGATTTTCCATCGATGTGAAATGAATCTAACTCTATGTATCTTATTTAATTTACTCTATAGCAATGTTTATACATAGTTAATATTGTATGACGTGATAGATAGAAAAGGCTCGACCATATTTTCTCAATTGACAAAAATATATTGTATAAGCAATTCTTATCTGACGAGAAATTATACAAAAAAACCAAGTCAACACTGTATATTCAATATTATATTCCAAACTCCGTCAATATCGGATTCTCGCAGAAATCCCGTTTTTAATTCCTTTTCAAATTGGATTGAGTTATAGATTAAGGCGGCAAACGACTTCTATATAAACATCCCATACCATACGAGTTGTTTCATTGCCTCTCATAAGAAACAAAGAAAAAAAAAAGGTTTTAGAGCGAAGAAGAAAACCATCGTTTATGCTCATCATATGCCTCTAGTTCCCAACCACGTCTTCTTTCTGGTATTTTCTGAGGTTAATATTATAGTCGAAGATGGAGACTCCGTACAAGTCCAAGATTACCATCTATGTGTTTGCTTGCTGGATCCTAGCAGCCTTTGGTGGACTCATGTTTGGTTATGACATAGGCATTTCAGGCAAGCTTATTACATATTTAATTATTACGCCAATGTCATGTTTATTTTCACCATCGATTAATATAACTGACATTTATATGATTCTCAGGTGGAGTTACTGGCATGGACGATTTCTTGATAAAGTTCTTCCCTAAAGTCCACTTGAGGAAGATGCATGCCCACGAAAACAACTACTGCAAATACGATGATCAGTTGCTTCAACTGTTCACCTCTTCGTTGTACATAGCTGCTCTAGTGTCGAGCTTCTTCGCCTCAAAAGCATGCAGTGCATTGGGCCGTCGCCCCACCATCTCCATGGCCTCCCTTTTCTTCATCGCCGGCGCAATTTCTAGCGCCATCGCCCAGCACAAGTGGGTCCTCATCCTCGGCAGAATCCTCTTCGGTATTGGTGTAGGCATTGGAAACGAAGTAAGTACACACACACACATATATACTTTTCATGGAGTATATTAGTCTCAATCAAGAATACAATAAATAAATTCTCTGTCTGAAATTTGCAGGCGGTGCCAGTTTTCTTGACAGAAATAGCGCCAGTACAGCACAGAGGAGCAGTCAACATTCTCTTCCAACTCTTCGTCACCATTGGTATCTTCATCGCCAACCTCGTCAACTACGGCACCTCCACGCTCCACCCCTACGGCTGGCGTCTATCCCTTGGGCTCGCCGCCGTCCCTGGGTTCGTACTCCTCTTGGGCTCGCTCGTCATCACAGAATCGCCGCCGAGCTTGGTGGAGAGGGGAAAGACGGCCGAGGGGAAAGCAGCTCTTAAGAAGATTAGGGGAGTCGATGACGTGGACGCCGAGTTTGATCAGATCGAAGCTGCTTGCGCCCACGCGAAGACGATAAAGAGGCCTTTCAGGAAAATCTTCACCTTGTCGGGGGTCCCACCTTTGGTCATCTCCATTTTCATCCAAGTTTTTCAGCAGTTTACGGGGATAAACGCCATCATGTTCTACGCGCCGGTGCTCTTTCAGACGTTGGGGTTTAAGGCCGACGCCTCGCTTCTGTCGTCGGTGATCACCGGCCTGGTCAACGTGGGGTCCACCTTCGTGGCCATCTACTTCGTGGATAAGGTTGGGCGGAGGAAGCTCCTTCTATCAGCTTCGGTGCTGATGTTTATTTCCCAGGTTGCGATCGGCATCATATTGCAGACCCATCTCACCGCCGCGGGCTCCTCCCTCGACAAGGCGCTGGCCGCCGTCGTCGTCGTCTTCGTCTGCACATTCGTGATGTCCTTCGCCTGGTCGTGGGGCCCAATGGGTTGGTTGATTCCTAGCGAGATCTACCCTATTGAGACGCGTACTTCGGGCTTCGCCATAGCCGTGAGCACGAACATGATCTTCACCTTCATCATCGCCCAGGCTTTTCTGTCGATGCTCTGCCACCTACAGGCCGGAATATTCTTCTTCTTCTCGGCGTGGATTTTGGTTATGGGGCTTTTCGTGGTGTTTCTCTTGCCGGAGACGAAGGGAGTTCCGATCGATCTCATCGAGGAGAGGGTTTGGAAGACTCATTCAGTGTGGAAGAAGTTCTTCGCCGACGGAAATGGCGGCAACAGTTCGCAGATGGTTTGATTAAAAGCGTCGTTTTTCTTTTCGAGTCTTAAGTCGTGTTAGGCCTTTTCCAGTTTCTTTGTTCTTTCATTCGACAGGTTTTATGCAATTGCAACATTTAATTTCACTATTCGTATAGTTTAATGCTTTTAAATTTGTCCACCAATTCTCTTTAATGCATATATATATTTTTTTATATTTGTATCGTTCCTATAATTTATTTATTGAAATATTCAAAGCCCTTATTGAAAAAAAAAAGTGTTCAAGGTCCAAAATTTAGGGATATATATCGATATATCAAGATCCAAATTTTATTTGTACTTCATTCTCCCAATATCGTAATTTGAAATAAGACGAGGTATATTAAGTATTGAGGATCTACTGAAAACTAAAATTATTAAGCATGTGAATTCTTGTCACGCAGTTAAAGTGCAATGAACAATTCCTCCCTAAATGACTTACTTTCATCACGAAGAAAAGAAATGAAGCGTCAGAGTTATTTCGCCGGCATCACACACACATACACCGAGCAAGGGGAAGGGGAAGAGTATATTGGGCCTAATGGGCCATAGATGGGCTCCAAAGAGGCCCACATACTCGAAAAATGCTCCGTTGCTTAATAGAGGAAGTGGGACCCATCACGCTAATAAAGTTGTTGCCAGATGAGAACGGACACACAAGTGGTCCCCACAGATATTTATTCTCAGTCGTCACCTCACTCGCTCACTCGCTACCTTCCTTCACTATACAGTCGATACACAACACAACAGAGGACAATCAAATCATCTGCGCTGCTCTCCTCCTCTTAGAGACGACTCATTTGTAGTAGAGAAGCCGCCTTCGAACGGGGGAGAGGTGTGGCTCATTGGCAACGATTTATCGGCCATTTTCTATTCCATGTGCTTGTTTTGTTGCTGATTAGAGGCTTTTTTGTGCATGTGATGAGCCCTTGATTTGATGAATCTTTGAGCATCGATTCTGACCTTGCTGTTTCTCAGGAAGATAGATGGATATATAGCCCATTTTGGTTTTTCGCACCTCATTTTATGTATTTCTTTTTTCTGCTGAAGTTTTTTCGTTTTAGGTCTGTGGGTTTTCTTGCGACGATGAAATCTTTGCTTATGAACACTTTCTAAAGAAACCCGTTAGAAGCATTACGATTTAGCTTTGTTGCTTTGTTTTGCGGGACAAGACGCCTCTTTTTCCTATTTTCCGTTAGTTCTTTCCTTTCTTTTACCGTCTCTGTAAAAAAAGAAAAAAGAAAGTCAACATCTCCTGCACAGCTTCGCTATTTGATGTCTTCAGTTTTTTTGTCCATTCTTCATTTCAACTAATCTTGTTGTAACTCTTTTGGCTCAGTTTCTTTTTTTTTTGGTGGAATGTGTAGCTCATGCAAATGTTATTTTTTTTCTTATACAGCTCTTTTTTTTGGTAGTTTCAAATGGCTGCAACTTATGAGGATTCAGAAGAGACGTACTCTTACATCGGTGATAAAGGCGACATAGGACACATCGACTATGAATTTACCAAGTCGAATTATAACTACAAACCCGACGAGGAGAGTGCCTTCGTAAACATATCAATTCCCTTCCCGTTGGTCGATGGAAAGCACCGTTCAGGATTAGTCGGCCAAACCATATACGATTCTGTTACCATAAAAAATGTTACCGAAGAACCATTAGATCTTTGGGAGGTTCGAGTCTACGATTCGAAGCCCGAGGACTGTTTTACTATATCTCTAGTAGAGCCTCCCAATGCAGATTCAGATATTGACTACATTTCTCGGTTCATGGAATCCTCTACCATGGACGACCGAACGTTGGCAGCTAATCAAGCTCTTACTATATGGATTTCTTGCAAGCCTAAAGAAATCGGTTTGCACACTGCATCCATTTACTTCAGTGCTGGGAATGAAGTTATCGAGCGAATGATTTTTGTTATGGCAGAAGATGCAATATCCAAATCATTAGCTTCTGATAAACCTTATAACAGATCAAGGAGAAAGAATCAGCAAGTTGTTAACTCCCAAGAACAAGGGCCAAGGTACATTGTTGGCCCTCGTCCTACAAAGGGTCTTGGCTCTAGTCATGCCTTACCCCTGTATCCTATCCCAAGTGATATTAGGGAAATGGTAGCTCAGAAACATATTCCTGCTGTAGTCAGTGATGGTCTAACTGAGGGAAACTATTGCGCGTTCTTTAAGACTTTGTTGGCCATGGAAGAGATAAAGCTCGAGGTACATATCGAGCTTTCGTGAAAATATTTGTACTTTAACATTTAGTTTGGATATCTTTCTAGTATGCATTAACTTCATATTATTATTCATAACTAGCAATGAATCATCATATTGAGCGCAATTAAAATGCCATAAATCGTATTCAGGAGGACATGAATGATTATAACATGGAACGTGTTTCCTTGAAGAGGAGACATCAGTTCCTATCTCTTGAGGTTCCAGGGTTGGCTGAGAAACGGCCGTCACTTGTCTGTGGGGACCACATATTTGTGAAGCTTGTCGATGAGGATGAAGCTGTTCCATATCAGGTATTTCTTGAACTTATCTTCACGTTTTTGGTTTTTAGAGTTACATTAATGCATGAAACTGAATGCGTAGAAGATGAACTACAAATTGCTGTCCTGGCACTCACTGGCTGTGGCCGTTTTCTGCATATAAAGTTCCCTTGTTAAGAGGAATTCGGTATTAACATGATATATTTATACAAGATTTTTGCGCACTAAGGGATTTCTCTTTTATCATATATCGTATATGGATTCCAAAATGACTTGTGATTTCTTTCTTTATATTGTATCACTCAAAGCAGTAGCACGGAAGGTTGCTTGAAATATTCGTTTGTTGTTAACCCACCAATGTTTCTTTGTGTTCTTGTCGCAGGGGTACATATACCGAGTCGAGGCAGAAGAAATCTTCCTCAAGTTTGAGCGAAAGTTCCAAGGGCAATGCAGAAGCAGTTACCTCTGCAACGTTCAATTTGCCTACAACAGAACGAACTTGCGCAAGCTGTATCAAGCTATTGAAGCTGCTAAAAAGCTTGATAGGAACTTTCTTTTCCCATCGACGTCGTCCATCACTAGGCCCTTACGATGCAGACCGTTACAGCCCATTTCTCATGCTCTAAATGACGAACAAATCCGTGCAGTTGAGATTATCTTAGCGCATAGAGGGGATTCTCCGTACATAATACATGGGCCGCCAGGTACAGGCAAAACGGTGACCCTCATCGAAGCCATTCTTCAGGTTTACTGTTCGAAAAGGGATTCTAGGATTCTTGTCCGTGCACCTTCTAACAGTGCAGCTGACCATATACTAGGAAGACTCATTGGTATTAGATCGGTGTACATTTGTCAGAGACATATCTTCAGACTAAATGCGTTCACCCGTCCTTTCGATGATGTAAATCCTGATTTTCTCAACTATTGCTACCATGAGGACTCGTTTTTCAGGTGTCCGTCGTTGAGGGAACTTGCTCGATTTAGGATAATCATATCGACGTACACAAGTGCATCTCAGCTCTATATGGAAGGCATTAAGAGGGGCCATTTCTCGTACTTTTTCTTGGACGAGGCAGGTCAGGCTTCTGAGCCAGAGGCCATGGTTCCAATATCACACCTCTATTCGAGGGGTTCAGTGGTTGTTCTCGCCGGCGATCCCATGCAATTAGGGCCCGTAGTATTCTCAAGAGACGCTGAAAGCTTTGGACTGGGCACGTCGTACATGGAGAGGCTTTTCTACTGTGATTCTTACGCAGGTGGAAACAAGGACTTTGTCGTCAAGTTAGTTCGAAACTACAGAGCTCATGCTGAGATCTTACGCCTTCCCTCTGAACTGTTCTACTCTGGGGAGTTGATCCCTAGCAGGGAAGAAAACGCAGCTCTGTCTAAGATTTGGGAAGATCTCATCCCCAACAAGGATTTCCCTTTGCTCTTTATGGGCGTCCAAGGCTGCGATGAAAGGGAAGGTAGTAATCCATCGTGGTTCAATAGGATTGAGGCGAGCAAGGTTGTTGAGATGGTCAGAGTTTTAACAGAGGAAAAGGGAATGAAAGCTTGTGATATTGGAGTTATTACGCCTTACAAGCAACAAGCCCACAAAATAAGAGGTGTGCTGGAAAATCTGGAAAATCTCGGAGGGTCCAACGTTACGGTTGGAAGCGTAGAGCAGTTTCAGGGACAAGAGAGGGAAGTCATCATCATCTCCACCGTTCGTTCGACCATCAAATACGATGAATTCGATAGAATTCATTACCTGGGATTTCTGAGCAACCCAAGAAGGTTCAATGTTGCCATTACTCGGGCAAGATCTCTGCTCATACTTATTGGCAATCCTCACATCCTATGCAAGGTAAGGGCGCCGCTCCCCACTTAACTAATACAGTTTGTCTTTGCTGGTACATCCCCCATTTTTCTTCATTTTGCAGGACCAAAATTGGAGCAAGCTCTTATGGTACTGTGTCGACAATGGGGCCTATAAAGGTTGTTTCCTCCCTTCGAAGGAAGATATCAGTTCTGAATCGCAGTACTACTCAGGCGAAGGAGATGCAAATAATTCTCAGCAAACCGAAGAAGGGCAATGGGGTCAAGGAGGAGATTCATGGCATCAGCAGACTTCTGAGAATCAATGGGGTGAGAATGGAGGTAAAGATTGGAATGACAATGCAAATGGTTGGAATCAGTCTGACTATAAATGGAGTGATGAAGTAGAAGATACTGATGATGGAAATGGTGGTTTGAAAAATAGTTGGGAACCCTCTGAAAGTCAGTGGGATGTGAAGCCGCCCAATGGAGAAGGAGGTCACTTTCAGCCTTCTGACAAGCCATGGGAATGAACCCAGTTATTGTTGTAGCAGAGAAGTAACTGAGAACTTGGGAAGAATTTTGGTTCATCTGCCTAAGTAGTCTTTATGACATATGTGGGAATGGATATGTATGTCGTCGATGAATGTATTTTGACGCGCAATGCGTCGCGTTTTATTTCCAATAGGGTGCAGCCTAAATATGTTACATTACCACACAATCAAATAAACTAATTTGAAATGGTCTCCGAAACATGAAAGTAGACGGTAAGTCTGAGAAATATATTGGGATATTACGTGAGTCATAGTATATTAAAAACCGCATTTAAGAAGCAATAGCGTGAATAGCGCGTTAAATTGTTCTTATTGCGTGCCACTTCAGTTATAGCGTGTGCATACCACTCTAAATGCACTTATAATGTACCCTATTATATGCTCTTTTGAAGACGCGATATTCTATGCACTTTTTAGGGAAAAAAAACCACGATTTCAAATATTGGCTGCGATTGGGCTGAACTTGTGTTTTCTTTTATTGTGAGAGAAATGTAAACCGAAAACTCAACGTTTGTTTTTGTAGACGTGCCATAGCGTAAGACCTCATGGTTTCCTCGTGCAAAGAGGAAAAAAAATTGACGCAAAGCAAGAAGATAGCTAATTGGGCCACAAATCACTTTTTCATCACGGATGAGGCCCATTAGATGGGCCTTGAGGCCCAATATTTGCGATTGTTTTTAAACAGATATGCTAATTGGGCCGAAAATATATTTTTCATTAAGGATGAGGCCCATTAGAGTGGGTCAATATCTTCTTGAAAAAACGTATGTCCTCATCAGTCTGAGCAATGCGCAAGTCGTTTTCATTCGAGACTAATTGTGCCACAAGTCAGTTTTACATCACGGATGAGGCCCATACAAATGGGCCTTGAGGCCCAATATCGGCGTTGAAAAATATTATTTTTAAACAAAAATGGCTAATTGGGCCACAAATAAGTTTTTCACCACAGATGAGGCCCACTGTAATGGGCCTTGTGGCCCAAATTGTGCGTTGGAAAAACGAATACACCGAACAATATGGATGCCGTTGAATTCAAAATTTCAAACAAACCCCAAAGGTCAGACCACACTCGACTTTTTTTAGCCGACTGACATCTTAGAATAGATTACAGAATACACCAAAGAGGAAACAAGAAAGAAAAAAAAAAGAGGAAGAAGATGAACTCTGGGAAGCTCAATACACCAGAAAACGCCATGAGAAGGACGCTCACACTGAGCCCAAATTCGTCGGTCAGATCATCCACCACCGTCGAAACGAGGGAAGCTTCTTACTTTCCGGGGTGCAGAAAAGACACCAACTGCAAGTGCGACATCTGCATAGAAAGCATGAACGCCGTCCTCGATTCGCTTCGCCGAAGCTCGCGCGTGAAGATCTCATCTCCAAGGCCCAAAGTGCCGAGAAGCCCAGTTTCTTTCAGCTCCGACATTTCGCCCGCTACTGAGAAATCGACCGACCCAGTTGAAATTGGGAGAAATTCGAGTTCTGGGAAGGCAAATTGCGGTTTAAGATCGAAATTCGAGTTCTTTAGTGGTGGGTTTTTGTTGAAGTTGGTTCTGATTTCGCTTTTGGTCTTGGGTGTTGATTATGGCGTTTATTGGGCTGAAATTAACACTAGGGTTCTCTCACGAGACTTGGTGAAGACTTTGGGCGAGGGGTCAGTTGAAATTGAGGGATTGAGTGGCAAGTTTGCGTTCGTACAAGATGAGCTGCAGAGATTCGTGGGCAAAGCACGTATTTCCAATTGCAGCTCAGTTGGTTCTATATGGAAGATTAATCAGGTTTTGGTCCCATTAAAGTCCTCTGACAAGCTTAGATTTTTTTTTAACATTTTGATCTTACTAAAAATGAACTTGTCTGTGTATTGGAATTCAGGACAATTCGGTGCTCAGCACGAGGTGTGCTCTCTACCAGTCAATGCTAGAAGAAGTGAGCCTATGGGGATGGCCTCTGCAAATTTCTGGACTGATTAGCTCTGGATTTTCGCCTCGATCATTTACGATTTTGACGGGAAAGTTAACAGAGGTAAGTAAGGCGACAAATACAATGACGAGCTGCATTTTGGTTGAACTGACTTTTACTGTCTGTAATAATGCGTGCAGTGGTCGAACGAGGGAGCTGAGTTTTTCGCTAGGAGGGCAAACGATTCTTGGAATCTGGAAAAATGGAGTTCGTCGATAGTGCATCTTGATGGTGGCACGTGGATCTTGGAGTACAAGCCTGGGTTTTTGAGGGACAACAGAGGACTTATTACAGCTGCAGCTGAGTTCTTGAGGTTTAGGTTGAGCAGAGAATTAGCGAAGATAAAGAAAGAATTCTGTTTCCCGTCTTTTCTTATCGACGACGACGGCTGGCTTAGGTATTTTGGAGGAGGGAACGCAGAGATTCCGACTTAGAAAATATGCAACATTTGATTGACACTTTGCAACCGTAATCGAAGTTTCATTGCAGTACCACAAGAGTAGTATTGTGCAACAACATTTTCTGCCTTGTATAGATAGACACGTCTCGTCAAATCCCAATCGTCACGAGTACAAGCGAACGTAAGTTTTCTCACGATACAAAGAAAAGATTCGTCGAATAGATGCACAATCTTCAATAAGTTTTCTCTCTTTATAAGCCCCAACAACTTAACTGATTACATATTTCATTCTCTCTTTATAAGCCCCAACAACTTAACTGATTACATATTTCATTATTCATTACATTGGAGGAAGTACGACAACGTCGTCTGTCTCAGAAATCATCACCATCAACTGGCAACGACGCCGTTCGATGAATCAAAGAAGAACGTGTTATAATGTTATTACCGTGCAAAGAAGAACAAGAATAGAAACCCTTTGCCATCGTCGCCGGCCGTTCTTCGTCGGCTCGGTTCGAGCTATTCGCCCGAGCAGACGAACCATCTTCGAACCCATAGCTGAACTCTTCGAACCGCCCGTGGAACCCATGCTTAGAGCACTGGCGTACGTGCCTTACGCTGGCTTTATTGTTCGGCCTATTAGTAGGCGAAGAAGGCGTAACGTCCAATACAGAAGAAGAAGAAGAAGAAGAAGAAGAAGAAGAAGAAGAAGAAGAAGAAGAAGAAGAAGAAGAAGAAGAAGAAGAAGAAGAAACGTCGCACTTCTGGCAAAAGCTATTCGTTCTGCAAATCGACTCTTCTTCCTCTGCAGAAAACAACCCTCGTTTCCACTCGGGGACTAAAGAGGCGATTTCGCCGTCGATGGTCTCTGCTATTTTAGTCACGTCTTGGTCCGTAATGTCGAGCTCGGCCACCATCTCCGTTGCTACGATCAGGGCCGTGTCTGTTTCTACGTCGAATGGGAAGTAAATATTCCTCACCCGCCCTGTAATAAGATCGATATTTCCCAACTATTTGTGCCTTTGTTAATGAAAAGAATGTCCCTACCCTAAGTAAGAGGAGGGGTGATATTCATGGCTATCGTATTAGGTGAATTCGAGACATAGGTGTGGCGCTAGCCCAAAAAGACAAAGAAACGAAACGAATAAAAAAATATACCATCTTTGTCGGAGATTCTGAGCCTTAGGAAGATATTCCCGTCGTCCCCGCGCCTCCCCTTGATGGACACGTCAACGTCCTCCGAGACGTCGTCCTCGGGGCCCGCAAAAAGGTCGACGTCCGCCACGTCATCGTACTCGACGACCGAGCGGCAATAATCCAAATAATCGTGTTCTTGGCCGTCGTAGAGCGTATAATAGTTATTAGGGTAAGCGTTGACTAAGGAGCTGTGAGAGCTGGCGTGGGCGCTCAGAAGAGGTTGTCTTAAAACGGGGCCTACCTCGTCGTAATCTCTGCGGTAATCCAACGGCCGTAATAATAAATCGACGCCAGCGTAGCAGTCGTCGATCTGAAGAAAAGGGTCGTTGAGGAGCTGCCAAGCCGACGACCTATCGGAAACAGTCGCCAGGCATTTCTCGACGAACTTACGAACCTCAACGTCCTTCACTTTGTAAAGGGCGTCGGGCTTCTTCCCCTAAAAAAATTGGTAATAAAATACGATGTTCCGATGGATAAAATAAATCACTACGTAAAGGTTTTTTTTTTCTTCTTACCGAAACGACTTTGCTGTATATCTGGGCGGGATGCGTGCATTCGCTGTAAGGGTATTCGAACGTCACCATTTCCAAAATGCACATGCCGAAAGAGTATATATCGACAAGCTCGTTGTACTCCTCCTTGTACACCTCGGGCGCCATGAACTCGGGCGTTCCTGAACGAAATCGAAGCAAACGTTTCAAGAAAAGGCGAATTTTTTTCCGCGCAAACTTATTATTATTATTTACCTACGCAATGAGCAGCGTGGGATTTTCGAAGTATCGCGGCGAGGCCAAGGTCGCCTATCTTGACTTCGCCTTGATTTCCGTTAATGAATATGTTGTCGCACTTCAAATCCCTGTGAATGACGGGCGGGTCGTGGCTATGGAGGTATAGAAGGCCTTGCAATATTTGTCTGCACCAATGCTTGATGGCTCTTATGTTTGTCCTTTTATGCCTCAGCCTATACCTTTTTGACGCAATCGAAGCTGTCAATTTTGCAAGAAAGAATTGGCGAAGGAAAATCGTTGAAGAGAATGGGCTTACTGTCTGAGAGTGCCCGAAGTGAACATCTCTGTAACGAAATTGATGTTCCTATTTGCTGTGTCTACCCAAGAAGTGTAGAACTTCATGATGTTGCTGTGTTTGAGTGTCTTTAGGAGATGGATTTCGCAGTACAATCTCTCGAGATCTTCGGGGCTCTGAAGAAAATCGTAGAGTTTCACTTGGTTCCATGCTACTTCGATGCCTTCGTACTCATCGAAAGCTCTGTAGCTGTAATGAGATTAAAATTGGTGTAAGAAAGTTTAGTCTGCTAGAAATCACATCTATGAATATACCCAAGATCCAAATTTGCAGCATCACTGCCTAAAGAGATGGATCAAAGCAGATTAAGGAAGGAGACAGAAATCATACACTGTCTTAGAAGCCCCTTTGCCAAGAATCTCATTGTACTGAAAACAGATGAAGAAGGCAACATGAATAAAAAATCTTTATTACAAATCAGGGTAAAGGCAAGCAGTAAAAATTGAATCTTTCGCAATGAAATGAAATCCCAGATAAAAAGAATCTGTAATCTGCGGTCAAAATGCCAGACATACCCTTCCATATCTCCCACTTGGATCAACTTCTACAAACTCGGAATCATCTGAATCAGCTTCAACCACGCCGTTCATTCTATGTAACTTACCTTAAAGTTTCTTGCAATCTATACCTACTTTCTGAGGGAAAAAAACAGAGAAAAAGATAGCCTTTTTATTCTCTCTCAGCACATAAATCAAGACTAGAACTCCAAATATCTATGACTTGAATCTAATCCAACAGATTTCAAGAAATGCTAAAAGCATGAATTGTGTGGAAGAACTAGATGCCTAGGAGACTCCATCAAACATTCAAATGGAGGAAAAATAATTGTATTTTTATACAACTCATGGGGCAATATGCCCCTTAACCTCACGAGCTCAAGTCCTGACAAAAACACACCTCACTTTCTAAGCTTTTCTTTCCAATCTACACTTTTTTATCCCTTCACAAGCCGTAAAAATAAAAGCTGAAAGGACCCTAAACAGAGAACACACACTGATTGAAGAGCCACACACGGTTTCAAAGAAGATAGAGGGACATGTGCGTTGTACTCTCAGGTCCACATGTGCGCCTGTAATAAATTTTTATTTTTCAAGGGAGAGAGAGAGACGGTCCTCAAACAGCTCGCACGAGATAGATAAATGGGGCCAAGCCAAGGCCAACCTTGAATATTAATTACTTAGATAATTACGTCTTTTTGGTTTTCCATTTTTTATTATCTAATATTCTCCTTTCTTGATTGTTGTATGTGGCGTGTCACACACCTCCAAAAGTGGGATGTCAAGAGATTATTACCATTTGTGGTACATTTTGTGTTTAGGAAATTTAGGGAGATAATATTTCATGTCAAGAAATTGTGTGTTTTTGTAGTTATTAACTTTTATTTCAAGAAAAGGTTGTTTGATTGGAGGATTTGTGGATCTGAATTCTGATTCCGTAAGCCTCTCTCTATCTTCTTCTGCCTCACAACTATAAATATCCCTTTTATATACATTAAAAAAAGTCGATCACAATGGTGAGAGAAAATGAATTGGAATCCATTTTCGAATAATGAATACAGAAAGAGTTCTACATGAGAGTCCAACACATCATCGTAATGATAATAATAAGGTTTCTTTAGTATGAAAAGCAACCCCCTTTTACTGAATTGACCAGAAGTGTCACAAATCAAGCTTAGATAATTTTGATTATATATCGTGTTGTTAAAAAATAAATCACATACGATATGTAACGATCGTCCGGTCAGCTTTATTAAAACCCTACAATTTAATTCAATGGCTTTACCTACCCCACTTCAATAATGCCTTCAAGAAATCAACTTTAGATGTGGGATTTGCTGAAAATGAATGCTGACCATTACATGTTATTAATATTCATTTTCCTTGAATATTAAAATCTCAACCTTTTTTTGAAATGATGAGAAGCTTCGTACTTTCACGTACAATGCATCACCTTTCACCACCACCATATATCTTTTCTTAGTACGTATATATGTCTATTAAAATTTGGTCTGAATTGAATTTATATCTCTGAAACAGCCCTGACTTTAGGGTTTAGGAATTAGGATTATAAAAGTTAATAAATACAAAAAAATGAGGCAGCTAACTCATAGCTCGTGAGTGAGCGGACACCTTCTCTTGATTCACATGTAATTGTTGTAATATGGTTCGGATGGTACAAGACATGAAATGCTTTCTTGGCCATTGTCGTCTTACATGTGGATTAGAGGAACTAAAGTTTTAGGTGTAATAAATAACCTTTCTTTGTTTCCCAACTAATCAAGAAATAAATACCCTTGCTTTTTCTTTCCCCTTTTTTTCCTTTGCCCTTTTCATTAAGTTATTGGTTTGGAGATGGTATTGAATTGATGGATGCCGTGCAACTTTGTACGTCTTAAGGAGGTTAACCTAAAGGATATACTCCCTCCGTCCCGGTAACTTTATCACATAAGTTACCGTACACGTAAATTAAGGTGGTATTATTATAATAATATAGTACAATGAAAAGGTAATAAAGTGTATATTTTGACACGTCTTTTAAGAATATTTAATATTATTATATTGATTGTTAGTGATAGTTTTTTTTGCTAAATAAGGAAATGTGATAAAATTAGTGGGACGCCCGAAATGGCAAAATGTGATAAAATTAGTGGGACGGAGGGAGTACTTTTTTTTAAAATCATCTCAATTAGATCAAAAATCAATTAAGTTGTGATTATATGCATAAATAACTACGCACATGCAACCTCACATGGGGGCTTTGATTGATTTTCCTAGTTTTTAATAGGATTTTTTACTAAATTTTAACGAAATCAAGGCTAGTTTTTATTCTATAATTGTACATTACATGGATTCGTCCATGTTCTTATAACAGTTAGCTAACTGTAGTTAGACCCATGAAGCTTCGATCTGATAATAAAGCTTGTTTCCGAATAAAAACGTGTGGCATATAAACAAGTTTCATCAAAAGAAAAACTGGGTTGATCCTCCTTTTATAGGAAAAAGGTCGAGATAAAAAAGATAAGATAGAAAAGGCTAACTCCATATTCTATATAAATACATTATAGAGACACATATGATTGACACGAAAACAACGACCAAATCATATGCCGTGTAAAGATGTGAATCTTCGCTAGTGCTCACTTTCTTGCTTTTGGTCCACCATAACGTTGGAAAAGCATGTACATTCGCTATTTTTGTTTAATTTTGTATATTGTGTTAGGAAGAAACCCACCCTTAGTGAGGTTTCATCCATTTAGGGCTTTTAGATATTCTTGATGGGCTAAACAGAGCAAACTCTCATGGTACATAAGCACAGTTTGCTCTGTTTTTTTACACGCATGAAACAACGATTAGTAATGTGATTTTTCTGTACAAAATGCTTTATTTTGGTAAAGACACCATTATTCTATTACAAGGGCAACACTCTTACATTGCATCTACTCAACTCCACAACTGACATGAACCATCATACCTATCAACAGAGTACAGACAAGAATCCATAGCAGAATTCCTTTCACTTGTCTGTTTCACTTCCTCTTCTCTTCGGCAAAGTGACGACATCTAAAGTCGACCCATAAGTCCTATTCAGAGCCTCAGCACACCATCCATGGCCATCATCCACAGTAGGCATCCTCACCTCCATATAAGGCACCACAGAGTTTCGTTTGCCAGGCATCAAAACGCCAGCAAATACCCTCAAGCCGTTCGAAGCATCAACATCCATGCACACGTTAATTTCAGGCACCCCTTTCGGCACACGAGGTATGCCCATTATCTTAAAGTACCCCAAAAGATGGTTCTTTTTCAAATCCTCCTCGTTCCCCTCGTAGACAACTATGAGCGCTTCGACTTGCTCGTCATGAACGGTTGTAAAGACCATGTCCCTTCTAGCAGGTGTGGTGGTGTTCTTATGCATGATGGGCACGAACGTATTCCCATCTGCCCGAATCCCAATGTTCATCGGCGTTGCTTGAATTGTAAGCAGGTCCAAACTCCCAAAGGGATCGTTGATCCCAGAAGCTACGGCGCCCTCCAAGGCTGCCCCACGAACAGCAGCCTCCATGGGGTTGATCTCTGCGTAGAGCTTCTCTTTCTTGCAGGCCCGTTTGACTATTTCTTGCAGCTTTGGGATCTTCGAACAGCCGCCGACTAGGATCACATCGGTCAGATCATCAGCTCGTATCTTGGCGTCGTGGAGGCATTGTCTGATTAGGGTTTCGCACCTATCGAAGATTTCTCTGTTCACTTGATCAAACTCTTCCATGTCGATAACCTTGCTGATCATGCCATCAACTTCGACCTGAACATTCGACTCATTAGATAGCCTGTGTATTGCATCCTGGGCAGCCACCCTAAGCAAGCCCATCCTTCGAATCTCTTCCAGCCCACGGGTCGAAAATTGGCTGTCCATTTCAGGCAAGAGGTGCCTCATCACATTGAGAAGAATGTCTTCGCCTCCAAAATCACCACCTCCCAAAGCCCTTATCTGAGAAACGCCGCCAGCTGTCGCTGAAATTGCCACGTCACAGAAACCCGCCCCCATATTGAAGATCAGCACATTCTTTTCACTCCCACTTTCTCCTATACTATCACCGCCTCCGCCGCCGAGCTGCTGCTGGGCGTACAGCAAGGCCACAGCCGTTGGCTCGGGCATGAGCCTCATCACTTGGAGCCCAGCCATGGCGCAGGCCCTATCGAGCCGTGTGAGATGAAATCGGCTGAAGGAGACGGGCACAGTTAGGACCACGTTGCGAACCGGTCGTTTCAGCTGAGCCTCGGCTAGAACCCTAAGCTCGACCAAGAAGATGGCGAGGACTTCCTCGGGCGTGGTCGATCTCCATACGTTGTTGACCAAAGCGGCGACGAAGGGCCTCACGCCGATGTCTAGGGTCTGGACGAGGAAGGGTAGGGTTCTGCTACGGTGGACGAGCGGGTCCGTGTCGACCCGCCCGATTAATCGCTTCATGTTGAAAATCGCTGCCCCTGACAGCATTTCTTGCTCGTGGGCGAGCTGATTGCTCACGCCGCCTGCGGGGATTTCGTCCTTGAAGGTGACGTATGTGCGCATGAGCTTCTGATTTCGGGCGTTTCTGATTAGCTGCACCTGGGAACCGCTCCAAAACGCTACGCTGCAGTGCGATGTGCCGACGTCGATTCCGATTGCGATTTCGGGGAAGGGCGCGGATGATTTTTCTTCGCCGGTGGTGGTTTCGCTGTCTGACGCCACGGTGTACGCCGCCTGTTCGGCCGCCATTTCTTCGAAATCGAAGGTAATCTGTAAGATAAGATTAGACAACTGTGTTATCGAAATAAGATAGCACCAGCATAAGATCCCAGGAATTTACAACTCCACATAACGAACGAGAAATCAATCGCCACCTACAGAACAGATGCAAAACAAGATTCTCACTCTTCGATGTATGTACCAGTGAAGTGATGACTGCCAAGAAATATCAGTGAAGCTTCGATTCGACAACTGCGATGATGGCGATGGCGTTAGATAAGCATGCTCGCAGTGGAAGGAAGCTGAAGCTTGTAGAAAGTAGCTGGCTTCTTCTAGAGATTCCTAGAGAAACAGAAAGCGTTCTAAATTTTACTATTAAAGAATTTCCTTGAAAATACCTTTCTTTGTACTGTGTCTGAACTTGGGCGGAATATACCAAAGAAAAAGTTGAATAAGAAACTAGAACGTGTAATTTCATGTAAGGATTGCATTGCATTGCATTTGCACAGAGTAACGGTGGAAATAGCGATCAGTGCGTCGTGCATCTCGATTGTCGAAAGAAGCGTTGCCCGACGGTATTGGTGGGCGTGGAGTGGAATGTGGTTGGTTGAGCGCAGGGGCTATTTTAAGAGTAGGAAGCGTCCCCTATTTTTATTAAAGAAAATGGAGTGGATCGAAAGTTATCAAAATACCTCAACTTAAATTGGTTTTTTTCGAGTAAAAAAAATTCGAATAATTTTATTTTTCAATTCGAGTAACATATTCGAGTAAAAAAACTCGAAAATAAAATAATTAATTCGATTTTCATCTTTGATTTTTTTCCACTCAAATATAGTATTTTATAACTAGAATTTTATTCGAGTAACTCGAATAAAAACTCTAACAAACCGATTTCTGTTCGAAAACGACGATTTCAGGCTCAGAAACACCAATTTCACTCACATTTGGGGTTAATATGTTTAATAATCACGAACCCATCGATTAACACCTCATTTCGACATGAAATTTCAGTCGAGCGGATCAAAAGTCATAATCAAACACTTCGATTTTTTTTAAACACCCATCCCTTTTTTTAAATTAACAATCCTACACTCCCTTTTTTTTTTTTAATTTCACACAAAAGTAATCCTAAATAATAAAAAAACCCTGAGCGTAGCGAGTGCTTCGAGATTGCCCCGCAGGCAGTGGTGGATCTAGGATGTCATCCTAGTGGGGTCCAAATTAAAACAATAAAAATTTATCAAGTGTAGATGTAGTAAAATAATTCAGTGGGTTCATTTTACAAATACAATAGAAATTAGAACTAAATAAAATTTTCTACTGCAAAATATTAAAGGAAAAAAAATTCAGTGGGGTCCATGGACCCCACTGGCCCAGTGGTAGCTCCGCCACTGCCCGCAGGACGCGGCAACATGCTGGCGTAGTCATTGTCCTTCCAAGCGAGCAATTTCCTTTCCCGCCCCCGAGCCATGCGAAAGGCATCATCTACCGAGTATGGCTTTAAAAATCGAACTTCATTGAGCAGAAGTGGATGCATTTCCATGAGGAAAAAATCAAGGTGTTGGTTATGTGGGATTTCCGGTAAATTTTAGTCATGATAGTAATCCGTTGTCGGTCCGGATTGTCGAACTTCTGAAATCCGCATGACAGAACTGTCGTGGTGTTTCTCGTCAAAGGTTGCAATAATTTGGCGTTTTAGGCCATCCCAAGAGAGTGAGGGGCTGGCTTTCAATGTCCAACTAATCCACTTTTGAGCGATACCTTCCACTGCAATCATCGCGCATGGGACGGTTTCTGAAGGTTGTGTTTCGTTTAAAAGAAAATATCCGCACGTGGGATCCAACTCAAAGGACTAATGCATTATACAAATGAAAAAGAAATGTTGAAATACTTTTCTAGCATTCAGAGTATTTTTAGTTGCTAAACTATGTGAGCAATTATCGTATTTTCTTTTTATAGTATTCAATGTGTAAGTATTATTTTTAATGTTAACGCATTTTTTTTAATAAATTTCTAGGTTGGAATGGAATTTTTTAACATTATTAAAAATTTAATTTAAAAAAGTTGAAACCGTAAAGAACCGAGCGGTTCAAACCTCAACCATACCGGCTCCTCCGGTTACAAACCGTAACCGAAATCGTGATTATCGCGGTTCGTTTACGGTTAGAGATTTTTACAAACCGTAAACCAGCGGATCATAACTGTGAACCGTAACTGTAACGAACGCGTCTAATTGGGCAATTGCAGATTAATTAGCCTTTGTGATTGATGATGTATATATTTTGATGGATCGTTCAGAATCTGAAATTCTTGAGCGATCTCACAGTTTGGACACGATAAATTCCTGTTTATTACAACACGTGGATGATGATACCAACTCTCTCCTCAAAATCTTGCCGGCAGCTGACCTTGGTATGCAGCTGATGAAACTCACTTTCCTAATTTTCTTGTATGGTGATACCTAAGTTCAACATCATTTCGTTACAAGAAAATTTCCCATATATATATTTCTCGCTCGTTGATTCATAGAAAAGAACTAATAATACCTGCTTTGCCACGAATTGAATAACTTCATCTTCTGTGAGCTTATTAGAAGAATCTGGTGTTCTCACTACGTACGCTATCGGGACCTGCCCTGATGCTTCATCTTCGAGTCTGCGATATCGATTACAAATCAATCTATCACACATCTCCGTCCGTGTAAATACTAGTTATAATACCGTGTTTATGATTTTATACGTGGTTGTGTACAGCGTGCATTTCGACTTACGGTACAACTGCAACATCGAGTATCTGAGGATGTCCCATTAGTAGTGCTTCTAACTCTGCAGGCGCTACCTGAGAAGACAAGACGACTCTCCTCATATCCTTACAACTATTAAGATGTAGAAGTTTTTTTTGTGTTAACGTATTACTTCATCTGTCCCACTTAATATTTTCCAAAAATTAGTGAGCACGTAAATTTAGAAACTACATTTTTTTAATATTATAGTACACTTTTAAAGCATGGAGAGAGAAAATCTAGGGTCTTTTTAAAAACTAGCATTTGTCTGGAGTCAATTTAAAAAAATAGCCTTCTCGATTTTACCTATCAAAGAGTAACCTTCAATTTAAGGGTATTTTCGTCTTTTTACAGGGTGTCTCTTTTTCCACAGTAAAAACCAATATGTTAAAACGGGACCCCTGCTATATAGCACGGGTCCCGCCCATTTGCTGCACAGCATGGGCGGGTCTCCTGCTAGCATAGCACTGGCCCCCTGCTTAGGGGATCCCGATTAGTAACGGTATTAAAGTCATTGTTCTTTTGGAGGCTACTTTTTTAACGTTGACCACGTCAAATGCCATTTTCTTAAATTTCCCGAAAATCTATTAGTGGGCACGCAGATTAAGAAGCATTTTTTTAATATAAATGGTATAATTAGTGTAATTATTGAATTAATCTTTTATCAAAAATAGAAATGAGAAGAATTATCTGGAACGCCCGAAATATAAAAGATAGGAAAAAATAAGCGGACCGAGAAAGTACTATTGTACCTGAAAACCATTGTGCTTGATCAATTCCTTAATCCTATCAACAACAAACACATAACCCTCCTCATCAAAGTAACAAAGGTCGCCGGTCTTCAACCACCCTTCTCCGTCCAAGGTCGCCTTAGTTGCCTCTCCGTTCTTCAAATACTCCTTCATGACCGTAGGCCCTCTCAACCACAGCTCCCCTTCTCTATAAGGCGGCAAAGGACAACCCAATTCAACGTCGACCACTTTAGCCTCGAAGCACGGAGAAAGCCTCCCTATCGAGCTCGGACGACCCTTGGCTTCATCGCGACCCGCAAAGAACGTACCCGCCCCGGAAGCCTCGGTCAGCCCGTAACCCGGCCTGAGTTCGACCCACGGATACTTTTTCCCGAAAGCCTCCACCAATTCCTTGCTCAGTGGTGCGGCGCCCGAACCTATCCTCCTCAGGGAGGACAAATCGTGGGTATGATCGTCGTTCTTCACCATCCCGAGTATCACGGGCGGGACAGCTGGCACGTTTCCGACCCTATACTTGTCGATCGCTTCGAGCATCGATTTCAGCTCGAACTTCTGCATCAACACCGTAGTGGTGCCGCAGCAGAACAGCCCGAGCCCGAAGAAGACCAAACCGTAGACGTGGAAGAGGGGTATGAAGCATAGAAAGACGTCGTCCGAAGCTTCCGAGGCTACGACCGACCATTTGAGGAGCGTGATGACCGATATGAGGTTTGAGTGGGTCAGGACGACTCCTTTGCTCGTGCCCGTCGTGCCCGAAGAGTAGAGTATCGCGGCTGTGTCCGATTGGGTCAGTTTCGGATCCGGGAATTTCAACGGGTCGCAGTTTTCTAACAGCTCTTCGACCGAGAGTTCGTTTGCGTGTTCTTTGCTGAGGCTACGGTGAGTGAGGAGCGTCGGGATATTTGTGGCCGAGAGTTTGTGCATCTCTTGCGGTGAAGAAATGGCTAGCGTTGCGCCGGAGTCTTCTACCTGTTGATTCACATCGTTGTCTTAACTATCCATTGGGCATAACCCGAAATTTGACATCACATTCATGGAACACCAGTCGTTGTATTTCACTCTATACACGTGAATAGGTAAGGCAAAGCCCAAAACAGAGTGTATATGAGATAGATATATCTGTCTTTTTTGTTTACCTGCTTGGCAATCTCATCCCGCGTGTTGAGGGGATTAGCAGTCGTCACCACTCCACCGATGTGCAACACCGCCAAGCACGCAACGGGGTACAAGAGGGAGTTGGGAGATAGGATCAAGACGACGTCTCCCTTTCTAATCCCGAGCCCGTGGTAAAGCCCGGCAGATAGCAAAACGATCGATCTACGCAGCTCTGAGTAAGTGAGCCTTCGACCCGTCGCAGAGTCTATTACGGCAGCTTTATCGGCTTCTTCTGAAGATGGGAATTGAGCTAATACGAAGGTGGCCACGTCGAGATCGGACCGAGTCGGGATTTCTTGGCCATGCTCTTGCAGAGCGGCTAACGAATGGTATATTCTTGTTTTCGGGTCGAACCCATTTTTCTTGGAGAAAGTGCTACGTTTAGTACTCATCGACTCGCTGTGCATGGTTTGTGATAGAGTGTGAATAGCATCTATCTTTCCCCTCAGATATTGGACATTTATGAACGTTGTGTGTGTGTGTGTGAAAATTGACTTGTGTTAGACATAGTTAAATCCGCGTATTAGCTTATAGCTTAGTTGCCGCCGGCAATTGCAAAGGGGACAAGAGGTAATATACCTACTTTTATTCCTTCGGTATTTGCATCGACTTTTGCCCGTGTAATGTAATTAATGTACAAAGGTTGGATATTTTGACGAGGCATCGTATTAGTACGATTTTGCCGGCTTCTTCGTCCCTAGTTTATGAAAAGATCGCATGCGCGTTGGCCTCTGAAAGATAGTGTTAAGCGATTGATTCTCTTTAGAGATGCATACAAAGTAGACCATTACTTTTTATATTAACGCTAGTTTTTTGCACGGGGTATAAAATATATTTTTGATCAAACTATTTAATTAATGTATGTTTGTAAAAATTATTATTTAAAATATTTTATTAAAATATTAAAATAAGTTATTTTATTAAATTATAATAGTAATACATAGTTAAGATACCCAATTGCCCACCTCGTAACGTTTTTTATTTTAAAAAAAAAAATCATATTGTTCAGTTATCTGTTACGAATTTATTTGGACGTGTATAAATGGGTTGGGCTCAGCCTCTTTCTGTGGCACAGACTAATTAAGGCCCAAGTTTGGCCCATTAATGAATCAACTGTAGTAGTTCTCTTCTGATGGACAGTTAATTACTTTGGATGAAAGAATTGAATCTTCATGATCACTCATGGTAGATATATTGATTATACCTTTACCTCATCTTATAGCCATAGGATACAATATACTTGCAACATCTCGATTCGATTTATATTTTACGATATCGACAGGCATCAGTTTCGTCATTCGTATTCAACGTTGACGACAAAATTAGACGAACGAATCAAGCGGCGAATCGAAGGGGAGACGCGATACCTCGATGTCACCACAAAAAAAACATTCGTTTCGTCGCATCGATTTCGTGCAAAACCGTTTGTAGTTTTAGCTGCATTTTACGGTAACTTTTAACAATTCAAGAAATGCAATGAAAAAGAATATGAGTTTAAACTCTGTTATTGGTTTTTTCTGGATTTCTTTGTCGCCTTTCAAATCTATTACACTTTTGTGCTTAATGGAAGAAACATGTATGAAGAAGATAAAGAAACGTTTTTATCATTGTTAATCTGGTGCGCTAGTTACACACATATTCTAAATTCACAACACCTAACGCCATGGAAATGGTTGGTACGGTATCTCATTTATTTCGTGGCCAAATAAAACAAAGGTGACAATTCAAGACAAACGGAGAAATGTACATTAAATTTGTGATAAGAACGATTCCATCACCAATTTCTGTCTTGATTGGATATTGATGTCAGACACGTGGGGCCCATGATGAGTCAGAAATCAAATCCAAAACCTCATTTTTCTCACCGCTTACAAATGCCATCTCTCTCTCTCTGCTATAAATAAGCCTCGAACCTAAATACCTCAAAGCCCTTGCCTTTTCCTTTGCATTGAATTGCATCTTATTACAGCAACAAAACCTTAATCAGTATTTATTTAGTTCTATTAAAATATCTTCCATGGGTTCTTGCGAGTTTTCGTCGTTTGCTTCTCCATTCGATTGTCTCGTCTTTGGTACTCTTTCTTTGTCATGGAAATATTCCAAGGTTTTAAAGAAATTGAAATAAAGGATATCGATTCTCTTTCTTTTCAAATGATTTGCAGATTTGGATGACACTTTGTATTCATCGAAGACGGGGATCGGTAGGGCTCTGAAGCGTAACGTTGAAGGTGAAAAAAAAAGGGGAAATTCTTTGATTATTGTTTAAGCATTCGGGCAAATACTAAATTTACACTTATACTTTTTTGCAGATTTTCTTGTGGAAAAATGCGGATTCTCAGAAGAAGAAGCACCACGCATGAATAGAGAGCTTTTCGGAACCTATGGCAGTTCATTAGCTGGTCTTCGGGTAATTAAATTAATAAATTAGAATCATATTCTCGTGGTATGGATAATAATTATTTATATGTAGTGACACTTTATTTCTTTTTTAATTGAACAGGCGTTAGGCTTTGATATCAATCCCGATGAATATCACAGGTAAACTAAGCGGTTCAACATATATTCCTCTCGTGCAATAAATGATATTTAATAATTTGGCACTTTCATAAATAATAATTAAAAACTAAATTTATTATTATTAATTTTTTTTCTCAAAAACAGTTTCGTGCACGGAAGATTGCCTTACGAATTGATCATGCCAGACGCTCAGTTGCGTAACATACTGTTATCAATCAAGCAAAGAAAACTGGTGAGACCATTTTAATTGTCACTATTATGTAAATTATTCTATTTATCTGGAAAAAAATAATTACATCTGGCTTTCGTTATTTTTACAGATTTTCACAAACTCGGACAAGGTCCACGCAATGAAAGTTTTGGGTGGCTTGGGAATCGAAGACTGCTTTGAGAAAATAATTAGTTTCGAGACAATTAATCCGAAATTATTTAATAACAATAATAAATCCGCTCGTCCCAATGAATTTCCAGTGGTCTTAAAACCTTCCATGGAAGCCATGAAAATCGGCTTCGACGCAGCCGAGGTTGACCCACACCGCACGGTAATAATAAATCAAAGCAAACACATTGATGCATATTCGCCACATATTTATTATAAAATACAACAAATGATAAATATATTAAAGGGTCATTCTCGAATTATCTAAATTTACTATCTATCACTTGCAGTTGTTTTTTGACGACAACGTGAAGAACGTGGCAGCTGCGAGACTTCTTGGGCTTAGGACAGTTCTGGTGAGTTCATTTTTTTGTTTATTTGCATATATATATAATGTATATATATTCTCGGATTATATTTATTTATTTATTGAATTTGCAGGTTGGGAAATCAATTAAAAGCGGGGAAGCAGATTATGCTATGGAGAAAGTAAATGATATGGTGAAAGTGATTCCTGAGATATGGCTTGGCGAAGAAGAAGAAGATGATGATGTAACTAATCGAGTTATTATGACGAGTGAAGTGGATACATCAATCCTTGCAATAGCTTCTGTTGGCGCATGAAACAGTTTTTGTATATTTTTATGTATATTTCGTTGGCTATGTTTGTACAATTTGTAAATTGACATATTTATAAATTGTATACTTCGTGTATTCTCGTGGCTTTTGTAAATGGCTTAATGTGGGATGTGGTCTCCACACGTCTCTATTAAATAAAACAATCTTTATTTGCGTATACATTCAACAGTAGTTTATGGGTTTAGCTTAGTTGGCCCTTCATTTCTATATTCTTCTTGATGTATCCACTATATTAAATAAAATAACGAAAGAAAAAATAAATTAATAAATAACGAGGCATAAAGACGTCACTTAAGCTTGTTATTTTTGGATGGAGGACTAGCTTTATCCGTCTAATTAGGGATCAGAAAGCGACTGGGCCTAAAGTAAATATTAATTAATTAAACTTGTGTTAGGAAAATAATGCGCAATGTATCAGTTTAACCAGAAATTATTATATTACAATGCATCATCGCTCAATTATAATTAATGTCGCATTATCTTCAGTGGAAGTGGAACTTTCATCATCATTTTATAGCTGGCAACGCATTACTAAGCTATATAAATTTCTTATTATATAATTTCATGTTCACGCTAGAATATATATACCCTTTTCTTACCTGTGAACATACTTGATCTTTATCCAAAAACCTAAAAAAGATAACCATAAAACTCTCCATCCATAAAACTAGGGCGACATTAACCATTGGGGTCTTTTTTAGAAAAATGGCCTTCGAACAAGCTCTCTCCGAATGTAAAACTATAGGAAAATAGAATAATTTAAATCCAAAAACCATTATTATGTTGTTCAAAGCCATAGGAACTCAAGCTTTACGTGTCGTCGACAAATTACCCAAGTAATTATTTTATATATATATATATATTTTATATCTCAGTTAAAAACAATAATAGTATTTTTTATCAGTAAGATGGATGGACATGGGCTTTGCGTGAGATAGATATGAACTGTATTAGGCCCAAATCTTTCAAGCATAGGCCCGAAACTGGTCTCAACGCTCTCGAAAAAAGTACCCTTTCTTTTCATTCATACAAACAAAAATATATATAATATTAATGCCGCAAGCAAAAGCTATAGAAAAAAGCGTCTCTCTTCTTGAGATTCTCACAACAGTGTAGTGTATCCTTATTCCTTACACAGAGGAAGAAAAAATGTCACCACAGCTATTACCTTCAGTTCTTCTAGCAAAAGAATCGCTATGTGTATTGATCTTCTTCATCTTCTTGACTGCTACTAATAATACTTCACTGCTGTCAAGTGCGGCGGTTTACAAGGTGGGCGATTCAGCTGGTTGGACAACAATAGGGAACGTTGATTACAAGCAATGGGCTCTTACCAAGAACTTTCAAATAGGTGATGTCATAGGTACGCTATCTTTAACTTTGTCTGTGATTGTGTATATATGTAAGAGAACTGTGTCTTTTATCAAAGTAACAAGTGTAGTTTATATTAATTTAGCATTCTTTGCGTGGCTGACTGACTGATATCTGCAAATGAGAAGGTTGAGGTCAAGTTTTCGATCAGATCGTTTATATTTTCTGAATTACCTTATTAACAGAAGTTGAAAACAAAACGATACCCTCTTTCTTCACTTTAGCTTCTTCGATGAGCTTTAATCTCCACTGTTTCTTTTCATCTTCCTGAAATTTTAATCAAGAAAAATTAAAACTTGGTCCTTTTTTCGCTGTCTTTTTACCCTTTTGTGAGTTTGTTTATTCTTTACGAAACCCCCCATTACTTATGATGTCTCCCATCTCTTTGCTCCCCTTTCAGCATGCCCTCTGAGCCACTTTTTCCTTGAACGTAATAACTAATGTACCAAAATAATATGATTATTGGCTAATAAAGCACAACACGTAGTGGAATGGAGTGTCCATTCTGACAACTATCATTTATATCCAACTTACCTTTTTATGATAAAAGGATTAATAGTCTAGTCTATACTCACTAAATAAACTCACGCCTTTAATAATTAATTATATAGCCACAATAGTATGAATAAATCCCCTCATGCATGTGATGCGAAACCATGGCTCTCATGCATAAGTGTAAGTTGCATATATGAACCCATGAAAAAGATGATATCTTGAATTTCATCTTATATATAGCCAAGTTTATGATTAAGCACATAATGTTGTTATTATTTTTCAGTTTTCGAGTACAACCCTCAATTCCACAACGTAATGCAAGTCGTCCACGTTCACTACCAAGCTTGCAACGCTTCCTCTCCGATCTCCACACATACGACTGGGAACGATTCCATTACAATCGAAACTCACGGCCATCACTTCTTCCTATGCGGTGTGCCCGGGCATTGCCAGTCCGGGCAGAAGGTAGACATCAACGTTCTTCGCCGTGGTGGGGCCCCTCCTCCCCCTACAGTTCCTTCCCGTACAGTTCCTTCAGTTTCTCCGAGAAGCATGGGTTGTACCCTCGGTGTTAACAAGATTGGATGGGCTTTGTTGATCCTGCAGATGATCGTTGTTTGTGGTTCGGTTAATCGAATGTAGTAAAAACTGTGTGTTATTTACCCTGTCGAGAATTCTCTTGCATTTTATGCTACGTTGGTGAATTAGGAACTTTATTTAGTAGTATTACATTGATAATAATGATGTAGTTCTACTTACTCTCATCTATTCAGTTTATCTACGTGATTGAAATTTTACTCCTTTGTAAATTTTGCAAGCTTAATATGGTTGACAAACCTTGATATTCCTATTATGATATTCATCAGTGCGTATCGAAATTTTCGTTTATTAATAATAATCAGGATTATGATATACGGGCGATGAGTGTCGACATATTATATTCTTTCGATCAGAGACCTCTCAATCTCCATGTTATACGTGAATTGGAATGGACATTGATTTTCATTATAAATATTTTAGATTATTTTGAGGAGAAAATAAAAAGTCAACTACTTCATTTTGTGGCAAGATCGTTTTCAACCAGAAAAAGCTTCCAAAGCCCCGACAAACACGAACGGTCATAGAGTTACAGTCGCTTGTCCGTACAACTGAATCCATGTTGTACGATGATAGAAGCTATCTACGTACGAAGGTAAACACAGAAACTATATAAAGGACCCATTACGCACTCATATCTTCCACGAGTTTCTTTTCCCCTATCGCCATATATATAATCTCAGAAGAAGAAAAAAGTTAGAAATAAAGGGTGTTGAGAGTTTCAGAGCGAAGAATCTATTAGAGTGCGAATCTTTTAATAGCCCTTTGTTCGCGACCTCACACCTGATCTGTGCATAACAGTGTATACATACACAAACGCTGTAAAAAAAAAGACAGATATATAAATACAACACAAGTTTGTGTGTATATTATTATTACATCTTCTTCTAGGGTTTTCGCGGTTATTCTTCTGAGATTATTTTCTGAGAGGCTGTATAGTATCAAAAGAAACAACAACAATGGCGAACGACGAAATGGTTCAGTACAAATCCAAGGTTACTGTCTATGTATTTGCCTGCTGGATCCTCGCCGCCTTTGGTGGACTCATGTTTGGTTATGACATCGGCATTTCAGGCAAGCTTATTACATATTAATTATTACATTAATCTTTTCACCATGGATTAATAACTTACACTTATATATATATGATTCTCAGGTGGAGTTACTGGCATGGACGATTTCTTGATAAAATTCTTCCCTAAAGTCCACGAGAGAAAGATGCATGCCCACGAAAACAACTACTGCAAATACGACGATCAAATGCTTCAACTGTTCACCTCTTCGCTGTACATAGCTGCTCTAGTGTCGAGCTTCTTCGCTTCCAAAGCTTGCAGGGTTTTGGGTCGCCGCCCAACCATCTTCATGGCCTCCTTTTTCTTCATCGGCGGCGCTGGCTTCAGTGCCTTTGCTGAGGTCAAGATGGTCCTCATCCTCGGCAGAATCCTCTTCGGTATTGGAGTGGGTTTCGGCAATGAAGTAAGTACATACACTTGTATATCATATATATATATATATATATGTGGAGCTGTCTAATGAAGAGTACAACCTATGTCTGAAATTAATATTTGCAGGCGGTGCCAGTTTTCTTGACAGAAATAGCGCCAGTACAGCACAGAGGAGCAGTCAACATTCTCTTCCAACTTTTCGTCACCATTGGTATCTTCATCGCCAACCTCGTCAACTACGGAACCTCCACAATTCACCCCTACGGCTGGCGTCTCTCCCTTGGGCTCGCCGCCATCCCTGGGCTCGTCCTCCTCGTGGGCTCGCTCATCATCACAGAATCGCCGCCGAGCTTGGTGGAGAGGGGAAAGGTCGACGAGGGGAAAGCAGCCCTAAAGAAGATCAGAGGCGTTGACGAGGTTGACGCCGAGTTTGACCAAATCGTCGCCGCCTGCGAACACGCCAAGACGGTAAAGAAGCCATTCAGGAAGCTCTTCACTCGCTCGGGCATCCCACCTTTGGTCATCTCAAACTCCATCCAAGTTTTCCAGCAATTCACGGGGATCAACGCCATCATGTTCTACGCGCCGGTGCTATTTCAGACGTTGGGGTTTAAGACCGACGCCTCGCTTCTGTCCTCCGTCATCACCGGCCTGGTCAACGTGGGGTCCACCTTCGTCTCAATCTACGCCGTGGATAAGGTAGGGAGGAGGAAGCTCCTCCTCCAAGCCTCGGTGCAGATGTTCATTTCCCAGGTCGCAATCGGCATAATCTTGCAGACCCACCTCAGCGCCACGAGCTCCTCCCTCGACAAGGGGCTCGCCGCCGTCGTCGTCGTCCTCGTCTGCACATTCGTGATGTCGTTCGCCTGGTCGTGGGGCCCAATGGGTTGGTTGATTCCTAGCGAGATCTACCCTATTGAGACGCGTACCTCGGGTTTCGCCATAGCCGTGAGCACGAACATGATCTTCACCTTCATCATCGCCCAGGCTTTTCTGTCGATGCTCTGCCACCTACAGGCCGGAATATTCTTCTTCTTCTCGGCGTGGATTTTGGTGATGGGTCTCTTCGTGGTGTTTCTCTTGCCGGAGACGAAGGGAGTTCCGATCGATCTCATCGAGGAAAGGGTTTGGAAGACTCATCCAGTGTGGAAGAAGTTCTTCACCGACGACAATGGCAAGAGTTTGCAGAATGCTTAAAATAACAAGGCGTTGTTTTGTGTTATGAAGTCGCTATTTGATTTTATTATATAGTTTGATGCGTTTTCTTTATTAAAGGGTGAGATGGGGTGTGTAATCATTATTGTTTCATCTTCAAGTATGTTTGTTTCAAGTTTTGTATTTGCATTTTTATTACTATGAATGAAGGAATATATATATGCAGTTTATCAATATTTTTTCATCATTAACGAAAATTGTGAGTATTTTGATTTTTTTGAACTATGAGCATAGAAACATGTTATGAAAGACGATGTTATTTTGTAATTTCCGATTAAAAATGGTTAAATCATTAAAGAAATGGTATAAAAGTAAAGGTAAAGGATGGGGATTTTAATACACGAGCTCGTACTTTTATGTATTCTCACTTCAGCCCAACATCGTTGAAAATTCAAATATCACTAGAAACTCATCAGTCATTGCTACTCAGCTGAATCTTCACGCGAACCCATCAAGACAAAAACCCCATCACAAACATTGACACAACTGCAAGAAAAGGTATCGAGTTTGATGTTCCCTTTTCTTTACATCGTTTCCCTTTGCTCATTTGTGTCGCCGAAAAAAAAAACTCTTTTTTTTTGTTTATGGCATATTTCTGGTTTGAGGGCTTTGGTTACCTGCTTTGACGTATGCCTTTGGAAACGAAATCTATAGCAAACATGTCTCGAAATGAATTTATGGGTTTTATTCTCTTGCGATTCTTTTTAGTATTGGTGGTTTTTATTTAATGTGCTCACGAATTTGAATAAGTGTCAGTTCTGTGCAAAGGTTCGATTTTTATTGCGGATCTGTTGTCTCTTACTGTTTTTATTTTGGGTTGTGAGTTAATTGGTAAGATGAAGCCAAGCATACGCATATTCCCCAGAGAATACATTGTTCGGTTTCCCTAATCTCGATAATTATTTGTGCGTTACGGTGAATACAAAAGAAACAGTCGTACGATTAATTTAAATATAAATCTGTGAAAAAAGTAGTTAAAAAATGTTGAGGCTATCTCTGTCTTGATGATGCTCAGCTATGGAGAGCTTAGCTTATACATTCCTTATTCATTCATATCTTCAAACTGCGACTTCTGTACTATTAATTCGTTGTTGGTTCGTTAGGTTTCTTGCTGACATGGACGCGAAAGCACAAAACGGAGAGCGCAAAAACCTCAGCATCAAACTCTGGCCGCCCAGTGAGAACACAAGGAACACGCTCGTAGAACGGATGAAAAACAACCTTTCAACTCCAACGATTTTCACGCGCAAGTATGGAACTCTCACCGAAGCAGAGGCCTTAAACCACTCCAAAGAAATCGAAGAGGTGGCATTTACCACTGCAAATCATCACTACGAACAAGAGCCTGACGGCGATGGAAGTTCAGCCGTGCAGTTTTACGCAAGGGAGTGCAGCAGACTAATTTTGGATGTTTTGAAGGGAGGATCAGCAACTTTGGAGAAGACAGTGAGCTCCCAGGTCGAAGATTCTGCTCCCAAAGAAACCTTCTTCGATATCTCGAAAGGTCCAAGGGCATTCATAGAAGAAGAAGAGGCTCGAAACCTTTTGAGCCCCTTAAAGGAGCCTGGAAATTCTTACACTAAGATATGCTTCAGCAACCGAAGCTTTGACCTCGGCGCAGCGAAGGTCGCTGGCCCTATATTAGCGTCCATTAAGCACCAACTCAAGGAAGTCGATTTGTCAGATTTTGTCGCTGGTAGGCCCGAAGCAGAAGCTCTTGAAGTCATGTCTATCTTCTCTGAAGCATTAGACGGCTGTGAACTGAAGTGCCTCGACATCTCACACAATGCCTTGGGCGAAAAGGGGGTTAGGGCTTTCGGGAAGCTGTTGAAGTCTCAGAGTAGATTGGAGGAATTGTATCTGATGAACGACGGGATATCGAAAGAAGCAGCTCAAGCAGTTTCTGAGTTGGTTCCTTCCACCGAAAAGCTTAAAGTTCTTCACTTTCACAACAACATGACTGGCGACGAAGGAGCTGCCTTCATTGCCGAGATTGTGGGGCGGTGTCCTCTGTTGGAAGATTTTCGATGCTCGTCTACTCGAGTTGCATCCGAGGGCTGCCTTGCCATTGCTGAATCGCTCAAACAGTGCAAGAATCTCAAGAAGATCGATCTTCGAGACAACATGTGTGGGACAGAGGCTGGTGTCAGAATTGCTGAGGCCATTTCAGGCCTCGAGAATCTGGCCGAGATCTATCTGAGCTACCTAAACCTCGAAGATGATGGAGCTATTGCGATATCAGAAGCTCTCACTAACTCACCTTCACCACTTCAGGTCTTGGAAATGGCTGGAAATGACATAACTGCAGAAGCTGCTCCTGCGTTAGTTGCCTTGATTTCTGGCAAGAAATCCCTCGTTAAGTTGAACCTCTCAGAAAATGAACTTAAGGACGAGGGTGCGATTAAGATAAGCAATGTATTAGGGGAGGGCCATGGCCAATTGCTTGAAGTTGACATGAGCCAAAACTCTCTTACAAGAGCTGGCGCTAGAGCATTGGCTAGGGCTTTAGTCAATATTCCTTCTTTCAAGCTCTTGAATGTCGATGGAAACTATATTTCAGACGAAGGCGTGGATGAGCTGGGAACTGTCTTTAGAGATTGCCCAGAGAAACTCGGGCCATTGGATGAGAATGACCCTGATGGTGAAGGTCTCGATGACAAGGAGTCTGGGGAAGAAGATGAAGGCAGTCAAGACGAACTCGAAGCTCAGCTCCAAAAACTTAGCGTCGATGGAGACGATTGAAGTTGTTTTCGATTTTCCAGGTTCGTCGATCTCTTATCGGCTTTGTTGACTGAATATTAACTGCTTTGTTAGGTACTTTATCCCTGAACCTTGCATTTGACGATCCAATTCAACTCCACTCGTGGAACCATATGTTTTTGCCATCCATGCATTGGAGTTGGGACCGTTTTAGTTGTGTTGCATGTTCTTCCTTAACTATTGTACTGCTTTGATTATCTATCTCAGAGAACTGATGATGAATGGCTCACACAAATATGTGTCGCAAAGATACAAGGAAATGTTACAGGATCTAAAGCTCCCTTGCCTTCGAACACATTTGCAAACATGCGTAAAATCGTAGTCTCTAAGCTTATTTCGAAATTCCAAAGACCGAGTTTAACAGAAGTACACAAAAATAGTATCACATCAAGTTTGACCTTCTTCGCTTGTATGCTCTCCAAGTCACGCCATTCAAATTGCTTTCCAAGCCATCTAATCCACTTCTCTGAGAACTCTCTGCTTCCGATTTCGTTCTCTGTGAGGTACAGCCAAAAGTCTCTTCACTCTTCGCCTCACTTGCAACCGAAGCAGTTTCACTCTTCAACTTTGCAGCTTTCTTTGGCCCCAAATCATCATCATCCTCTTCATCGTCCTCATTGTTCGTATCAGCATTTCGAGAAGATTCATTGTTCATCAGTCTCTTAGGAGTGTCATTGTTTTGAGAAGATTCACCAACTGATTGGTTGTTCTCTCTTCTCCTAGAAGAAGCAAGCTTGGACAAGTCTTCTCCATTCTCCACAGCTTTTAGCCATTGTAAGTCGCTCACGTTGTCTGCATGGTTTACTTCTTTCCTGCGTCTTTTCCCAGTGATTATCGTGTCGTCTTGTAGAGAACCTTTGTTCTTACCGTCCTTTAATTCGGGAACATCGTAGACCCAATCAGGCACCTCGATTTCCTCCATAAGGCGAGAACGGTAATTTTCCCTTTGTCTTCTCTCTTCATCCATTTTCTCAAACAACCAAAACTCCTCATCTGACCTTGCAGCCAAACGATTGATCTCTCTTTCACTTGGAACATCTGCTCCCAGCGTGCTCGAACCTTTGCGCATGATTTCCTCAAGCATTTCTTTCCTGTCCTTAGCTGTACACGTTGAGCAAATAAAACTAGTCAATTATTTTCTTTGTTCTAATTTAACAACGTACAAAGAAGAGCACTTAAGGTTATCAGCAGGGTAGCAAAGATGGTATGAAATCAAGACAAAGACCTGTTGATGTATTATTGAAAAGCCCAGCTTGGATAACCTTCGCGTCTATGCCCATTTTCTGCTTCGCTCTTTCTAAGATAACCTCTTCGATGGATCCGACGCTGACAAGCACAAAAACTCGAACCTCTTTTTTCTGGCCAATGCGATGAGCCCTGTCTTCAGCCTGCTGATCCATCTGTGGGTTCCAATCGCTGTCAAAAATTATTACAGTGTCCGCCGTCTGCAAATTCAGGCCAAGCCCGCCGGCGCGCGTACTCAGAAGAAATATGAAGTACGGAGAATCTGGCGCGTTGAATTGTTTAAGTAATTCGCCCCTATCTCCCGTGCTTGTAGTGCCATCGAGCCTAAGAAATTGAAAGCCTTTAAACCTCAGATATTCTCCAAGTATTGTCATGAGTCTAGTCATTTGCGAGAAAAGGAGAACTCTGTGTCCAGCTCTGTGGAGTTTAGGGAGTAAACGGTCGAGAAGCTCAAACTTCCCAGATGCCCTTATCATGTTCTCATCCCTTTGCATGAAGTAATCCCCGAGAAATAGGTATGGATGATTACAACATTTTCTGAGTTGGACGGTCAAGTTGTTCAAACTTCTTGACCTCCCACTTCCTGCATGTTGATGTAAATATGGAGAAGTTAAAACTTCCAGGAATGTGAGTAATTGACGATTTTAAGACGATAAAAACTGCTAACAGAAGAAAGTCATCCACCTTGAGCAAGGCCGACCCGCCCCATTTCAGTAACTTGCTGGTAATATACTTTCTGCCATGCGGACATGTCACATTTAAGTATGACCTGCGTTTTACTTGGCAGGTACTTCTCAACCTCGTCTTTTTTTCTCCTTAATATGAATGGCCTTATAACCTGAGAAAACGTATACAATTAAGTGCGAAGGTAAAAAGGACCATGAGGACAAACGGCGCACTCGAACAAGCATGTGGATATGTGTAAGGATAGGCCGTACATGGTGTAAACGGCGGATGACTAGAAGCTGTTCTTCCTCTGTTAAGCTGACATCACATTTATCTGCAAACGGGGCATTGAACCAATCCTCGAAGTTTTGGACTGAATTGAAGATATTAGGGAGGAGAAAATTGAGTAGGGACCATAACTCCTGTAAGCTGTTCTGTATGGGAGTGCCCGTCAAAAGAAGTCGTCGCCGTATCCGATAGCTGCCGTAATAAATAAACAAGTGAGATAAGATTAGAATCAACCAGATCTTGAAATACTAGCCGCCGCACATGCATAGTGAGAACTGAGAAATGAGAGCATATTACCCGGACACCAAAGTCCGTGCGAGAACACAGTCAAAGTTTTTAAGCCGATGTCCTTCATCAACAATCAGGTAATTCCAATTGATTTTCCTCAGAAATGCTTTGTCTCTGATGATAAGATCGTAATGGGTAATCAAAACGTTGAACTTTCCTTCTACAGAGTACTGTTCCCTTAAAACCTTTCTTTCATCTTGGCGCCCGTCATAGAGGACAGCAGAAATGCTGAAATGGAAAAACAATGAAGACCGCTTAACAATTGTCTCGTGAAGGCCACAAATAAAAGAAATGCCAATTGCAGAAACGTCATGCATACCTAGGTGCCCAAGTACGGAACTCGTTGATCCAATTTGGCAGTACAGCTTTAGGGGCCACAATCAAGTGTGGCCCAGTCACACCCTTGTTTTCAATGAGATAAGCTATCAAGGAAATGGTCTGGATTGTCTTCCCCAACCCCATTTCATCTGCTAGAATTCCATTCAGATTATTATTAAAGAGCGATAGCATCCACTGAAGTCCCTCTAACTGATAAGGTCTTAACTCCCCTCCTTGAAGCATAGCTGGTTGCTCGGTCACCTATAGCAGTTTGTGAGTTAGATCAAATTCACATCAACAATGCTAATGCACAGTCAGTCCTCGTCTCCGTGAGTGATACAAAAAGTAACAATATAAAGTAGGACCTAGGTTAAGCTGATTTGTAAGAATTTCATGTGCTCGCAATAAAACACAAAAATATGATCCAAAACGGAAAATATACAGGCAGGGATTCGAAGTAAAAAAAAAATGAGATAGGGTCAAATGTGGTACCTTCTCCTCAATCGAGTGTACGACAGAATTATATTTCCTCTGACCTTCTAGTAAATCAGTCGGCTTTGTGTTACCATCATCAACGTCATCATCTTCTCCTGCAAGTGATTGTGCTGGCGTACCAGCCCCTGAGACAGATAATTTAGGCAATTCTTCAATGTCTGAGCCTTGGACGGGCTCGATGCTGTCATCTGCTGCATCTTTTTGGCGTTGAACGGCAGCTCCCAATCGAACTAGTAGATCATTTGTTTTCCCTAGCAGCATGGTCAATCTTTCATTCTTGCTTTCCTCTACCATTTTCATGTATGCTTCTTGATCATCTGCTTTGAGAGCTTGGACCCTCATCTTTTCAGCTCGAGTTGCTCTTTGCCTTAGCCTTCCATGCCAAGACTGCATAAGATTTGGATTTAGTCTGGAGTAAGTTACAACACGATTTGATTAGACGCAAGTTCGTTGAATCTATGGAAAATCAAAGCTTGACTGTAAATTTAAAGGAGAATCATGAGAAGGCCTCCTAAGACCAAACAGAGAGGTTCATTTATCGCTTTACAAAGCATTAAACGTTTCTTTTTCCCAAAAGTCGTGGAAGCAGAGGCAATATGACCAAGAGGACTTGTAGGGTCAGAGTATGCGTAGATTAATAGCTCTCAACACTTAATGATTTGCATGATCTGTGGCTCCCCGTAACATTATAAAAATGTGACGAAAAACAAGAAAAAAAAAAGAAGAAAAAGGGCATGCCTGAACACCATCATTTCTTTGTTTCCGCCTTTTCTGAACAGCCTGAACTTGCAATTGGAGTTCACGTGCACCGTTAAGCAAGTCTGCAAAGAACTTCCTTTTTCTGGTCTCAATGCGATTCCGTTCTTCTTCCTCGTATCTTGACAATCTCTGTTGCAAATTAAATCAATCAATATATATTTCTGATGTAATAAAATGCTTCAACATAAAAGCTGTGGATAATAGAAAAAGGGACAGCATAATCAACGGAAAGAGTGAGTAAAATAGGAATTCCCTCACCTCTGCATCTCGTTTCTTCCTTAGTGGGTCATCAGCTTCCGTAGCAAAAGCATCACCAATACCATATACGGGGCGGCGCAATCGCATCATGCCCCAATCAAACAACTGTTTGCCAGGATTTGCACAATGAAGACGAAGCCAATATTCACTACTCACCTCAGAGCGAACTTTGCTCTGAAGTTCTGCCAACTGATGAGAAGAGGTAAATTATTGAAATTAACTAGATTAGAAAAGATAAAGAGCTTCATACTAACAAAGACTCGCCAATTGGGTACTAAAAAATTCTGATGATTTATAACCAACTTTACCTTGAGCCCATATATTTCGAGCAGACATCTTGACTGCAGGTCTTCACCTCTGTCTACAGGTAATTCTGTAGAAAAAGTAAGTAGTTAGCGACAGCGTAAATGGTAAATGTTGATGCTAATTGCACAAATGAAATTATCTTTGGAATATGTTCAATGATTACCCTGAAGCTCATTTAATCGATGTTGGACTCGAATCTGGACCCTCTTCTCCTTCAAAGAGTTCAATCTAGAACCAGGCAAACAGTGAGACCTCTGCTCCCTCACAGCATCCTCAAACTCCAACATCAATTCCTCATGACTTGAATAACATATATTATCCTGTACATAAAGACATTAAAATCCCCAAAGAAACAATGGTGGACTTCCATGGAGACATAAGGGAAAATGAAGATAAAGTTCCCACATATTCTAAAACCCAAGGATTAAACTCCAGCCGCGATTCCCAACTAAAGCTTCAGTTCCCATGCATAAAGATTTGCTATGGTGAGCAACCACCGTGAGCACCATAAGCAAATTTCTCAATCTTTTGCGTTTCTTCGATTCGCTTCGTGGCCAACACCTCCGTAGACCCTCTCATATCCATTGCTAACCTAAATCGCCCTATCTAACACGATAATTTTTAAGAAATCATCACATCGGTACGTCGTCCACATGTGAACAATAAATAATGAATTTTCTTAAAAATTATCGTGTTAGAGGGGGCGATTTAGGTTAGCAATGGATATGAAAGGGTCTACGGAGGTGTTGGCGACGTAGCGAATCGAAGAAACGCAAAAGATTGAGAAATTTGCTTATAGTGCCCATGGTGGTTGCTCACGGTAGATGAGCACTATAGCAAATCTTCCGATACCTAATTAGAGCGTTCACATCACTTCAGACCCCGAAAAACCCCATCCTTTGAACCCCAAAACGTGAACAACCAACCTAAACCGAGCCAGCACACTAACAGAGAAAAAGCTAACCGTAGTTTCACACAACTGTACCCACAAAGCAGCACCAATAAGTAGAAAATAAGGAACTTAACATGCTCAAAACAACACACCGTCATCGAAACCGAAAGAGAGGAACTTCCGGCCATGTCCTCGCCAGCCTCACCGCGCCGGTAGATTGAGGAAACGGCGTCGTATACATGCTGCGGCAAGGGCAAATCGCGCGAAAGATAATTTAGAGCACATATTAGGGTTTTGGCGATCTCAATCGTGTCCCCCGATTCCGGTGCGCGCCGGGCCGGGCCGACATCGGAAACAGGCTGGCGTTCGTCCACCACCACCTGTGCGACCATGGCGGGAAGAGGAAATAATAGACTCGCTACTACGGCGTCGTTTAGCTGAATATTTATTTCGTACTTTTGTCAATTTCGCAATAATTATTAAAAAAACACATATTAAAAGGATAAGATGTTAAAAAAAAAGTTTGTGGATATGTTTTTTTCCTCATATTTTATTTAAATAAAAACCTAGAGAAGCGATTGGTAAAAAAGGATTAGGTTTATAGTTTAGTTGCTCTTCGCCGCTATGTGGGCTTTGGTTGGGAAAACTGCATAGACCTTTTAAATCCTCGGCGGTGAAAATCTACTAAATTACCAAAACGCCCTTGACCCAGCATACGACGTTTGATTTTCTTGCCAAACTCGATGATCATCACTTCAGGCAATAATCCCTATTTTACTATAACCATGAGTTTAGAAATATCACATGATGAAACAAGCATTAGCATTCTCATCATTCAAGATCAAGTGAACTTCATTGGTTCCATAGCAATCATCCAACCATGAATGTTGTTCTTCTGTGACACTATATTCTATAAAAACCTCATCTTCGTCGTCTTTCTTCTTCTTCTCATCATCAACGGCGTCTTTCCTCACGACGAGCTCGACTTTCTTGCCAGTTTTCTTCTTCAATTTCTTCAATATTTTCTGAGGATCGATTCGACCCGTAACCTCTACTCTATGATTCGGCATGTCCGTAATGAACCTCTCCACGCCTGCACCAAAAAAAAAATAAACGACAAAAGAAGAATAAAATGTTGTTGATTTAATTCAAGGCAGATGAAAACCTTTGATTTTAGAGATGGTTTTGGCCACAGTTCTTTCGCATGCATTGCAATGCATTGAAACTTTGAATTCCGCCACCACAACAGCCTGCAGCCGATGATCCCATAATTCATCATGCAATAGTAATTCTTTAATATTTAATCGTTCTGAGAATTATATATAAATTGTGTGTTTAATTCTTACTCTGTCTTCCTTGTGCTTCTTCTTCTTGTTGCCGCCCATTGGAGAATTTTTGGAGACGATGAAAATATAATGTACGAAACAGCCATTATTATTGTCGTACAAACACGGTCTTATTCGAATGGCCTTAAATTCTTAGTCATCGACAGTTATTTCCGTTATTTACGCTCAAAAATGCTTTTCTCGGGTTGGATTTTTTTATGTTACAAAATGTTTATTGCATTAATATTTAATAGTCATCATCGATTCATTATCATTACACATTCTTCTTCTCCGACAATATAACTCCATGGCAATCTCAGCTAGCATATTCATCGAAGCTGTCTCTCTTCATCGGTCTACTGTCTCGTCAATAATAGAATCATTTAGCAGCACGCTTTTCTTCAATAGAATTTCTGAACTCTCAGCCCATACAAGGATTCTCGATGTTGATAATGATATTCATTTTTTAAAAATTAAATGGTGCAAAGGCAATATGACATTTATTATTAGTTAGTGGAAAACTAGGAGATCGCAATGTTTTTAGTTACTTTGCAAATTACGGGTTGCTGATTCTTGTGGCGGGAAAAAATATAAAAATGTTTCACTAAGTATTATGCCAATTTTCGATTTCGGAGCACTACTTTGGTCAGTTACAAAACTAGGTGAGTAAGTATGTATATAGTAACAAAATTGAGTCACTGACCTCTTATTTCTTATTATATACATACTTAGTAACCATAATTTGTAACTATATACATACTTAGTGACCTATTTTTTGTTACTATATACATACTTAGTGGCCTAGTTTTGTAACTGGCAAACATAGCGACCCAAAATAAAAACAAATGGTATACTTAGTGACCCATTGTTATAATTTTGCCTTCTTGTGGCTTATTGATCTATTTTTTATTATCTATATACAATGTGATCTATTCTATTTCATGAATAAATGCCCATTTAGTTGTATTGGAAAGTGAGTTTTTTCTTAAAGTTGGGGGGAGTAGGCAAAATAAATATTCTATATTGTTAGTTGGAATCTACACTATATTTGAAGTAAAAGGGAATGATTTCTTTCACGGATGGCTCCATAGCAATTACAAATGTTAGTACCTTTTGTCCCTAATTAAGTTTATTAGGTACCTTAACAATTAAGATGGAGTTATTGCCTACTTCTATACTATTGTAATAACCATGTTAATTTTGTGTATTCGATGTTATGCTAGTCCGTACCTTCACATTCAAGGGATAACGTCGAACTAATACAACTTTCCTTATATCACTAATTCGTTTGTTTGAGTCAATCTATTAAATTAATAATCAATCATTTTCCGATAGGACCCAACTTCATATACTCGTGCTTGCTAAGATAATCCAATTAAGAGTTTAGCTTTCCGTGTCTACTCTACATCGTAGAAGGTTCGAACTTTCCTTTATATATATCAGAAGATTCGAAAAGACAACTCTATCATTCGAACACTAAAAGTAGTTATGAGACTCCAAGTTAAGGCGGCGATAAAAAAAGGTTTCCCAATAATATTTAGAAAAAAAAAAGGAAATAAAAGAAAAACAAAAAGCTTACGGAAAGGATGTATAGTAATACTATATTGAATGTGAGCCGGTTAATAGTTAATTATATTTTAGGGTTATTTGTATCTTCGCGATGAGCTAAGGTCAAATGGCTTCCTCTTGGAATATGATCCCCTCATGAAGAATCAATCCAATTTATTGAAGAAGATAACTTATTAATTAAACCACTCGTTTCAATAGAGTATTAAAATCGGATCCGCGAAGAACACAGCTCAATCATGTAATAGAGAATACATTACAACAAGGGAAGGATGCTACTCTTACAAATTCACAAGAAATACAAAAACAAGGAGAATAAAACTGAAATGCCGACCCCTTTTTTACCATTTTTTTCCCGTAGTTTTTTTTTTTTTTTTTTTTATTTCAACTTCCAACTGTACGGACAACCCAGATTTTAGGTAGACTTGAACACCAAAAGAGACGGCGAGTTTTCGTTTCTATACATGTAAAGAAAATTAAGAGCACTCGGTTGCTTTCCACGTGGCAATCCAAGGACAAGCCATGTCAAACTGAGGAAAGAAGAAGAAGAAGAAGAAGAAGAAGAAGAAGAAGAAGAAGAAGAAGAAGAAGAAGAAGAAGAAGAAGAAGAAGAAGAAGAAGAAGAAGAAGAAGAAGAAGAAGAAGAAGAAGTGACCAAAACCAATCGGCCTCACATCAGAAAAGCTGCTTCACTTGATATTCAGAATCTTCTGCTATTCGTGCGACACAGATAGAGAAAGAAACAATTCCAAATGATTGTTACTACTATTGCTTCGCGTACAGAAACGGAGGATTACGTGGGCCCAACTAACGACATGACTGCCGGCGCCGGCGCCGGAGCAGTAAACTCCACGCGCCGCTGCTCACCCTCCAACAAGAACCGACCCACGATCCGAGCACTGGGGCCCAGCACGAACCTCTCCCAAGCCTCACTCTTACCCTCCTCATCACCCTTCTTCATAAACGCCTCAGTAGCATCGAGCCTATGCATTCTCCACTCATAAACCTCGCCCAGCCTAAGTATCTTCTTCAACTGTCGACAAGCGAGCCGACAAGTATTAACCTTAATCATTTCAATCGCCTCCTCTAACATCTTACCCTTCACCTCCATCGACGAAGAAGACCCTTCTTTTTCGAAATACTCGTGCATCTCAGGCACGCCTATGGCCCGCCTGATACCCTTCGAATAATCCCCGCCAGGGTCGAAGAACTCTTCCACCTCTCTCACCAGACCCGACCCGACCATACGGTCGACCCGCCTAGAGACGAAGGCATGGAGCACGGGCATGGAAACGTCGACCCATAGAAAGCAGCATTCGTACTTGGGCTTAAAAGCCAGCCCATCGTTCACCAGTGCCTCGATCATGGAGTTGGAGCCGCCTACGATTATGGGCAGGCGGCCCTTTTGGGTGATCTCCTCCGCCGTTGTGGTGGCGCGGCGGACGAAGTCCTGGGCGGTGAAGTCGTCGTCGTTAGGGTTTAGAAACCCTAGGAGGTGGTGGGGTATGCCTCGGCGTTCTTCCTCGGTTACCTTGTTGGTGACTACGTCTAGGCCCTCGTAGAACTGTATTTTGTCGGAGTTTATGATTTCGGCGTCGAAGCGAGCGGCTAAGTCGATGGAGAGGCGGGATTTTCCCGTCCCCGTCGCGCCCATCACCACCACCACCTTGTCCCTGCCGCCTCCGGCGCCGCCGCCGCCGTAGCTGAGAGGCTGCTGCTGGCGTGGGAGAAGCAGCTTTTCCATATTGATTAGTGAGGTCGTCGTTGGGAAGTTTGCCATGGGCTTTGGTGGTGCTGATGATGAGAAGGAGATCATCATCTTTGTTTGTCTATGCACTGCTATGATATTTCCTGTTTATTTCATTTCGAAAGATTTAAAGCTTGTTATCACCGTCGTGTAATAAGAATAGCTTCGGTTAATAACTGCCATACCTTCTTACGCGGCGAATAGTAGGCCGAAGAGAGAGACCTTGTGGATAAAACTGCACAATATATGTACAAGCTAGCTAGTTAATATGTCCTATCATAAAAGCAAGGATTGGAAAAATTTATTTGAATTGAGTATCTTAACCAATTACATGAAGAAAGCAAAGAACAAGATTGTTATATGAATGAGATGATGGTGAAGGTGAATGCAGATATTTATATGTGAAGCGGTGGGAAAGTGGAGCCATGCATACATCTAATATAATAATGATAGTCAATGGTGTACACGTGTCAAGGCATAGACTTTATTCTCTATTGTCCACCTTGTTTGCTAATATTATTATTTATGTGTGTTGCGATATGGTAAACTAATACTTATGAGAGTATTTAAAAGTGTATGTGGTTTACAATATGAGATTACAAGCAGCGCGCAGTTACTTTTATGCTTAATTAACACCTATAATTGGACAATGGTCAATAAGTGATTATGAGACGGAGTATTGTATTTATTAATAATATTTCTTGTAATACAAAATTAGGGCCTTTACTCTGCAGATCCCTTGTCACTTGATAAAATAATGCAATTTACCATGCTATATATAATCTTAATTTGTAGTTAGGGACTTGGTGATATTGATTGTTCGATAGCCGACCCCTAACTATAGAACCCTATTAATTAAACGCCACCTTTTATGATTTAACAACACTCAAATTTAATTCGTTTAAGTTTGTCATTATCTCACCATTAACCATAGCACTGAACTCATGAAATATTATCATGTTTTTGGTGGGCATGTTGTTTTCCAGAAAGTAACAGGCGCGTACTATTTTATGGTTTCGATGCCTCATTAACTTAATTTATCAACTATAAATGAGGTGCTAATCAATCTCGGCCCACCTTTTTAAAACGAATTCTTAATCTAATATTTCTGTCATTACATGTTGCCCTTCTAATCTCGAAGAATAATGTTTGTCTTCTTCAGAGAAGTGATGGCGATAGGAATAAAGATAAATTAGATTTACTTTATCTAACACAAAAATCAATTAAATAGATTGGTCCCTATTGTGTACCATATGTTAGTGTAAGTGTCATTATATGAGCTACAATACAACGTTATTTTTATTTTAAGATAAACAAATGAAGATCTTGTATACATGAAGTGCTCACAAGTTGGTTGAAGTGAACATCGCCCTCTCGTAGTCCTATAGTCAAAATCTAATGTGTATATATATATATGTGTAGATATTAAAATCTGAAGGGTCAAGGACATGAAAAAAGCTAAGGAAATGCGTCTTTCTATTGTAACTCACGTGCATTTAATGTACGGAAACGAATTTCATTGACAAGACAATTCTTAAAATTTTATATGAATATAAGAGTATATTTTGATTATGAAGCCTCTTTATTGTGCTTTCACACTTGTGTTATATGATTAAATACAATAGCCGAACACAATGGATTGATATTATGAAATATAATAATAATAAGCAACAGCATAGATTCCCTCATCATATATCATCATGTTTCCTTTCCAAATTTCATATGATTGGAAGGTTAAACTTTAGAGTCAAAAGGTTTGGTAGAAGCCTAGTTTTTTTAAAAAAGAAATTAAAATAATTCCTAATTAAAAGTAGCAATGAAAGTCTTTCCTAACAGTTATATAGTGCAGCTGGTATATATTCTTCTCCTACGATAAATCCATTTTATGCTAATTTAATAATTTTCGGATATGTACTAATAATAATTTTTTTTAAAAAAATGCCCCCCATCTTGAGGAAGTTTCCATTGAATGTCTTGGTTGTTCTATGAGCCAATATGCGTCTTTTTTGCAAGAAAACAAAATGACAGATGGATTTGTGATTTACTTAGTTTATATATGCGTGAAGATTACTTTATATATATGTAAAAATATATATAACGCTTAAAATAAGCTATTATGAAATACGTCCACTTTAGTTATTGGGAATTCTTGTCCTGATTTGCAGTTTGATTAATATATGTACATTTTTTATGAATATACCTACTCTAGATGCGCCATTAGATTGAATCACTACCTCGAAAGAAAAAAACTATTTTGATAAATTGATACCGCGTTCGCTTCTTTGGCTCAAATTGTATCAAACTTAACGTATGGGAATTTAGGTGTATTATTGTAAGCTACTTATAATAATGTTTCCTATTAAATTAATTATATGATAATTCAACCATTTTCCTTCGATTCGAGATATTGCAAAAAGGGTTGATGAAAGATCGAGAATTCTTTTTTGTGCTTAAGAAAAAAAAAAAGATGAGTCGTTTCAGCGGCTTTATAGATCTTATCTTAAGTACAAACTTTTATCATCTGAGCATTTTTATAAATTTTAAATGATCAAGATTCAAGAATACAATAACAGTGAGTCATCATAAAGAAAGAAATATTACATACAATATATACCATAACTAATACTAGTATATTACAACTTTATATATTGTCTTAATAACATGCATCGCGCATTAAAGAGCAGCCCCTTTTTATGGGCTTCTAACTTTGAGTTGGATAATTTAATCTGAAGTTAAATAATATTCTTATGTCCCATCATCAGTTGTATGAATTCAGCCCATTTAAATGCCAAGTTAAGCCCACTTCGTTTACATTTATGGTTAGTTGCCGCCTGACATGCGTAATTACTAGAAATAACGAAAAAGAAAATGCTTTTGTATGTAATAAATATTTTCTGTACTTAATATTGGAATGCGAACCTAAAGTTTAATTCTTTCCCAAATTCCCAACCACCTGCGCAAAACCGAAGTAGTCACGTTATGTCATGACAGATGACACATTCTTCGAACAATGACACTTACAAATAATGAGAAAAGAACGAAAAAACCAGCTAATCATATTTTCTCTTCTTTGCATTGAAGTCTCTTACAACAGGAAAACATATCGAAAATAAATGAAGAAAACGAACAATAATGTAAGAAAGAACTAGGGGCGTTGGATGTGGAAGTGACGATTTTTGCATTATTCGCAGATGATCGTAATTGTCTCCGATCAAGAAACCCTATATATATGTAATAATCGAAGTTAATCATCATGAGACACCTTGAAACTCTCTGCATTCTTTAAAAACTCTTAAATTTTGCCGCCCCAATTAAAATAGGATACCCATCCTCATATCGAATTCTTTCCTCTAAATACAAAATATTTTATGTCTCTCTATATAAGATCGTGGCATGAGTACACGTGGCACCGCGTCTTGCATAGTGAAAACTGAAATGCCAATTTTCTCATCTTGTCAAGTCAATATTCTGTCGGTGGAGGATAGCCATAGCTCAATTCAATTTTATACAACTAACCTTTGTAGTCATCAATCATAGTTTAGGAATCACTTTCGATCCAACTTTCTAGATCTGCAAAACTGGGATTTAAAAATAATATGTTTATGAACACAATCAATGTTGAAATTATTAAGCTCTTATGTTTCAGCTAAATCGATTTTCTAATTTTTTTTCATTTCCTGCATAAAATAAACTTGACATTATCGTGTTTCGTTATGCGTCGTTCTCCTCCACTAACTTGGCTTCTTTCTCCCTTTCATTTCACGAACTGTATCTGCGCATATATTTATTTTATGAGAGAGAGAGAGAGAGAATTGGGCAACAAAAACAAGAAGCAAATCAACAAAGGACGACGGTAAGTATAAAGAAAGATTATTGTTTTGTGTTTCCAAGGAGAACATCTCCGCTCCGGCATTTGCAAAGAATGTGTTTGTCAGCTACTTGCAAAGGGAATAAATTCTTAATTTTTCATTCTTTTCCAATTACTGAAATCGATTAGCATAATAATTTCGGCTTCCGATCGGATTCTTGTTTTCGGGTCGGGTCAACTCTATTCGGTTCCTCAGATCAGATGCCGGAAAAAGCTTCTGCAAACTTGGCATGGCTTCAGAAGACGAACTCCATTGTTCATCACTGGTTAATGATTACGGCGGTGGGGACATTCCTCGGAATATTGTTCGTATGGAATATCAGTGGGCTGAATCTCAACGCTTTTCACAACAACGACAACTTGTCAACCATGGCGAACCGCTCTCAAACCCTTTTACAAGATTCCAACTTTCACAACCTTTCTCAGCCCCAATATGTTAATCTCGACAGTAAAATAGCAGCTCAGCCGCTCGGCGGCGAAGCGATCGACGAAGATTCGGCCACCGACGAGCTCGATTTGAGGAACCCTTCAAAACCTAAGCTCGTTTCTTGGATTTCTTCCGATTTCGAGGCGAACTACTCCTCCAACCTCCTCGCAAAGTGGTTAACCCCCGGCGGCGAACCGTGCAAGGACTCCAAAACCGCCGACGTCAGAATCCCCGGCTTGGACGGCGGCGGCAACGCGATAGAACTCTCCGCCGGCGACGCCCACGAATTTGTGTTTCAGTCGGTGGACGAAGCTGGGTCGCCGCGCTGCCTAGGCGGGGACTACTTCGAGACCGACCTCTCCGGCGAGAGATGGAAATCTCGGCCGCCGGTGAAGGACTTCAACAACGGCACATACTCATTCACCCTCCAAATCCACCAAGACTTCGCCGGAGACTACAACCTAACCATCATCCTTCTCTTCACCCACTACGAAGGCCTCAAATTCTCCCCCAAAAGATTCGCCGTCGACAAAACCCTACGCTCAATCCCCATCACCTTCGCCAAATCCCTCGCCGAACTCCCCCAAATAAACCGATGCAGAAACTCCGACGACTACCACAGACCCATATGGTCCGGCCGGTGGACCCGCCACGCCAAGAACGACACCTGCCCAGTAAGCAAAGACGGCCGCTACAGATGCCAAGAACCAACCTTTCCCTGCCCTAACCCATGGTGCGGCGGCCGCCTAGGCTCGCTGGAGAGCAACGGCTGGGTCTACTCCGCCCACTGTTCCTTCCATCTCTTCCACGCCGAGGAGGCGTGGAGCTGCTTAAACAACCGCTGGATTTTCTGGTGGGGCGATTCGAACCACTGCGACACAATCAGAAACATACTCCACTTCATCTTAGGCGTCCAAGAAATCGCCGCCGTCCCAAGGCTTTTCGACATGAACGTCACAAACCCTAGGAACCCATCTCAATCGGTCAGGCTGACCAGCATCTTCAACGGCCACTTTAACCACACGGGCAACTACCAAGGCCTCAACTCGCTGACCGACGAGGGCTATCGAAAGCTTCTAGAAGGTTACTTCTCATCCCAAGAAACCGTCCCCGACACCATAATCATGAACTCGGGCCTGCACGACGGTGTTTACTGGTCGAACCTCAGAAACTTCATAAAGGGCGCGGACTACGCCGCCTCTTTCTGGGCTGAGGTCGTCGGAGGTGTTGAGGGTCGAGGGCTGAGGCCGCCGGAAATTATATACAGGACCACGGTGGCGACGGGCGGCTATGCTAGGTCGCTGGCCTTTAATCCTAGCAAGATGGAGGCTTTCAATGGGGTGGTGATTGATAAGCTTAGGCGGCGAGGGATTCTTGGGAGGGTCGTCGACGATTTTGACATGACTTTTCCTTGGCACTATGATAATCGGTGTAATGATGGGGTCCACTATGGGCGGGCGCCGTTGAAGATGAAGTGGAGGGATGGGCAGATTGGGCATCAGTATTTCGTCGATCTTATGCTTGGGCATGTGCTCGTCAATGCGCTGTGTTTGAGGTGAAAAAGGTCGGGCTTTTTTTTTGCTGCTGTATACGATTCTTTTTTTCAAACAGATTTTTGTATTTGGATGAGACTGATTATAGATGAGCCTACGTTGATTCGTTGTAGAGATTCTTGGTTTAGATGATGTATATTTTTCGTTGTATTGTGGTGGGAAATGGAGAAATTAAGCGTGTGTAGTGAAATTATTACATCCCTTGAGGAATGGTATGGACCGTTGTAAGTAGGGGAGTTGTATACAGTTGCAAGTTGCTGCGTCTCATCGGAAAACTTGGGAAAATCTAGTACAGTATTATGCGTCTCATCGGCTTTTGTTACTTGTAGTGTGTTGCTCCTTGTGAGCCTTGTTCTCTACCGGATTCTGATACCGGAGAGACCCATTGGGCTATTTAGCCCCTGTATCTTTGTTTATTAATGAAAGCTATCGTTTCTGGTAAAAAAAAAAAAAGTGAAATCTTGAATCTCAAAGTTTTCAAGATGCAATTTTATTTTTTTTTTGAAGATTTTGAATTTAAGCATTTTGATTCGTATATGTATCTATATATGTATGCATGTGCATTCACATGTGATGTTATGGGACATAAATGGCAAGGCCAGCGTTTAGTTTCTCATCTCATTTGCTTCTAATATCAGATCGGAAACAGAAAGATCAATGCAAAGTCCAACCTTTTTGTCCTTTTATACTTATCATATTAATGAATTATATTGTTTGTTTTCTAAACAATTTTGAAAATTAGATGCTTACTGTCTAAAAGTAGCTAGGACGTTAAAGCAGTGAGAAAAACAGGTTGTTTTAATAGTTTCTCGTCTCGGCAACATCAAATTATTATTGAGGGAAAAAAGGTACCTTCACGGTACATAAAATTCAAATTAAATATATAATTAAAAGTGGCCATGGACGACAAAGGCACAAGGGATTCATCATGGTTTAGCCTTTTGAGAAACGGCACCGTATGTTATTATTATAGCTAGAGCTGTCAAACGGGCCGGCCCGCCCCGACCCGCCCCGCCCCGCCTCAACCCGCCATTAAACGGGGCGGGGCGGGCCAACCCGCCAACATAACGGGCTACTAAACTAGTAGCCCGCCCCGACCCGCCGCGGGTTGGCGGGTTGGCGGGCCAGCCCGCTACAATTTTTTTTTATTTCTTTTAAATTTTTGTGTTTTTTTTGTAAATAATACTTAAATTAATAATATTTTTTGGAATAATTAACGAATAAATCATTTATAAATTAAATTCTTAACTAAATTAATTATAATTAATCACTAATAAATATTATTTATTAATGTTTAGCATTAAAAATTTTTATAATATATATACATAAAAAATTTAAAAATAATAATAATTATCGGCGGGCCAGCCCGCCCCGACCCGCCCCGACCCGCCTCAACCCGCAACCCAAACGGGCTGGCCCGTTTCGGCCCGCCTTTAAACGGGCCGGGAATTGGTTGGCCCAACCCACCTATTTTTCATGGCGGGGCGGGCCAACCCGACGGGCTCGGCCCGTTTTGACACCTCTAATTATAGCCTCATGAAAAGATAAGTTTGATTATAAACATATTAAATCATAATAGATTGAGGTGATTCAATTCGATCTACTGAAATATTTATAATAAATGAGAAGCATTATGCAGAAATTTGACTAGAGTGATGCTATTTGATATATATATGCCCAATCGTAAGAATCTGCAGACACCATGCAGGAGACGACGTTGGTAATAAATGCCCAGATTTTTACACTTTCATCTTATTGCATTCGCTATTATTGACCATATTGGCCATGGAAAAAGCAAAAGATAAAAATCGAATAGAAAGAAAGAAGAAATAAGGGAAAAAGAATGCTAAAGCCAAGCCAAGCCATGAGAAAGCTCATGGTCTATATAAAGCCAAGCCAATATCGCTCGAAAGCCCATCATTGAAGCAAGCTTGGAAGAAAAGATTTTGAAAGGAAAAAAAGGGAAAAAGAAAGGAAAAGTCTCAAGAGGTGGGCTTACGGTGTGATTATCGTTTCTCTTTCATGGAGTTTGAGGAAACACTAAATTTAATAATAAAATCTTTTTATAGCTAAAATATATACAATACATCCCATAAATAAAGCCTGAAAACCAAGGAAGAAGTGAGACTGTGATAACCTCTCTTCTATGCCATTCCGCATTTTCGTTCTTGCTTAGTTATTTGCACATTTACTCCTCACTCTCTCTCTCTCACATTAAAAACTCTCATCACTCTCTCTCACACACTGTACTCGTTAATGGCGAAACGAAACAAAACAAGGTTTTCATATTAATGTTGCTCAACAACCGTTAGTTTCTTCTTCCCTTGTTCTTTAGTCCGAGGTGTTTTGTTCAAAGCTTTCGACTCTCTTGTCCGAAAAGACCCTTCCTTAGTTCAGATCTGTGTCACCTCCTTAGATTGCAACTGCGAAATCTCCGTCCCAAGATGAGCAAAGAAGAGTTCTTGAAGATCCAGGTAAGCTTCTTCTCTTCTCCCTTCTTTCGGATAATGGGTTCGCATTTTGGCTCTAAAGCTTGTCGTTTCGTTCTCGTTAGTGTTAAAGCTGAGAGCTTTAACCTTATTTTCGTCTCCAACTGTGGCTTTTGCTTGTTCTAACAGACTTGTGTCCTGAAAGTCAACATACACTGCGATGGTTGTAAGCAAAAGGTTAAGAAGATCTTGCAAAAGATTGAAGGTATGCCTCTCATTTCTATTTTCCTTCTCCATGTCCAATTTTTTTTTTCTCCTCTGCTTCTTCTTACTCCCAAAATTAGTAAAAGAAGAAAAAAACAGAGCAGATTACGTAAATTGCCTGCACACATATGATGATTCTCCATAGCTGCCTTAAAAATTGAATCTTTATGGGTTTTTTTTTTTCAGGCGTTTACACCACGAAGATTGACTCAGAACAGGGAAAGGTAACAGTTTCAGGCAATGTCGACGCTGCTACTCTAATCAAGAAGCTTACGAAGAATGGTAAGCATGCAGAGATATGGGGCGCTCCAAAGCCTAACAACAACAATTCAAACAACAATGGTAAGCAGAATCATCAAGCCAACAACAATCAGTTCAAGAATCTACAGATTGACAGCGGAAAAGGTGGTAATAACGGCGGCAACAAAGGCCAGCCTCAAAAGAACGGCGGCGGCGGCGGCGGCGGTGGTAATAACGGCAACCATCCCCAACAGCAGCAGCAGGCCAAAGGCGGCGGCGGCGGTGGTCCTCAGCTCGGCCAAAATCCACAGCTTCAGCAACAGCTTCAGCAGCTTCAGCAGATGAAGGGCTTTCAAGATCTGAAGATGCCTCCGCCCAACCTAATGAAGCTTCCCATGAACAACAATGGTGGTAATAACGGCGGCAATAATCAGAACCCGAAGTCTGTCAAGTTCAACGTCCCTGAAGATGACGATTACAGCGACGAGGATGACTATGACGATGATGATGATTACGACGATGAAGACGACGAGGATGACGAAGAGGAAGATGATGTTGCCTCTGAAGATGAGTTGAGCAAAATGAAGCCCATGATGGGAAACGGTGGCCCACCAAAGATGCCTAACATGATGAACAACATGATGATGAAGGGCGGCGGTGGGGCCCATCCAGGCCCTGGTAACAACGGGCCGAACCCTAAGAAGGGCGGCGCCGGAGCCGGCGGTGGCGGTGGCCCAAACATCCCCGTCCAGATGAACAACCTTGGGGGCGGTGGCAACAAGAAAGGTGGCAACTTTCCAGTTCAAGGAGGCGGCGGAGGGAAAGGCGGCAAGAACGGTGGTGCACCGCCTCAAAACGGCGGCGGCGGCGGCCCAATCAAGAACGGCGGTGGTGGTGGAAATATGATGGCAAACATGAGCAGTAATGGTGCGCAGAAAGGTAATAATGGTGGGCCACAAGGCATGCCTCCTCCAAACATGATGATGCCCATGATGAATAACGGAGGCATGATGATGCCCAACATGGGCTCGATGGGCCACCACCCACCCATGGGCCATATCGGAAATCCCGGCCAAATTCCGGCCGGCGCCGGCGCCGGAGCCGGGGGATTTCCTCAAGGTGGCGGTGGGGGGATGAATCCTGAGTACTATCAAGCTATGATGATGAATCAGCAGAGAGCTAATGGGAATGAGAGGTTTCAGCCTATGATGTATGCTCGGCCGCCGCCGGCCGTCAACTACATGCCGCCCTATCACCACCCTTACCCGCCGGCGCCGTCGGCCTACCCGGCGGCACCACCGCCGGGCGATCAGTACTCTATGTTCAGTGATGAGAATGCTAATGGCTGCACCATAATGTGAAAATAAGAAAAACAGAGGTCTTGGTTGGTAGTTTGCTTGTTAAAGTATACATGGAAAACATGGTTTTTAATTATATTTTTATGTCTTTTTTATTTTTTACTCTAAATGCTTCTTTTGAGAACCCTCTTGAATTGTGTCTGTATAGGATAGGATCGATCGTGAGGAGTTTTATCTGATAGATTATAGTTATCTCAAAAGCTTTCCGTGGTTGAGACTTCATAAATAAAATCGAGAAGGGATTTAGAAATTGTTCAATTTTCGACCAAATTATGATACATTTTTGTATTTTATTCGAAGAGTCGTAGCGACATATTTCGGAATTGAATGATTATTGTTTTCAGACAGAGTTCATCCATGGACCGTGACTGAAATTATGGAGGCAATGTAAGTTGTGGGGTACGTCGGAAATGAATGTAAGAACATAGGACCTACATTTCATGCACTAACTATGTAATGGATTTAATATATAAAGAATTCATTTCATTTAGTAGTACTACAGTACTGCTAGCCAATAACAATAATAATAACAATATGACGAAACTATGCATGTGACATGTTAGTAATTGCACAGAATCATAATTAATAAAATATATCATATTCTGCAATCTGCCTAACATCGGTCGCTGTCCTACTTCTATATGCTTTCTTATGGGAACTTACACTATTTGTTTTCTTCCCTCTGAAACGCGAACATATAATTGGATCAGTCATTTTAATTAGTTTTAAACTGTTAAAAATATATAAATTCACTGTGTTAAGAATCCTTTAAAAATTTGATCTTTATCTATCTTTTCTAATCTAAATATATTATATTGCCTAAAACTAAATGTCACTCAGTATTGTGAGGTGCAGGTAGGTACATAAACATTCATTCCCTTTAGCTATATGATAAGATCGATTCTAGAATATCCCTCCACTTTTAATATATAAATTATATACAAATCGACCATAATTCATTCTAATATTGGATAAAGTGTAATTTTAATAATAATGATAATAATTTTCATTGGGTCCGTCCGAATACTCCTACTCCTATTTTAATTTTTAGCAGTGAATTCATTGGGTCCCACTCTTGTGCAAAAGTACAACCCCCCATGATCACATTCACTCAGACAGCTTTAAATGAGTTGTACATTGGCAGATGGCTCTTTAGAAATTAGAACCACTTCATAAATGGATCCAACAATCTTTTATCGGCAAACAAACTTCAAAAATCAAGCATAGAACCATTTTTTTTCTTAATATATATTGAATTCGTATAACATACAATCGATGAATTGAAGAGGAAAAAGAAGGCAAACAATGCACGTCTCATCCTATAATCGAAGACGTATTTTATCCTTGAATAAATGCTCGAGATCCGATGTAAACAGTGAATTTTGATTTCTCTACTAATATTATTAATCCTTAGTGATGGCTACACCACCTGTATTTTTTTATCCCTAATTTGCAGCCGATATTTAAATAATAATAATAAATAATAGTAATATATGAAAACCTCTTCAAATTGGAGTCTCAGTGGAATTTAACTAAACGCTTGCCTAAGATACAGAGTGAAACTTGGACGATTAACAGCATTCAAAACTAAATGATGTCGTTATGTTATCACTGAATGTTCTATGGCTGTAAAAATAAGACCTTTATTGTTTGGAAAAAAATGTAACAAAAATATCACCATAAAGTTTTGGAGGATCACCCCAAAATAAATAAACACCACATAAGAGATTTGTAATAAAAAGTACATTTATAAAAGATTTTCAAGATCCATGATTGTAAATAAAGAAATGTCTTAAAGCCATTAGTGATGAATGATGATCAATAATTAAAAACTGGAAGAAGGAAAAATAAATGCAGAAACTAAAACAAATTTACTTCGAATTATTGGATAAGACGTGTATTGGTTAGCTACGTAATAGACAAAAAATAAATAGAAAAAAGTAATTATAAGCCACTTGCTTTTTACGAAATACGGATGATACAGAGGATAATTAAAACCGTGTATCGTTCGTTACGGACAATTTCACTTCACCTAATAATGGAGAGAATATAAACATAATGACCCCATATATTCGATTTCAGTAATGTCTAAAATCACCACAACTCTCATAGTAGGTAATGAATTGGGACATGTCGGCTTTGATTTTATTTATTTCTTAAACTTAGTTGATTGCTTCACATGTCATATATATATATATATTATATATATTATATATATTAATTCTGATTAATACTAAGCTTATTAGTACATTTATTTACTTCTGTCCCTTTCAAAAACCAAGAGAGTTTTATATGGGCACGAGTCAAGTACTATTGTACATGATAATTACTTTTTCTTATTTATAGTTAAAGAAAACATGACAAAAGCTGTTATTGATAAGCTTTAAATGCTTTTCTGTTCATACGAAATCATGCTTTGGGACAAAGATTATCTTTTACGAAAGCCACAGATAATTGATTGATGCCGGTGAAAGAAAATCAAACATGAATCTAGTTTTACAATAAATTTACCAAATATATTATCGTACGGATACATATTTTTTCGCATTCGTAGACACGCAAGTTGGATATTCCAATTCAATTTAATATTATAAACTTGATTTGAAATCCCTCTCCCTTGACAGAAGGGAAATGAATAGAAACGTTGCGACTTTTCTCTTCAAGATGATATTAGTAATTGATACAGTTACAAGCATTACGAACAAGGTCATCAAGTAGTTTAATATACAAAAGGCATTCGTAATAATTGTTGTTCATCGTTATCCGATGCGAATTAGTTTTCGTATATAATATACTCTTTCCCAGAGTAATAATTAAATAACTTGCGTGAAAAAAAGTCTCTTGAGGGTATAATTCCCATGAAATGGTTTACACAACAGTTACACAATCCATTAATTACGCATTATTAACGAGTTCGAAATATGAAAAGTACATATATATCAATTATCATAAAGTAATAAATCTCATCGTTTGAATAATTTACTGTTCCGACATTAATGTCTGTATTTGACTAATCCTATGCATTTCTGCTGAGACTTTTAAGAGAATCTTTATGCTGAACAATGTTAGATCATTTGGTCAACTTCGTGACAGAAATGCTAAAAGTGTTTGCATAATGCAGAATTTCTGACTCGCTTGACTTAGACATCACCCAAGGTTCTTAAATTTCATCTTCTTTCTATATTTTTATCTTAATTTTTCAGAAATCGGTCGTGCTAAATATTATACTACTTAATTGTTTCGGACTATTGTTTCTAGTAAATATACAGACAACAAGTAATATTTAGCACTGTTTCTTGAATAGGGTAACTGTTAAAAACATTATTTTAGGGTCCGAAAAGAATATTCAAACTGTGGGTTGACTGTCACTATTATTAACGAATATACAAAATTCCATAGCCCCTAGAAATATAAATTTGCCGTACAAATGCACATGTGAAGAGAATCAAATTGCAATCTCCTAAAATCCTAAATAGGGTTCTTGAAATAAGCGAGGCACAGATTATTCCACAGGGTTTGCTCCCCTATATTAATATCCCACGCCCTAAAACCCTAAAAAAAATGACAGTTCGACATTAATTATAATATATTATTAAGTATTCGAAAAAATTAACAGAGTAAAGAAACTACTGTTTTGCCTTGGAGGATGAACTGTGAAAAAAAGTCAAATAAAGCAGTGTATTTTAGTTTATTTCCACATTCAAAGCTCGAGTTTCGAAGTAATATCTCTTTTAGAAAAAAAAAAGTATCACATGAGAGACTTATAGGAGTTCATTAGTAGCCTATAATTGCTCACTTGCCTGCACCAAGAACCCTCTATTTGTAATCTTATTAAAAAATATTAACTTTATTATTTTAGAAAAATGTAAACTTTAAACCAATTCTCTGTGGGTTTATCATATAAAATCTAAATTCAAAATATAAAGTCATTTACAACGAAAATCAGACATGAGGGTCGATCAAGTATGTGACGTAACCTTATTTTCTATTTCATCTGTTGTGTCAACACATTCTTTCAGCAAGACTAGCGAAAACAAGTAAGAACAAACAGAAAGAAAATAAAAAAAATATATGCATATAAATAAAGTAATGAGTTGAGACTTGAGAGTGAACTGAAGAAAAATAAAGCAAATGGAAGAAAAAAGAACTGAAAACGAAGACGTGGCTTATGCAGGAATTAATTCTCCATATTTTCAAGGGGCAATTACGGATCAGGCCCTAGAAAAGTTTCAATTTAGTGATCAGGCCCTGTCAGAATAATCTTTAGTTTAAAGGACCAGTTTTTAAAAAATTCAAAGGTAAAGGCCCAAACTATATTTTTACTAAAATACCCTTCGTAAAGGGTTCTCTGAAGTGGTATTCGACGCGATATTTACGTTACATGGATCTGACGACTTGTTACCGTAATAACCAAACACGTTACTTTAAACTGATAAAATGTTACTTCCCGATAGTAAACTGTTTTTTTATGCATTTTTATATATATTCGGCTAATCGAAACCCAGTTTTCGCAGAATCAAGCACAATCGACTACCCCATCAACCAATCAATTTCAACGTGTTCACGTAGGATTTATCTGATATTGCTGAAGTACGATGTATGAATTTTGATGAATTTTTATACGGTTTGAAATTTGAGAAAAAACGGGCCAAATCGAACTATATTTTCGTAGCAATTGCAGCTAATCTTTGTGTATTCGAGGTACCCATCGTTTGGGCATTTCATAGGCTCTGTCAATTTTGAACAATCGTCACCTCATCAATTTTGAAACGTACGTTGTGTGAAAGTGGTCGTATGGAAGGCATAGATTCATCTGGAATAAGTGTTACTATTTTATGCATTCTTGTTACTGATTTATGTTTTCGTGTTATAAACGTACGAACAAAGTGTATCATGATACAAAAGGTAACTTATAATCGATTTGGTTATTTTTGGTATATTATGACCTAATTTTGTTTCTCAAAAGTATTGTTGTGGTATTTTGCTTAACGGACCTGTTTCGATAATTTTTGGCACAGAACTGTTACTTCATGAAATAGAAACGTTACTTGGATTTTCTAAGATGGTATATTATGATGTATTTTTGTTTTAAGCATCGATGTGTTATTTTATTTTTCTTAGCAGACCTGTTACGATAATTTGGGGCACTTAATTGTTACTACCTCAAAAGTTACTTGGAATATCCGACGTGGTATATTCTGATCTCCTTTTGTTTTTCATAAGTATTGATATGGTATTTTATTAGCAGGCTGTTTCGATAATTTGGCATGGAACTGTTACTATATGAAATCGAACCTTTACTTTTTTTTATCTGAAGTGTTATACTACGGCCTACTTTTGTTTTCATATGTATTGATGTGGTATGTTTTTTAGCAGACCTGTTTCGATTTATTTGACGTGGAACTGTTACTAAATAAAATATAAGTGTTACTTGTTCTATCGAAAGTGTTACTAAAAGTACATGAGTTGTTACTAAATAAACAATAAACATTACTGTGGATTTGAGGGATTTGGGGATTTGGGCGGAATTTGGGGATTTACGATACATGGTAAATTTTGGGCGGGATTTGTGGATTTGGGCGGGATTTGGGGGTTTGGGCTGGATTTGGGATTTTGGCAATATGGTATCGGGCCGTGTTACTAAAAACTATTTAACTGTTATCGGTTACTTAAATTATGTTACTGAACGTTGTTTATGTGTTACAAATTGCTGCCGTTATCGTACTGGGGTTTAGGGTTATGTGTTTATGGAGATTGGTGGCATTCGCAACAATAAACCCAAGCTGTAAACATGTTAATGCTCCAAAAGATATGGGTTTTAAACGGATTTACGATACATGGTAAATTTTGGGCGGGATTTGTGGATTTGAGCGGGATTTGGGAATTTTGGCAATATGGTATCGAGCTGTGTTACTAAAAACTATTTAACTGTTACCCGTTACTTAAATTATGTTACTGAACGTTGTTTATGTGTTACAAATTGCTGGCTCGTTTCACTATCATCCACCTTCATCGAACAATGTGGCTTTTAAAGGAATTTGGTGTGATAAATGGATCAAATCATACATTTACAAGTTGTTAATCTTGTAAATCTCGATCAATGTGCATTTATGAACGAAATTAATCGAATTAGTAATGTGGTACTGGAAACCTATTATGTGGTATCATAATCTGTAAACACGTTATTCGCTAGGTTTGCATTGTTATTTTATAGCAAACATGTAGTATTACATGCGGGCAATCTGGTACTGGTGACGATAACGAACCATCCTATTAAAATTCCTTAACAAATAACTTCGAGAATGTATCAAATACAGATTTACGACATATAAAATGATATTTGTGGTTTAATTTTAAACTTTGAATACGTTTGTGATAAAATTCGTAATGTTATGTCTCATTAAAAGAGATACTAGTGTATGTTGTGAAGGAATAGCTATATTTATACATGATATTTTATCTCAACTTTCACATATTGATATCAACATTCGCAAAACGTGTCTTTTAAAGAAATTTTGTGATTTAGCTTCATCATATCATCTATTTCTATGAATTTTAATCTTATATAACCGAACGAAATGAATTTATGAACGAAATTTAATCGAAATAGTAATGTGGCATTGATTAGCTATTCTGTGGTACTTGTAGCTACAAATTTGTTATAAATATTGCGTATATTGTTATTTTTTATCAGATATGTGGTATTATTTGCAGGCAATGTGTTATTGTACTGTTAATATCTCTGACATTCTAGAAACTCCTAGAATGTTCTTAACGAAATGTTACCCAAATTGCGTGAATTGTTACTCAGAATAAAGAAAATGTTACCGACCAACTTTTTATTGGCAAACGTGTTATTTACGGGTAACGAGTCGTTATTAATCTCTCATTATATGTTACGTTTTGCGGATATATTTGTTATGAATATCTAGACATATTGTATTATTGTTCCACGAATTGTTACCCAGAAAGCATGAAGTGTTATTCAGTGACCATTTTAATTAGCAAACGTTTACCACTTAGATCTCATCAAAATTCTTCATTATTCCATGATTAACATCAATAATTGTCGTCGATAACTAAGGCCCATGATGAAATTGTGTCGAATTTACATTATTCGGTCATTAAACTCGAGATTTCACCGTATTAAACGTATGTTTGGAGCATTCGTGCTTTATGAATCTCGAAAATTCTCTTTAATTATGAAGACCCATGAAAAATCGAAGCCAATACAACGTTTGCTGTTAGTAACGTCGAGATTGGATCGAATTTCAAACATGAATTTTTCAGCTTATTAAACGTATGTTTTTTCAGCTTAAAACCATTATTTTGGGGGCACTAAACATGTGTTATTTACGGGTGACGGGTCATTATTTTCTCACTATATGTTCGTTTTGCCGAAATATTTGTTATAAACATCAAGACATATGGTATTATTGTTCCAAGAATTATTACCCAGAAAGCATGAAGTGTTATTCAGTAACCATTTTAATTAGCAAACGTCCGCTTAGATCTCATCAAAATTCTTCATTATTCCATGATTAACATCAATAATTATTGTCGATAACTAAGACCCATGATGAAATTGTGTCGAATTTACATTATCTGGTCATTAAAGTCGAGATTTCACCGTATTAAATGAAATTTCCGAATTGTGTTTGAAGCTTTTGTGCTTTATGAACTTCGAAAATTCTCTTTGAGTATGAAGACCCATTAAAAATTGAAGCCGGTACAACTTTGTGCTGTTAGTAACGTCGAGATTGGATCAAATTTGGAACATGAATTTCGTCTTTCGATCGATTGAGTGTAAGGAATGTGTTATTGCAGGAAGCAGTATTATTTTTGAATGATATGTTACTTTTGCAACATGATTTGTTATTTATTAAAAGAAACGTGGTATTTTCTGCTATACGGAAAACATTTATTTTCTCACAATTAACGTCACTAATATCCGAAATTTATCAACACTTATGATCAAATTAACGATAATTTCACCTTATATCATCACAATCGTGGAGATATCTTCGGGTCTTATATCATCACATTTATATTAAGTATTTTTTTCGTCGATTTGGCATATGTCGAGTTAAATATGCATCATTTAGGTATTTTCGTCTGATTTATTCGTTTATTAGTATTGGTATTATAATTGATAAAGTTATTACAAAATATATGCGATATTGTACTCAATACAGACAATTTGTTATCCAAATGAATGGAAGTGTTTTTTTAAGCCCAAAACTGTTATAATTATCTCGACAGCTGTAACGGATCATTTAGGTATCATGTGGTAAATTTCGCATATGTCAGGGATATTTATGTCTTTTTGCAGCCTTTAGGTAGTTTTCACTGAACTTTTCGAAAACTAGGTCCTTTAGCCTAAATTAAATTCAAGTGGGGCCTGAACCCAAACTTAAATATGCTATTGGGGCCTGAACTTTAATTAACCCTATTTTCAACTGAAAGTAATTCAATCAATCCACAAAGCTGTCGCACTTCAATGATTCAGTGTACTTTAATATTATTTATTCTATTTTTTCCCTTAGGTTTTCCATCATTCACGTAATGTGACATTTTCAAATTATCAAAGCAATATAAAACTGAAAATTAAGATACTAAAATTAGCTCTCACTCAATCGGCGCATGCAATTTATCACAACTTTTGAGCCTTTTCTTTGCTCACTTGAGTATCAATTTTTCACGTTGTCTATATATTTATTTATTCTTTTATATGTATAGTATAAGGTCTCCGTAGAATAAGATAAAAACAAAGAAAGACAAATAGCCAACATCAACGCCGAGCCGAGCCGAGCCGACAAGTCCTTCATAATGTGGCAATGGCAACGGAGTAAAACGATTCTCATCGAGGGATATATATGTGACTTACAAAGATGACGGAATCTCACTAACGGCGTAAACTTGTCCGTTAGCCTGTCGCGAACCAACGGTGCATAGGCGTCTAATTTCCCCCGTTAAATGTGACGGACAGAGCAAGATCTACACGTGGGTCCCATCCTGACTCTCAAGATTTTCTCTCAAATTATGAACGTTGTGATATTTTACCACATTTGTCTTTATTTTGCTGTTAGAGAGTTGAGAAAATTAATTCAACGAAATAAGAGGACATTTGATTATGTAAGTGGAAAAAAAAAAAAAATTCAGAAACAAGAATGGCAAGCATCAGTGTGTGCATGCACTGTGTAGTTAGTTGGTCAAAGTCAAACCCCACTTTGTGTCTTCTTTCGTTTGTAAAAAGCATAAAGAGAACGCTAAGTGCTGCAGTTTTCGCGTTTCCGTTCAATTTGTTTTGACTCTCTTACATCATTAGTTTTGCTGTTTTTAGGGGTTTGATTGTTTTTTCCTTTGGAGTCATTTGGGCCCAAAAATATTTCATCTCAGATATTTATTTTGTTTTTCTCGCCAGCTTTTTTTGTGCTAATTAAATGTTTGTACGTATGCGTTTCAGTGCGAAAGAAAAAATAATTGAAAGATACCGAACTAAAATGGTTTGCCTTTCCGTTAAATTTTCGATCAAATATAGAAGTTTACTACCCAATGATCAAGTAATAACAACGACTAGGGATTATATATATAATTAGTGAGCTTCCGTAATAAATATAATTTTATACGACAAATCAACCATGACAAGTATAATATGAGTTAAATTTATTCTACTGCGCTAATAAGGTTGAAGATGGCGACGTGACACCACTTAGTCAATTGCTATATTTGCGTTTTTGGAGTCAATAATGTGTTTATTGTCATTCATGATTATAGTCAAACATATAATGGAAGATTAGGTTTTGATAAGGACAATCACCAAACGTTTTTCTTGCTTTAATTATGAATCATTTCGACAGTAGCTTCACGTAGATGATGCGTGCTATGCTTAACTTGAAGCCCTCTATCGTGCATGTGCGTGGAAACACGCCAAAGTCTTTGTGACAATTATTGAATATTTAAAAAAGTACAAGCAATAAGACCAAAATTAGTGATGTAATTATCCAAAACGATAGGCTCAACCATAATTATGTCTTCTTGATTGTTGTGGTAGTGTAGGTGGAATTGGCAAAGTATACAAATATATTAGGGTATTAGTTGTCCCTAATTCTTTTTAAAATTAAAGTAGTTTGCTTTAAGGCCTAGCCTAGGGAGTGAAATTGAGCCCATTAACTCACCCTTGGCCCAAGTAAGTATCCATTACCTTTCTATGCTCTTGGACACTTGTGTTGTGCTACACATCACAAAATATAGTTTGCTATCCTTGCCATACATATCCATTTTCATTATATTAAATAAATAGAAAATAAAAAATAATGGAAAAAAAATCGCCCACTAACATTAAACTATCCAACTTATATTATTATTAACAAGAATATGTTATTTGCTCTCCTTGCGACACGTTCCAGTTTCATTATATTAAACAAATAAAAAAATTAAAAAAAATTAACCGAAAAAAACCGCCCACTAACAAAGTAGGAAACATTTAAATTTCACGATAAACCATCTTACATATAAGTTATTTAATTACACATATTTCACCCCGACATAAAACTTGTATAGGTATATATTGTTGTACCAAGTGAAATAATTCGCCTAAAATGAATCCACTTATGAATTAATTTAGTCATCAACTCAATATCAATTCATCAACTCAACAAGAGGTCATTTATTTAGTTCTCAACATTGAAGTTAAAGAGAAAAATGGCATCATTAATTTGATAAATGTCGAACAAAAATTCATTAGAGAAGAAGAAGCTGCGCAGTCCAGCCATCTCTAAGCTCCTTGCACTTGGGCCTTCTTCTTCTCTGCATCGCAAGATATAAAAGCCTCAGCAACGAAAAAGTCCCGACAGAAAACATAACGTCGACGACAAACGCATCGAAGGTTTCTCCGAAATGGGAGCTAAACAAAACTCTCTTTTATGACATTGCCACCGAAGAAATGTACTACCTACCTCGAAGAGATGCTTCGTATTCTCTCAGCTGCTGTAAGAAACCAAAATTAGGAGACGCCACGGGCCTCTTACTCTTCACTCTCTGCATGGCTTCAGACAAACTCAAGCCGTGTTTGAACATCAGATACGCAACGACGACAGTTACGCTGCACCAATGATCGAAACTACTTCAGCAAGTTATTCGTACGCAGAAATATAAATCGTGGCACTGTGTTTTGCTGTAGTTATGTTTGAGGTTTTCTATGGGCATACAAAAAATGGGGCGAACCTTCTCGACTTTCCAGCGAAGCAATGAACTAAAACTCCACCGCCAGAAGCTCTAGCTTCGTCTATGAATGCAAAGCAGTCTTCGAAGTGCTGAGATAATCTCACCTCTTCCCTATCAAGCACTGTTTTCGGGAGAAAATGACAAGAGTTTTCAACACATTAAGATAAGACTATCAAGTTAAAGAAAGGTCATGTTTGCACGCCTGGGACGGTTTTGTATGTGAAGTCATTTGGAAAACCAGGACTTAGCAGGCTGGCGACCGTTAGTACACGAGTGATGTTAACCGATTTTAACACATCTATGTTGTGGGCAGCTCCAAGTGATCCTAGGTAAAGACCCTGGTAATGATTAGGAGAGAGGAAAAAATCAAAGTCGAAAATTTTACATTGAACTGCACTGCTATTCGAGGATTTGAAGATGCCTTACCTCTTCTATTTTGCAGGGAATGTCGTCTGATTTCAAGATTCTTGTGGCTTGAACGGCTCTTAATAACGACGATACACGGTTCCTAAATCCTTCGCCATCCATCGAAGTTTCGAATCTTGAGCACTCTCCTTTGGTAACAGAGATTACTCAACAAGTGCTAACTTCTGAAGAACCCTGTTTGTGAAGGAGTCGAATAAAAGAGCTAAAAAGCTTATCAATGGGCAATCTAATCACAGAGATTGGATGGTGTAATCTTTACGACAAGTATCTCCAATTCAATAGAGATTGTACTTTAAGAAGCTTTTGGTGTGACGTAAGATGGCATATTCCTCAGCATTCAGTAAGAAGAACATAGCTGAAAAGCTCAAGGACAATGCATGAATGAGCGAAACATCGTTTCCATGTACTGAAACTCAATTAGCTCAGTTTAACACCGAATTAGTACAACAAGGAGAAGATCCCATCGCAGCGTTTTGACGCAATATTATTCTGGCGGGAGAAAACCAGCTGCATTCACGTTAAACGAGGGCAGATCGTACAAGCAACGAAGGAAGACGAAATATGAACGCAAGGCAACAATTGATCGATAAGCATAACGAATCACGTAACGAAAGAATCAATTGTTTTGGAACTCCACATACGATCAAGATTGATAGGTTACAAGACACTGAAGTAATGAAATCGAACACATTTCTTTAAGGGATCTGCCCGGTTTGAGATTGTATCTGAAACATACCGTCTAATTTACCTTACGGAGTGAAAGAAATCTGATGAGAGAGATCACAAAGCACCTCATTTAGACTGCCATGGATATTCGGAATATAAAGGTAGCAGCTTCAGAAAATTTTCTTTCGTGAAGAAAGGACAGGCGAATGTGAAAAGTTTTCTTTCCTAATAAATCGTCTCTACAAGCGACGATATGTACTATATGTTTTGGGACAAGTATTTCGACTTGTAAAAGTTCTCTGTTATACATTAATATATTAATTTCGCCGATCCCTCGGTCATATGCGAAGGAATTTCGTCGTAGTTGAGCTGAATCGATTGTGAACGAATCACTTTTTGGTAAGTTGGTTCAATCTCACTATTTGGACTTCATCGTTTTGCACAATCCAATGTTTTGTTAAGGAATCGTTAAGTCTTATGGCGGGACAAGTATCCAGAAGTTGTCGCACACCAACTGTTCGACTAAATGATTGTTAATTGTTATCTATAGCTAGTTATTTTAGCTGAACGCAAGTGATGCATCACTGTCTAATCAACTGCAACAGTAGTTTGTTGGATTCCTTCATTGGCCGGCCCGAAGATGAACCGTAATGAAGTTGAAGGCATGGCAAGTGGAAGTGGGAACCTCAATGATTCGAGCCCTAAAGACTCTAAATTTGGCGGTGCAGACACCTCTCCTCAAATCACGTGCTTTTCAGACGTATCGGATGATATTACTCTTCACTTTCAGATCATTCGCCTTCCGAAACAGGTAAAGAAGGAAACTTTTTGTCTATTTTATGTTAGTAGCTCATTCTTTGACTCGTTCTTTCTTGTCTTCAACCAAGATCTACGCATGGATTAGCTGTAACTCCTCAAAGTTTGGACATCTATACGCTGCCGCAGCTACGAGGCCCGTAAGTTCATTGTTCATCGCACTTTGTCCTCATTACCTCTTATCAAATTTGGCAGATATTGAGAACTCGCTGCATTTTATCAAGCTCGGTACCATTGTAATCGTTTTAGAGTTTTGCTACTGACTATTGTTGGACATATCATGAACAGAACAACGACGTAGGTGTCACAAGTTTAATTGCAGGGGCGTCTGATAATACGGGGTCGGAAATTGCACGTCGACTGGGTATATATCTACCAACTTGAATTTTACTTCTTCTCTTGGTGGGTTTCTGTCCGCTTATTCTTATCTACACTGTTTTTTACGACATGAATATCAGTTTTGAAGACTGGCCTTAACGTCATACTCGCATGCAACATTCCCAAGAATAATCCCATGCTTGAGGTTCGATCTCTGTCTGCTTTTTATGATTCATACTCGAATTTAAGTTCTTTTAAATTGGCTGGCATCGTCGATTATGTCTCTGCGTAAAACTTGTTCAGGTGAAGGCCGAGAAACTACTGGCACAGAAGCTGATTAGCTTAGGCTACACTAAATCCACAGCCAACCCTTCAAAAAGCTGAACTCTTCGTGTCATTTCATACCTTCTGGTCAGTTGAATTCAGTCAGAAAGACTACGTACGATGATGTAATCTTTTTTTGCATCACCTTAAAAAATCATTGGATGATTCGCATATGACATAATTCTCAGTCAAAGCAGCTGGTGAGCAATCTTCGTCTCTCTTCTTGATTAACCTGCTACCGCACCAGCGTGGCATATGTTATTTTACGTCTTTGCCGGCGATGGAATTTGGCTAATCATCGTAAAGTTTGCTTCTTTTATCAGTTCATCTTCTGAAAAAGGTTCTAGTAATGCAAGCAGTTCACACCGCAGAGAGTGAAACTTCGAATTCCTTACACAAAATCCCCATCTCTGACTTTTCAAGCCAGTTGTTTGAAAGCCACAGTTTCAGTTCATACTTTGCCACATTCAAAAAGTCAACGCCAGACTCAATCACATCCACCTTTCTCCCCATATTATTATCCCAATCCCATTCCTTGAAAACAACACACATCACAAAAATCTCAGAATGAACACCACCAATCCACTCAGCGCCATCAAATCAACGCTTCTCTTTCTCTTCGCTTTCATCTCCTTCTCCTACAAAGCCTCGGCCACTAACCCTACGCCACGCTCGCCGCGCCCATCCACAAAGACCCTTCGACCTCTCTCTACTCAATCGTCCTCAATTCCCACGACGAATACATCGTCGACCTCAGCGCTCCCTTCTCGTGGCACCGATGCCCCGCGGGACCCACTGACCCTTGGGTCGTCCCTTGCTTTACAACCGAGTGCAACCAAGCTCAGTACCTATCCACAACTTCATGCCTTCCGCCACCCGCGGGCCCCAAGCGTCCCTGCAAATGCACGGTCACCCCCGAAAATCCCGTCACCAAGTCGTGCGCCGTGGCCCCGCTCACGTCGACCAACCTCACGCTCCACTGGGCCGACGGCGCGAGCGCTTCTTCGAAGACCGCCTCGAGCAAGACCTACCTATCGTGCGCTCCCCCGTCGATTTTTCGAGCCCTTCCGAGGCGTACGACGGGGCTCGCTAGCCTCTCGCGGGCCCCTCTGTCCCTTTCGGCTCAGCTCTCTTCGAACATCGAAACCCTCGGGAATAAGTTCGCGCTGTGCCTTCCCAGCTCGAGCTTGGGTGGGGCCCGTGGAGCGGCCTTCTTTGGCGGAGGCCCCTACGAACTCCTTCCTCCCACGAGATAGGGTCTGGGCGCGTGGGCTTGCACGTGCCTCAGATCGACTTGGAGTTCGAAGGCGATAGGAATTGGACGATCTACGGAGCGAATTCCATGAAGATGGTAGGTAAGGATTCGGCTTGTTTTGCGTTTTTGGACGGCGGGGAGAGCCCCGAGCATTCCGTGGTTCTCGGGTCGTTCCAAATGGAGGATAATTTCTTGCTTTTCGATGTCGATGGGTCGAGGTTAGGGTTTAGCTCTTCGTTGTTGTTTGAGAGGATTTCTTGTGGTGCTTTTAATTTCACGGCGGAGGTTTGATCTTTGGATGGTCAGGGCTTGTTTGTTGTAATGTAAGAGCTCAGCTTGCATGGTTGAGCAATCAAATAAGATTTACAAAGGTACTATAATGTAATGAGTCATAAAGTATGGGTTTAAGATAAAATTCAAGGAGATTAAGGGCGTAATATACAATTTTGAAAAGTAAAGGGTGCATTAGCTATTTGTTTTGTAAGAAAGGTTTTTGTTTACCTTTTTTTTTTTTTGGGTTGTCTTGTAATAAATTTGTGGGGTCAGCGTCAGTAATGGCGGAGTTGGGGAGTTCGGCCAAAAAAAGACCAAAGTACCAAACTCAGTTCCGCAGCTCTTATACTAAGCTAAGCTACACGAGAAGAGCTCGGCTCTTCATAATCTCTGATTCCACCAGAAAATAGATAAGAGTAATTGGATATCTGCTGTGAAATTGAGTTTAAATTTGCCGATTGAATCCCGACCCAGCTATATATATCGAAAAGCCCTAGCTTGATCCTCGTTATTTCCAACAGAGACTATTTAGCAGCTGCGGAATCGCCGACGCCGGGTAAATATTTGGTCGTTGTAAAATATCTTTGATGCTATTTTGCTGAGTTTTAATTTCTTTTTGGGGGGTTCGGTTCGGCTTGGGCGTTAGGTGTTGATCGTTTTCGTTGAAGAAATTGTTTGCTCGTTTGAGGTAATTATTCTTGATCTTTGTAGCTACATGCGAGTGTTGTTTGGGTTTGATGTCGATTTTAATTAGGGTTTATGCATTTATTAGTTGTTTTGTTTTATGTTTTCTCTTCCTCTGACCCGTATGCATTTTGGCTATGATCAATTTGAGCTAGCGTTTTGGGGATTATGTTGAAATAAACAATGACTTGTATAGACATGATCTCCTGGAAAAGTTCATAGTTGAAGGTTTAAGTGGGCAAAGCAAATTCAGATGTGTGTTTGTCTACTTTCCAAGTAAGTTAGCTGTCTCCGTTGTGTGCGGAAGATGACCTGCTGTGTTGAGCTAGTTTTCGTTCCCCATCCAATAATTAATATGGAGAAAGGTTTGAGCTTTAGCAAATTAGATGCCAATTCTGTTGTCTACTCCGTTCTACACTGATGAAACTGTCGATCTGCTTACGCTATACCTGATTTTATTGCCTCCTTGTTGGAGACAAAATGATATCGTCTGTATGATCAGTTGTCGAACATAGAACTGTCTTCTTCTGTACTTTTCAATCCCTTACGATCTTTTGTTTCCATGTAACACTTTATTACAGCAGCTGCAGTGGTCTCTTTTCTATTTAATCCTGGCTATGAAAAGACGTCAGTCACACTGATTTTCCATTTCCCATTAGTTAAAAAATGGAGCAGCAGGGAAACGCTCAAGGCATGGGAGGAATGCCCTACTCCGTGATCCCATACCAGCCCAACTCCATGACGGGCCAAGCCGACGGGTCGACTCAACAATCCCCACAGCCCGCCCACCTCCCAGCCTCCTCATCCTCCTCGGCTCAGTTCGCCCAACAGCACCACCTCGCCTACCAACACATCCATCAGCAGCAGCAGCAGCAACTCCACCAACAGCTCCAAGAATTCTGGGCCCGTCAGCACCAAGAGATCGAACAGACCACCGACTTCAAGAACCACAGCTTGCCCCTTGCGAGGATCAAGAAGATCATGAAGGCCGACGAGGATGTAAGAATGATCTCCTCAGAAGCGCCCGTCATCTTCGCCAGGGCCTGCGAAATGTTCATCCTCGAACTCACCCTCAGGGCTTGGAACCACACCGAGGAGAACAAGAGGAGGACCCTTCAGAAGAACGACGTAGCTGCTGCTATTACTAGGACTGATATTTTCGACTTCTTGGTTGATATTGTGCCTAGGGAGGATCTCAAGGATGAGGTTCTTGCAGCTGTCCCCGGAGGCGGGTCGGGTTTATTACCGCCTGTGGTGGGCCCGCCTAGCGAGGGGCTTCCTTACTACTACATGGGCCCGCCTCAGATGGGCGGGCCGGGTATGTTTGTGGGCAAACCCGTGGATCCTAGTGTCTATGGCCAGCAAGCTCGGCCACCGTTCATGGCACCACCACCAGGGGTTTGGCCACAGCTGCCACCACCACAGCCACCACCTGGAGATGCTTAAGCAGGTTAGCGTTGTGTACTAATTGAAATTCCACCTTTTTTTGGTGTCACTTGCTGTGACTGTTATCTTTACTTGGTGTTCGTTTGATCGTTCTCTGTGGTTCAATGGCTTTTTTTGGCTCCTACTTTCTGCGTCTGAGAGATTTTATTTGCAGGGTTTGACGACGGGGAGGCGGTTTTTTTGGATCTTGGTTGTACTAAACGTGTTTGTCAGTTCACCGAAAATTGCCTTTTGAAACGTTGGTCTTAACCGTATACCTGTCTTCTGCTGCTATTTTATGGATTTATGTTGGTAACACTGAAGTCTTTCCTATTTATGTAATAACTTAATTGTAGTTTTGAATTTGGGAAACTTTGGAAGTTATGGTGACGATTTGCAGGTTTATTTTCTTGTTATATTAGTAATGTAATGTTTATTTTGTGAGTTATCAAGATTTTGCAACTTCATTGGTTTGGTGTGTCGGGGCAAGACAATGAAAATGTTGCAACTTTATTGAACGGAAGGATGAGAATTTTCTCTGTGTTCATACATATTCTGAAAATTGCCTGGAAAGTAAGAGTCGGCAACAAGGGGGTAGTGCACTCTTCTGTCTTGAAAGAAAAAATAACCTAATTCATTTGTAATTGAAAATAAGAGGCTAAATGCATGCAAATTGACTTCAGTTCTTGTCTTGTCTTGTCTCCCTCTTGATCGATCAAGTTGATCTTTTTCAAGAATAATCGCAGAGTTAATGCAGAAAATCAGTCCCCAAGCTTTCCATTGCAGCTTAAATCAGGAATCCCAAGCTGATGTCCCCATCGATCCATCAATAAACAAATAAAAAGAAATCTTTTTTTTATAGCTGTTGCATCAAGTGGAGAGTAGATGTATATAGTTCAAGTTCACAGCCAAGTATTTATTACAAGAAGTCTGGTGTTTGGATTAGATCAGATCAGATAATCTCCTAGATTTGTGGGGCTTTTGCTAGCTAGCTCTTGCTCATTCATCTCCTTTTCTCCATCACGGCTGTAAAAGTATATATATATTATCGTATGCAACACAGCAGAGCAGCATGTGAAAGTGAGTTTGATGAGCCCCACTTCTTATCCAATCGACATGCATGTTCACTTTCACCTCACGGCTGATCTAATCTATTCATTATCTACCTGGATTTTCACACTTTTAAGCTCGTCGTAGTCATCATACAGTTGGATACGAGAAAAGACATACCTTTTGCCTTATATGTATATATGCCATCCCAAGTCCCAACTGTATGATTCCCTGAATTTAATCATACTGATTCGAGTACAGTAAAACATGGAAGCAGCTTTGGAATTGGACGACGATGTTTTCTTTGCAGATTTAAGCAGACAAATCTCTCTTCTGATTATGGAAGACGACGATGACTTTGAAGCAGAGTCGTTCCCTCAGCACTATACACCTGCAAATCTACAGGTTCGTACTACTGCTGATTCTCTGTTTAAGGTCTTAAACGTGATGAAGAGTGTTCAACATTTTGCATATATTTTGCCTTTTCAGGGATTTTCGAACACATTCCATAGGCCATTGCAAGGATCATACCTGGCCTATGATCATCAACTGGCCTGCAGAAGAGAAATCAAAGGCACAGGGGTTTTTATTCCTCGTTCTTCGCACCATAGAAGAAGAAGCAGCTGCAATAGTAAGAACAAGCAAGGAAGATACACAGCAGCCTCTGCAGACAACAAGTTTATGGGGCCGATTTCCGATCAAAGCTCAAGAGAATTCATCATACCTCAGATGAATTACAATAGTATCTACAAGAATCCATCTAATGATCAACCGTTCAGCTTTAGTACAAGATTCTGATAGTGATGGTTGTGGTTTTTAGAAAATACATCATCTGCTGCTACATATTAGTATAGCTAGTGGTCGATTACTCAGTGTGAAGACGATGACGTCAAGATATTGGATTTGTTTCAGAGAGGGTCAGCATATAAATGGCCTCGCTTGTATGTATTGTTGGAACTGTAAGAATGCCATTAGAGGTATGATAAGGTTATAATAACCATTCATTACATAAAGCCCAAAGTAATATTTGTGTTTAGTCCCTAACGTCTATGAAAAATGATTTGAAGTCCTTCAACAAGGCGATTTTTTACCATTTTATACCCAGGCATTAAGACAAATCGACGTTGCTATCGAATATCGATTCCCACGAAGAATCACAAAGTGGAAGCGACTGCAATTATTGTATTCTAACATGTAGAATTGATAAACTAATCTAAGCTTTGGGTGGTGTGTTAATCCCATTCTATTCGTAAAGATCTCACCTTTTTTTTACCTCGAAACTCATCAATGGCGGGAGTGTACTTCTCCTTCTTTTCCCTCCTCCTCATCCCCGCAATCCTCCTCGTGATTCTCTACCTCATAACCCGACCCAAGCCCGCCCAGGTCCCAATCAAGAACCGCCACGTGTTCATCACGGGCGGGTCAAGCGGAATCGGGTTGGCCCTGGCCCACGCCTGCGCGCGCGAAGGCGCAAACGTTACCCTCCTCGCGCGCGACCTGAGGAAGCTCAACGAGGCCAAGGACGCCATCAAGCTCGCCACGGGGTGTGACGTCAGCATCGTGAGCGCCGACGTCAGGGACTATGACGCCGTGAAGAAGGCGGTGGAGGAGGCCGGCGTGGTGGACGTCTTGGTCTGCAATCAAGGCGTGTTCGTGCCCCAGGAGCTTGAGGCGCAAGAACTTGAGGAAGTGAAATTCATGATTGATGTGAATTTGATGGGCACTTTCCATTTGATCAAGGCTGCCTTGCCCGAAATGAAGAAGAGTCGAGTGGATCGCGGGCCGGGCTCAATCGCTATCATGTCTTCGCAGGCGGGTCAGGTATTGAAATTGTTGAAGAAGATGGAGAAGATTCTTTCCTTTAATTGGTTTCTATTTGTTGGATGGATAAGGGGCTGTAATCAAATGATCAAATTTATAAGCTGATCTCTTCATCTTTGGGAAGAATGATGATTTGTTGCAAAAAGGTTGAATCTTTCTCTGTGGGTCTGCTGGATTTGATTTCATGCTTTAGCGAATGTCACTCTTTGATGTTTGATCTGGAGAATTATGAACGAAAACCCGAAAACTGAGGAAGAGATTAGCTTCTTTGTGCTTTCTGGTTATGGATTATGATTGTTTTATCATTTGTAGTCTCGGCTAAAGTCAATTAGAAAGCTAGAAACAGCAAATAGTTAAGATTGAGAATGATATTTTTCTTTGTTTCATGGTAATTTTTTCAGGTCGGTATTTATGGCTACACAGCTTATTCGGCTAGTAAATTTGGGCTCAAGGGTTTGGCAGAATCATTACAGCAAGAAGTTATATCAGATAACATCCATGTGTCTCTCATCTTCCCCCCAGACACTGAAACGCCTGGTTTAGCAGAAGGTCCAAAAATATCCAACGCTCTTTGTCAATAGTCGATCATTGGTAGCTGAAGTTTTCGTTCCTTTACTATATTTGCAGAATGCAAGAAAAGGCCGCAGCTCACCAGCTTAATAGCTGCTTCCTCTGGCGCAATGAAAGCCGACGAAGTAGCTGAGAAGGCCTTGAAAGGGATCAAATCGGGCACTTTTGTAGTTCCCTGCAATTTCGAGGGCTTACTACTCTCCATAGCTACGGCTGGTTTGTCGCCTCAGAGATCGTATGTTATGGCGTTCTTGGAGGTGATGGCTGCAAGCTTAGTTCGCCTTGCTGCCTTGTTCTTTCAGTGGAGTTGGTATTCAAGCATAGAGAAATGGTACGCAAAGAAATAGATTCATCTTCTCTATTCTCATGGTTAATTCTATGACACGATGTTTCTTCGGAGGGATTGTCTAGAGTAGTTTGTGAAATATCAACTTTCTTTTTACACTAGCAAAAAGTTCATTCTGAGTCATTAACAGCTTCAATCAACAGAGGTAGAAATCACAAAAAAAAGGGAAGATTTTTTATATAACAGTTCCATCTTTAATGGTGGAGTTCTTCAGTATCACTGTAACGCCCGACCTGATATAGAATCCTTCTGATGTTCGATCTGCCTCTTGTATGCCCTACAACAACAAATATTCAGTGAAAATTATCAGTAACATTCAGTGATATTATGTAATAAAAGCTGCATAGCATGTGAACCTTACCTCAGAATTTTCGATCACAACGTTTTTCCCGATTCTTGCATTCTTGTCAATGATGCACTCCCTGCTCAAGAAACAGAGGAAAATCACACACAGCCATACACACAGACACACAGAGTAGATATGCTGTCTGGAAAAAAAAACCTTATTCTTGTGTTTTCTCCAATTCCCAGTGGAACTTTTCCGTTAGCCAGGGCCAACGCTCTTTCATCGTCCGTTTCGTAGTAGTCAGCTCCAAGCATAACAGTGTCCTAAAACACGATTTTCAATATGTGTGTGTTTGTGTTTGTGTGGTTTTCAGAAGAGAGCTTCGAAAGGTAAAACCTTTAGCTGGGCATTGGAGTCTATCCGCGAACGAATGCCAACAACGCTGTGCTCGATAATGCAGTTGTTCAAGAAGCTTCCGTGGGACACTATCGAATCTATAACCTGTCCAAGAACCTCCCTTATAATTACATCATCGAATCGTAGAAAGCTGAGGCGCTCTTTCATTCGATGTATACTACCTTGCTGTTGTCGATCTTCGATGGAGGCAAGTTTCTTCTTGATGTGTAGATTGGCTTCGAAGCATCGTAGAAACTGAATCTTGGCGGCTGAAATGGACCAACAAAACAAGTATCAGCTCACCATGAATGGTTTAAATGAATGGTTTTAGATTGAGGGTTCTTCTTACATGCTCGGTAAGAGCAAGGTTCGCTTCGAAGAACGACCTAATCGTACCAATGTCTTCCCAGTAATCGTTGAACAGATAAGCCTGCAATGCAAGCAAATTCGATGGTGATGAAGTTAAACTAAGATACGATAATCGTTCGGAAAGAGGACCTTGGTGTAGAATTCCTTAGCTGATGCAGGGATAATTTCAGATCCAAAATCATTTGCAGTAGGAAAACGCCATCTGAAAATTTAGTTTGACAAATTAAACGGGGTAAGAACAAGAAGCTATTCAAGAACTAGGGATACTTGAGACAAGGGATGGATGGATACTATTGCCTTAATAGATTGAGGAGTATTTCTTTCTTAAAGACGTAAACTCCCATCGAAGCAATATAAGGTTTCTTCTCAGCTTCTTCTTCGATAGCCCTAGAACAGTCGTGTCCACTGCCTGAAAATATGGAGTGAAAATCCATTGCATACTCATAAAGTGGTAACTGAAAAAAATCCGAAAAAATAGTCGTTTGCCTTCAGTTTTCAATACCATCGCCTTTAACTCGTTTCCTTTAGGCTTTTCGCTGAACGACATGACCCTTCCTTTGCCGTCGATCTTCATCAAACCAAAGTCCGAGGCACGACTGTTCATAATAAAAGCACAAAGTTAACGAAAATGATGCATCATAAGTACCGAGATTAAAGATTTATTACCGATCGTCTATAGGTAAGCAGGCAATAGTAATATCTGCTCCACTTTGCCTGTGATCCTGAAAAGTAACGTAAAAAATCGCATAGCGTATGCAAAGATGGATTAAATACATCAAAGAACCAAAATTTATCATGCAAAAACTATCAAATGTGCATCGAAATCATACCTGAACGAAGTCCATATAGTCCATTCTGTACAAGTGATCGCCAGACAGTATAAGAACATCTTCGATATTCTTACTCCTCGGATCCTATATATGGTTCACCGTATAGGCCCGTAAACGCTAATGAGGTATGTTCATAGCCCGTAAAGTTAATCATCAATTACCTCAAAGAGCCAATGAAACTGTCTCACAGCATCTGCAGTACCTTGAAACCAATTCTTGCCCGCTTCACCTGGAGTTTGAGTCGCAGCTAAAACCTGTAATAAGATAAGACAAGAATCAACATTTCAATTGATTCATATCACATCTTCATATAGAAAACAATGGATGACCTCAACATAGCCATCTCCAAAGGTGACACCGCCGCTGAAATTATAGGCACGGGCGAGATGCCTATTGAGAGAAGCAGAGTTGAACTGCGTGAGAATGTAAACCTTGTTGATTCCACTGTTAATACAGTTGCTCATTGGGACGTCGATAAGCCTATAAGCCCCACCAATCGGAACCTGAAAAAATGCCCATATCACTGTTATCACATCACCCCAAAACATTCTTTTTTTCTTTTACACAAACACAACGTAATAATGATGAAAGAAAAAGGGAAAAAAATAGTCACGGCTGGCTTAGCACGGCGCTTTGTGAGAGGAAACAAGCGAGTGCCTGCGCCTCCACCTAATATCACGGCAAGAACGGTTTTTGAGTCTCTCTTCTCCATGTCCAAGTCCTTCAACTGTCGAGTTGAAGGAAGGAGATTAGTCGAAGTTCTTCGGATTTGATTGAAGCAAGAAAAAGAAAGAAAATAAAAAAACCGCACCTTGGACTCACTGGCAAAATCAGCTGTGAGGGACATGGAGATTCGATTCTCCGTAGCATTGTTCTTCTTGTCGCTGCGCTGAAGCGAAGTGAACTTCATCAGCTTCCGACCCATAAAATCTCCGCCGCAGAATCTCAAGAATCTCCCATTTCCCGCTATTTTATTAGACCGTTGAGCGCCGAGCGCGTGTCCCCTGGCTGATAGGGCTAAGCGTCCGTCGGCGGCGAACGCCATTTTTAAATCAAGAAATGGAGATTACTTTCTTGGTTAATACAACGTTTGAAAGGCGAGGAAAGGTACTGCTGAATGGCTACTACGGAGACGTCGAAGAAACAGAGGACATGGGAGGGAGTTTTTACATGGAAGGAAAGAGAGAGTGATCTTTGGTATAGCAAGCCACGTTATCCATGAAGAATTACGTCCACCAATTTTATTTCGTTTGTACTCACGTGATGAACTCAGTGAAATATAGTTTAATTGAAATTTTGAGTATATAAACCGCAAATTGTGTTTACACATTATTTCGCATATCGGAATATGCTCAATAGTAGTTTGAAATTAAATAGAAGTAACCAATGCAATGATAGGTCACATTATTCTTGAGGTCACATACGCAATTCCTCAAATGTATGTTAAAGAGGTCGTTTTTTATATTTAATAAATAGAAGCAGCTTAAGAGCATCTCCAATGGGACGCCAAACCTGGCGTTCCACTGGAGATTTGGCGGTGGGGGAGCTCCAACCCACCGCCAAACGCTACGCCAAACTGAGCGGAGTCCACAGTGCCCCGCGATCTGTAGCGGGGCACTGTGGACTCCGCTATCCGTTTTATTTTATTTTTTACTTTTTTTTTTATTCTGTATTTTGTTAAATAGCAGAGATGAAAATGAAGAAGACGATCGATTTGGGGAGATGACGATGACGAGGACTGAGGAGAGAGAAATCGTATTTAATTAGTTTTTTTTTTGTTTTTCTTTTATCTTTTTATTAACTTTCTGATTATATTTTTTTCAAGGCTGGAAATAATTCATATCCTATTTAAAAAAGAAGATACTGTTATAACTTTTTTTTGTCAATGTAAATTGAGCTCAAGAATTTCATATTCAACCCGCATGAAAAAAAAAACAATATATGAATTTCAATTTTATTATATTTTCTATTAAAATGAAGTTATAATTAAAATATTTTATACATAATTTTCCTATTAAAATATTTTTCTCACTGATAATCTAATTTATATACTTTAGATTCTGTAAGTATTTAAATTTCATAATTTAAAAATTTCTATTCTTAAACTTTTATCTGAGAATTTAGGATTGTTGTTTATTTTCGAATATCAATAATTTTCAACAATTTACTTAATTAAATAATAATAAATATTATATATAGAGTAAAATATAGAGGATATGGTTGGAGTTTAACGATAGTGTTTAAACTGTAAATTTGGAGGAATTGTACTGTTTCAACTCTATATATAGAGGAATGGTTGGAGATGGCCTAAAACTGAGTCATGTAATATATTGCCTGACGCTATACTACATCATGCCACACGAGTTTAATTTCCAAGGGTGGAAAAATGCGGATTTTGTTTGAAACCTTGGACAAGCAAACTAGATTCTTATTGCAATTATATACTACCTCCGTCCCGTTATTTTTATCACATATGTTGGTGGGCACGGATATTAAGGTGGTATTATTATAATAATATACTACAATGAAAAGGTAATAAAGTGTATATTTTGATATGTCTTTTAAGAATATTTAATATTATTATATTGATTGTTTGTGATAGTTTTTTGCTAAATAAGGAAAGGTGATAAAATTAGTGGGACGCCCGAAATGGCAAAATGTGATAAAATTAGTGGGACGGAGGTAATATTTATTATTTAGTCATTAATGTCGTCACATTCACATCCCTCAAATAAATAAAGAGAAATCTACACATAACTCCCTAATCCCAAACTATTAATCAACTAACTCCCCCCTTCCCATTCATTTATCATCAAACTCCCCATTTAAAACTTTTATATCACATAGATACCTAATGGACGATTTTAGCCTTATAAAAACAACAATATTACCAAAAAACCTGTCAACACCCACGGACCCCTACCCAAAATTTGTAGTACCAATATACGTATTCTTGTAGTACCAATGTATAGATGTTCGTGGTACCATACAATGGTGTCATTCCGTGAGATAATGTAGTACTATACGTAGGTTATTTGTAGTACATTTTCCGTACCATTTGCTTAACTATCGCACTACCCTAAAATTGTACCCACCGACCCCCTATCCAAAACTTGTAGTACCAATATACGTATTTTTGTAGTACCAATGTATAGATGTTCGTGGTACCATAACGTGACATAGTGTGGTACCATACGTAGATTACTTGTGGTATCTTTTTTCGGTACCATGTGCTCAGCACAACTTACGTATGGTACCACACTAGCTCACGGTATGGTACCACGAACATCGATACACTGGTACTACAAACATACGTATATTGATACTTCAAGTTTTGGTAACGAATTTTTCGACGCCATCCGAATTTTTTTTGTCGTGACGGTTACCGTAGATATTGGTACTACGAGTAACCTAATCTTGGTACCACACTAGCATATAATACAGTACCACGAACATCTATATATTGGTACTACAAAAATCGTCCATGGGCTCACGGGATGATACGACGAACACCTATATATTGGTACTACAAACATACGTATATTGGTACTACAATTTTGGGTAAGGGTGGGCCGTGGGTGTTGACAGTTTTTTGGTACCACGAATATTTGTATATTGGTACTACAAAAATCTTCCATGGGCTCACGGGATGGTACAGCGAACATCTATATATTGGTACTACAAACATGCGTATATTGGTACTACAAGTTGGGGTGATGGCGTGGAAATTAATAGAGGGGCAAAATCGTCCATGAGGTACTACAAACATACGTATATTGGTACTACAAAAATATAAGGGTAAAATCGTCCATGGGGAGTTATGTGTAAGATTGTTTTGATTTAGGGAGTTTGTTAATAAATAATATGAATGGGGAGTTATGTGTAAGAAAATAGGGGGAGGGGATTTAACGGAAGTTACCCCATAAATAAACCCTAGTTTAACCTTTGTCGATTCCTAAAGGTTTCCTTTCGTCATCAGCATATAATTAAGCACGTGTTTAGTTGCCCTTTGCGTACATTAATCATTTATTTAACAAGAAAACCTTTTGAGAAGAGTACCAAAAAGCGGCAATTTCTTTTCTATATTTTCAATACTTGTAATTGTCACACTATTACGATAATTATGGGAGCGGACTAGTCAATGAAATGATAAATGTCTACTACATAACTAGTATAAATTAGCCTTAAGATTTAATTCTCCAAGCTAACCAATATAAATTAATTTATTTATAGCTTCTTAAATATTCAACATCGAAAAAATCATATCAGTTCCACCTTTTTCTTTCTGAAATATTCACTCACTGTCTTCAATTTTCTTCTTACCAGAAGAAAAAAAAAATCATACTCCATAATCGGAGCTTCTATGATCGAGTCGCCAGTAATAGAATCTAACGTACAGAGAGTTCATCGCCAGAGCCAATCCGAGACCCACGACCGTCGATATCAGTATCCCATAAACAGGCTCTAAGTGAAGCTTCAGACACAAAAATGAAGAAAAAAAAAGCAAACACAATAATTAAGATATGATTATGGAGAATAAACATATGAAATGGGATTGAAGTAGTTTTTTTCTTACGATGGAGTGGAGAACGTAGAGAATCAATGAGACGAGGGCAAACTCAACAGCCGCCAAACTCCATACATACTCTCTTATCGCTGCATTGATATGATACATATTGAATCATCGATATCTTTTCTTCATCAACTTCAGAATTTTAATGCAGGCCATCATTCTCTTACCTTGTACAACTGCGATTATGGACGTTATAACGCCTAAGGTGAAGGAGAAAGGCGCAGATATGATCAGAGCTTGGGTTTTCATCTCTCTGATCTGCCAAAGTAATGATAAAAACCTCAATCTTAGAAAGATTCACAGTGGGGAATTTGCATGGAATCTTTCTTACCAAAAGCTGTTCGAGGAAGAAGAAGTAGCACAAAGAGCTTACTATGACGAGCACCACGAAATCTTGCCAGGCACTTACAACAAATACGTAAGAAGAAAGATCAGTGTCAGAAGCTTTAATGGCATTTTTTTTATAGGAATTCTTTTTTTTTTAATTCACCTTATCGTAAGCTGTTGCTGGCTCTGTTCTGTGCTACTGCTCTGAGGAACATTTGGGACACGGAGCAAAGTCACGGGCAGATTCAAGACTTCATTACCACACACTTCGCACGATCTGTTTCCTCTGATGCTAAACCACTTAACAGCGCAATCTTCGTGTACTAACTTCAGCGCCCCTTTACAGAGGCATTCCATCTTAAACGTATTTCTTTCCTCGCAAGTGTCGAGGCAGATCCTACACACTGCTTCCTCTTCTGGGATTTCTTGATCATCATCGACCGTAGCAGCAGCAGCTGTTTCATCTAATTTTACGAAAGAAAATCGATCACAACATTAATGGAATTTTCATGTAAAATACAACTCAAAGGTCTACTGTGTTTTTACCACAATCGTCATGAGGAGCACTGCTTTCACGCGCGACAAAAGATGAAGATCTTACAATGAAAGTTGTCCTTCCCGGGACAGATTGGGACCTTGAAACGCTAGCTCGAGAAGCACTTATCTGCAGTAGGTCAAGACCGAACATTGCCTTAGATTTCTAAATGATCGAAAACCAACTCAAGGCTGAGAAACGTAAACGAGAAAAAAGGGTTCATATGCGTACATGTGGTCTTTGCCTTTCGCTGATGGTCCTGGCTGATGATGGCGTAATGGCGCTAGTTTGAGGAGACAAGTCTGAGGCGTGGTGTGTGGTTGGTAATGAAGTGCATCTTTTCCAAGTCAAGTTGGAGATTAGATTAGAAAATTTGGGACTTTCTGAAACCTTTTTAAGGTCAGAATTGAGGAGGGAGCTTCTTTCACCGTAGGGAGAAACTGTACTCTTTTTGAAGCTCACAGCTCTTAGGAATCTCGATGAAGAAGAAGACGAGGAACTTCCTGGAGATTGAAGTAAATTTCTCGAGAAAACAGATGGTCTTGGAGGTATCTGAAGAGTTAGTTCTGACCGTTTTGAATTCGAGGAAGAACTTGAGATGTCATTCTTTGACTCTCTAACATGGGAATCTTCCTAAGAAATCAGCAGCTAGGGATTAAAGCACATCCCACACAAAACCATGAAGCAACAAAGAAAACAATTTCTTCTTCCCAGTGTTTACAGACAGATCAAAACTAGATAGCCTACGACTAAGTAATAGAGCACAGAAAAAAACTATAGCCCACAAAATAAAAAATTTCAGATTTCAGCACATATCTTTCACCAAGTTCGACAGCAAATCCCATCCACTCAACCACCGAATTCAGCAAAGATCAAATTTTTGCCCAATACTTGAGCAACAAAAAAGCTACCTCGAGTTGAAATTAGACAGAAGACTCTACAGATAAGCTTGACAAACATCTAAAAAAACGGACCTGCGAAGTTAATATTATGGGACATGGAGGTGACTCAATCTCAACATATTCTGCTGCAGCATTATCGATATCGTCAGCTGATTTTTTATCTTCCATTCTTTAAAACTTGCAAATGCAAGTGGATAGTATCTATTTCGCAGTCGAAAGGTCGAGTAAAATACTCAAGAGCCTTAAAAAAACTGAAGATTATGAGGTGGGAACAGAGAAAGGTCCCATGTCAGGACTCAAAAGTGTCAATTTACAGGTTAGAAGATATTTAATGTATTTATATGCGTCATCTACAGGGCTAATTACATTTTTCATCCTTAGGCTTTGAAAAATTAGCAATTCGGTTCTGAAAGAATGAAATCTAAAACTTCACCCCTTTTCTTTGTTAACTTACATATCACTTTTACCGAGGATTTACGGTTTTGCCCCTCTTCATACTTGAGATATTTTTGGGCTGTCGTAATGGACCAACCATTTGAATCGTTTCTACCTTTGGGCCGCAGGAGATGTATAACTTCTGAAATTATATTTTAGCTCAATATACAATATATGACTGTTTATATAATAACTTACTATGCACAAAGATTATTAGTAACTTAAAACCTACGCAAAATTAAAATTAGCTGAGGGCAACATGTCTCCTAAACATACATATTTGGTACAACTGCCTACTGACATTTAGATAGCATATTCGTAAATAAAAAGAATCAAAAGCAAAATGATAGTGGTAAGGAAATAACTCAAAATGCATCAATAATAATAAAGTAATAACCATTGACTAACATGCCAAAGAAGTCATTTATTCATCTTTGTTTCATTTTATATTTAACAAAAATTTACTCACCTTCCATCACTTTCTCTATGTCGACACCCAAATCATTGTTTTGATAAAATCAAAAGGCAAAAGATGCCATAGCCACCCAACCCCACCAGAATTACATTGAGAAATTGATTTAATAATGCAATTAAGAATAATATTTCTTCAGTAGTCCTCTCATCTAATCTGACCTTTCTCCATATTCCAAGTTTTCTGCTCGCCACAGCTCGTCGTCGTCGTCGCATTTTCTCAACGTAGACGACAAAAAAAATGCAGCAGCAAAACCCTTCTCCTTCTCCACCACCACCGCTGGGATTCCCGGAAATATCGCCGACCGCCATCCTTGACCCGGCCTTTGACTGGTCGGATTTCCTCGACTTCAACCTAGACGAGACCGTCGCCATCTCCTTCCCTCCACCACCACCGCCACCGCAAGATCAACCTCCGCAGCAGCAGCCCGATGAAGTGGGTCAAATCAACTATACGGGTCGTCCGAGGAAGAGGGACCCGAGGCTTACGTGTCCCAATTTCCTGGCGGGTCGGGTCCCGTGTGCGTGTCCTGAGCTGGACGCACAGCTGGAGGAGGAAGAGGAGAGGGCGTCCCGTGAAGGGCCGGGGCCGAAGCGGGTCAGGGTCGCCAGTGGAGGACCCACTCGTTGCCAGGTGATTTGTTGAAAAACAAGATCGGGGTTTTTTTTGCTAGTGTTTAGCTAAATTAGAGTTGATTTTCTGCGGTCTGGATTTGATCAGTATCGATCGAACTTTATCAGATTTTCAGCTACTTTTGTTTCAATTAGATGTGATTAATTTTTTCCCTGTGCCAGGTTCCTGGGTGTGAGGTTGATATATCGGAGCTGAAGGGGTATCATAAGAGGCATAGGGTGTGCCTTGGATGTGCTAATGCAGTTTCGGTAGTTCTTGATGGGGAGGATAGAAGGTATTGTCAGCAATGTGGCAAGTAAGTGTCCTTTATTCTTTCTGCTGCTGCTGTTTTTCGTTTAGCTGTATGGTTGATGCTGTGTTCTAGCGGATTTTGTGTGGGTGTGAAAATGATGAAACTTTGTTGGATGTTTGGAAAGATTTGACATTTATGGGGGTGATTTGGTTAAGCATGGAGTTAATGGTTGGCAATGTGAGAGTATTCCAATGTATTTTCGAATTCAGCAGTTTATTAGTAAGTTTCTTGGAATGGCGCCTGGCAACCATAAAACCAGGTTGCAGGTGAATGACGTGGAAGAACTTGGTTAGAGGATCAAGATCAACTAGTGATTTTTTTTTAAATACAATTTTTCCAAGTTATGTTCTGTCTGCCATACATTTGTAGATGGAGGTGGACTTATCAGGTGGTTAGTGGTTTCCCGAGGAGAATGGTCCACTTGAACAGATATAACATTTATCTTGTTCTTCTGCATACTCATCTCCGTTCATGTTCTCTTTTTCTTGGGCATTCATTTTCTTGATTTGATGTTTACCATGTTGGCAGGTTTCATCTCCTATCAGATTTCGATGAGGGAAAACGTAGTTGTCGCAGGAAATTAGAGCGACATAACAACAGACGTAGAAGAAAACCACAGAACTCCAAAGGGGGTGCGGAAAAGGAAGCTGAACAGTCTATCTTGGGTGAGGATGGAAGTGGAGATGATGGCCCTAAAAACGGTATATAAGCTAAAGATTTTCCATGAACCTTATGCAAGTGTGGTATATTACTAATTAGGTTGCTCAATCCCCTATATAAATTGTTAATATTTCAGATGGCGTGCATTTGAGCAGTCAAACTGAGGAGAGGGAAATCTTGTACGAGTCAGATGGACACAGATCAACTCTTTATTCAGCTCCAGCTTCTGAAAATCTCGAGGGTCGTAGTGTTGCCTCATTTGCTGCTTCTGTCATACATCCAAGTGAGAAAGAGAATCCAACATACAACAGTACTACATCTTACGATGAGAAGAAGACCAGTTTTTCATCTATTGTAAATCCTAATTTTGTTTCTTCTCTTTTACAGTAGTATGTCCTTTATTTCCTTAACTGACTTGGTGTTGCGTGGCCTTTTTCTGTTAGTGCCCTGCTGGTCGAATCTCGTTCAAGCTATATGATTGGAATCCAGCGGAGTTTCCTAGACGACTTCGACATCAAGTATTCTAAAGATTATTTTGCAGTTTAGTATATAGGATTTAAATCGATGATCTGTGTGTCAAGTATTGTCATGGGTCTTCTCATACATACACAAACTTTCTTTTAATAGATATTTCAATGGTTGTCTAGCATGCCCATTGAATTGGAAGGATATATTCGGCCTGGTTGTACAATTTTGACAGCTTTTATTGCAATGCCAACCCCAATGTGGGCTAAGGTACTTTCTGGGCAACATTTCTTTGTTAGGCTTTATTTTTCCGTTAGTCTTTGTCTTATAGATTGATTGCACATCTTCAATGAGCAGTTATTGGAGCACCCAGCTTCATCCATCAAAGAGCTCATTGCCTCCCCTGGGAGCACGTTGGATGGAAAAGGCTCAATGCTTGTTTATTTAAACGATATGATCTTTCGAGTTCCAAAAGGTCAGTTAGATAGAGCGTTTTTACGACATAGTTTCATACCTCACTCTGAACCATCAGTTTCATGTTTCACGTTCAATTCTTTTGCTTATTGCTGGTGGAAACAGATGCAAATTCGGTCGTGAAACTGAAGGTGAAGAATCGAGCTCCAAAGCTACACTATATTCATCCAACTTGTTTTGAGGCTGGTAGACCGATGGAGTTTGTAGTGTGCGGAAGTGATCTACTTCAATCGCAGTTTCGGTATGTTGTATGAAAGTTGCTGTTTTCACTTTGGTTTCTAGAGACCACTTGATTTGTGATAATTCTTCTCCATATTATTTGTTTTTCTTTTGGCTTCCTTTTAGAATCAGTCTTCGTCGAGAATCTTACCAATATCATTTTTTTTCTTCTCCTGGCAGGTTTCTTGTTTCATTTTCTGGGAGTTACCTGCCATACAATTTTTCTGTTTCTTCCACATACTGTAACAATAAAGAGACATACGGTTTTGATCATCAACTGGTGAAAATATCTATTCCTCAGACTGATGTCGATCTTTGCGGTCCAGCTTTTGTTGAGGTGCGATCTGTTATCTTAGCATGAAAATTGCTACAATCGAGCATGGTTATTATTGCATCCCTTTCTTCATGTTCGTCTGTAGAGGATTGTTTGATCCTTTTTTAAAACAACAGTATTATGTTATGATCTATGGATATTGATTCTTGATTGTTCCCCTGTAGGTGGAGAACCAGTCAGGATTATCGAATTTCATTCCTATTCTCATCAGCGATAGAGAAGCATGCAAAGAAATGAACAGTTTGCTTCAAACGTTTGATACACAACTCTCTCCTCAAGAACAACCAAAACCCTCGTCGAGTCACATCGGTTCATGTTTTGCATCGAGGCAAGCGCTGTTCTCTGATTTCATTCAAGACGTAGCTTGGTCGCTGAAGAAACCCATGCAAGAATCACAGCTGACATCTGCTAAAGTACAAAGATACAATCATCTACTGAAGTTCTTGATAGAGAAAAAGTCTTTCGTCGTTCTGAAGAGAATACTATGCTCCTTGAAATCTTCCATGGACAAAAATTCCACTCTTGACGTTTCTGATGCTGATAGAGGATTACTGCTGAAGAATATCGACACTGCAGAAAACATGATCCATCAGAAATCGAGGGGAGAAGAGAACGCTGACATCCATGCAAATAAGGTAAGAGTGTCCTTCTTCCCTTCATCTGTAAATGTAGTTGACGTATTTTTCTGCACTTTTTTTTTAACAGAGCATGCAGAATAAGGAGAAGAACTTGTCGAGGACCAACACATACCCTCATTCTACAGACAAAAGTGCACTAGTGCCTCTCCTAAACGAGGTTGTAATGAACGTCAACGTACAAGACGAGCCTTCAAAGCCCAGGCATCAATTGCTGACTAGAACTTTTACAACTTCACGACCACTTCTCATAGCAATTACAGCTCTCTGCGTCTGTTTTGGAGTTTGCGCCGTTGTTCTTCATCCTTTAGGAGTTGGGCAGATCGCCGTGACTATAAGAAGGTGCTTGTTCGACGAATCGTAGAGGTAACCTGTGCGTAATGTATGTATCTATTATGACTTTTTTGTCCTGTTTGTGGAACTCGACGAATTTGAACATCCTCAGTAGCTTGTTAAGATTGTGTATTATCAATGTATTGTAAGTGGGGTTACATTATGGTTTATGAATAAGTTCTTGCTTAGCAACATTCTCTGGCTTTCTTGAGCATCGAAAAAAATGGATTTGTTTCTTAAGCAACATTCCCTGTTGATGATTGAGGGATCGAAAACGTTTTGTCTTTGGCGATTTTTTAGTAAACGCAACAGTCGTTCCTACAATGGGAAAAGAATATGAAGCATAATTTAGAATCCCTTAAGTCGTCGTCCGCTACAGCGATTCTCACTTGATTAATCTCGGCGATCAATCAATCGGTTGAAAGCAATCATTCCTCACAGTTAGCAATGAGCTATCAATCATCTGATAGAACTTCACAGTCACTCAACCTTAATAAAGATCGCTAGCTTCGGTTCTAATACTCGAGCGATAGTTCACTGACTGTTAAAGAAAATCTGTAACGATTTTCGGATTCAAGAGAAAGCTGGAGAATATGTCGTTCTCATTCTTCAAGCAATCGAAGCCTAAGACACCGCAGGATGTGGCTAAGGCGATCAAGGAAAGTCTCGTAGCGCTCGACCCTAAGACTGTAGCTGAAGTGAAAGCCCTAGAGAAGGTCGGAGTTTTCACTTTAGTTGAGTTTTATTAACAGTTGATTGAATTCTGCAAGCTGAAATTCGCGGAAATATGATGTGTCGTGTTTTTTTGTGGTTTGGTGATGATCGCGGGACTGCGTTAGTTTATGGTGTAACTTTTTCTGATCGGTTGCGCGATCATAAGTGCTTCTAATAATATTTTTCCGTACGATGGTTGCAGGCTTTGGAAGAAGTTGAGAAGAATGTTTTGACGATGAGAACGATGTTATTGGGAGATGGTGAGGTCGAGCCAAGCACCGATCAAATCGCACAACTTGCAGTAGAAATATGTAAAGAAGATGTTATTTCGCTGCTCTTTCACAAGTTGCCGATTCTGGGATGGGAAGTAAGTCAGTTATAGTTATTATGCCGTTAAGTCGTTGATGTTTATGGATTTGTTTCTTACGTTTCTGCGCATGACGAATCGTGTGATGTGATGCTTACACAGACTAGGAAGCAAGTAAACCACTGTTGGTCGATATTGCTAAAGCAAAAGGTTGATTCTGTATTTTGCTGTGTTCAGTACATGGAGAACCATCTAGAGCTTCTTGACTTCCTTGTTGTTTGGTAGGTGACTGTATATGCAATCCAGAACCAGACAAGGTCAAATTGTAATCGTATGGAGTATAAATCTTATTCCAAAATGAGTATTCGTGCGGAATATTTAACGCTTATTAAGACGAGTGAGTATCTAATTAATGAACGGGCATTAGATGTATATTTGTAAACATACTAGTGATATGAGACAGACCATTGCATAGCATTTATTGAGATTGACCGCGATAACCGTTCCGTGCGTGGGTTTACAATTGCAAAAGTATGTTCCTTAGAAATAGGCATTGGAGATGTACCTGATAGCTATGGTACATCTCATTCAATTTATTTATCTTTATTGGTTTCACTACGTATGTGGAAAATGAGTTCGATAAACTACATTTACGTCTACTATTTTGTTCGATGAGCAGTTATGACAACAAGGATATTGCTTTATCTTGTGGAAATATGTTGAGGGAGTGCATCAAAGTACCTAGTCTAGCAAAGTAAGAAAGACATCCTTTTTCATTTGACTTCTTTTCCATCCCTGCAAAAAATGATTCAGATGTTTGTCTAGGAATATCTTTTGATTAATGCATCTGTGAGAATCATGAAAGGGTTGGACTACACATACGCGGAATCTCATCGACAACCAAAAACTTCATTGCTCTTTTTCCAGATACATACTGGAGTCGCCCAGCTTTGAGTTATTTTTCAAATTTGTTGAGCTACCCAATTTTGATGTTGCCTCCGATGCGTTTTCCACATTCAAAGTCAGATCTCCTTTATTGATTTTTCTATAGTTTTATATGTCAAATATATCGGTGCTGTTACTTACAGCTTAAACTCAATTTCCCAGGATCTGCTCACCAAACATGCCGATCCAGTTTCTGATTTTCTCACTAACCACTATGATCAGGTAGGTCTTTGGCAGAGTCTTATATGTGAAGTATATATCCGTAATAGTGAAACTTATTTGCAATCAATTTTTTATTTGAATGTAACAAGTCATTCATTGCAACATGTGAAACGTATACTTCCTTATGTTTCTGAGAATTCTACTCATTGCTAATATTTCAGTTTTTTGAGCAATATGAAAAACTTTTAACATCGGGAAACTATGTGACGAGGAGGCAGTCATTAAAGGTTTGCTGTTCTATGCATTCATGCGGCCTCTTTTATTTCGTTTCTATTAGAGGTTTTGTTAGTTTGGTTTAACAATCATACTATACTGATTTGTAGCTTCTCTCAGAATTCCTTCTGGAATCTCCAAATTCACATATAATGAAACGCTACATTGCAGAGGTTCGCCACCTGAAAGTCATGATGACATTGCTCAAGGTACCACGTGATATTTTCTCTACACGATTTATACTTGGTTCTAGGACCAATTTGAAGCGTTTCTAGTATGGTTTGGTCTTAATTATTTCGTTGATATATGTGTACAGGATTCAAGCAAAAACATCCAACTATCTGCCTTCCACATTTTTAAGGTAATAAACTGCGCACTTTCGATTCACCCTGGTTATAACTCCATTGCCTCTCAACTCATTATTGCCTGGCGATGCCATTCATTAAGCCACCTTTTCTTCAACACTTACATTCTACGTTTCTGCTCCATTTTCATATATGGTTGGTACAGACAAGTCGTATTTGATGATTATGTATTACGTTATTCACTTCCTTATCTTTTGCCGACAGGTTTTCGTGGCTAACCCAAATAAGCCTCGAGATGTGAAGGTCATTCTGGCGAAGAACCGCAAGAAGCTCTTAGATCTACTTCACAATCTCACTGTTGGAAAAGGTAAGATATGTTACTTCAATGTAAAGATCTCTCTACTACTCAATGGCTGCCTTGGTTTAAGCTATATGCTTTAGTCAACCAAATCTCTCCATTTCTTTACAGGTTCTGAAGACGATCAATTTGAAGAAGAGAAAGAACTAGTAATTAAGGAAATAGAAAGAGTACCTCAGCTATCAGATCTCGAGTCTTAGGTGCGTTGCAATGACTCCCCGAATGGCTGGCAAAACCCGTGTACACTTAGCCTTAGCCTTGTCTCTTGTATTATCACCACACACATTACCATGCTAATCATTCCTGGTACTCATCTTTTAGAATCATAGCATAGGCGTTTAACAAGGAAGAAACAAATCTTCCATATCTGTCTAAATTTTGAGAGTTGCTTTCTTGTAGCTACCTTTTGTTTATTTGAGATCGTTGATATCTTATCTTATGGTGACAGCTACCTTTAGAACGTTGAATGAAATCCATTGAAGATCATGGTAAGGTTGAACACGACTCAATTACAGTACTGGTGATTGAAATACAAGATTGAAAGCACATAAGGTTGGCAATCACAAATCAAATCTTCCAATTCAACGAACTTTAATATAAAAAAGAACCAATGTAGGCAGAAATTTGATGATGCAGCAATGGATGTGAAGCCAATGACAATGGTAGTCTAGATACTGACATTGTTTAGCCCTGAAGACCGATGATACCTGCATTGCCATGGAAACAACAAAAACATGGACATTATTGAGAAACTTTAAAACGCCTTCTAGCAGTTTAGCTGCTTCACTTCAACCATAGCTACTTACCACAAGCAATTCTACCTCCAGCATTGCCAGTGGATTTGCTTAGTTCATGTCCACCTGCAACAAATTCAACAACGATTAAGGAAGAAATTGTCGGCAGCAAGTGCGGTGGATTTCTCTGGAAAATCAAGTGCCGCTTTTATGTGAAGAAAAAATGGACGTGAAGACGCTTGAATTATTTTGAGAAAAAAAAATGTACAAACTCAGACCCTTTCCAAGGTCATCTGGATCAGCATGAACAACAACAGCTCTTCCAATAATGGAATTTGGCCCTGTGAGTGGGATCTGCAAGAAGAGATGAAAGATATAAGTCAACATCTCTTCTGATAAACTCCAAGATTAAGATAGTAAAAGGTGGTGAAGTAATTGAACCTGGTTGTCCATAATGGTGAAAGAAGCAGTTCCTGCAATTTTTCAGATGCAAAAGATGGAAAGAGAGTTTGTAAAGCTGATTTTGAGGACCCAGATCCATTTTCATGATGGAAATGCTCAGCATCGAAAATTCCAAGTAAAAAGGCCATTCTCCAAAACCATATGTAAACAACTTGACAACTAAAAAAAGTTGTAGATGCTGGAGATTGATATTGCAAAGATATTACGTCGTGACATGAGAATTGAGATGCTTACCGTCTTCACCAACTGTGACATTGCCAAGGTCCCCAGCATGACGGTTCTCATCCTCGGGGGCGCCATGCTCTTTCCCGGCTGGATTGTAGTGGGGCCCTACGATGATCATCATTACACAAAGTAAATCAATTTAAATCACAAAGAAACGAGTATAAATTACAGGAAAAGTCACACAATCAAATAACATTACCAGTTGACATGCAACCATTGGTGGTGTCGCCGAGAGCATGAACATGAAATCCGTGAAGTCCCGGCTTGAGTCCCGAGATATTTCCAGTAACAGAAGTTGGACCTATTTCAGGAGAAAAAGCCAAGTTTGATTGCATTTAACAAAATTTGGGGAAAAGATGATGATAATAATTAGTACCATCTCCTTCCTGAGTAAATAAGATGGTGCCACTCACACCCTCACTGCTGTTGAGCACAACCACAGCCTTCACCATGTTTGTTTTTGTGTGTCTTAAACAAGAAAATGGAAGGCAGAAATAGAACAGATCATATGATTAGTAAGAGAACTTGGCTTCGAAATAATTCATGAACCTATAAGCTCCATCGAAAGCAGTTTCTCATGTTAAACGTGGAAAAAGAGCAAATCCTTTATCAGAAAAAAGGGATATTGCAATTTGCAAAGCAAAACAGCATCAAGGAAAGCTAAAACCTTTGCGAAAAAAAAAAATCTAATCGACAGATCTCTCCGTAAAGTCATAACAGAACAGGACCAAATTAATCTAACACACAGAAACAGGTTAACCAAGCTCAGATCAGTGATTGGAAACAACTAATTCGTCAAAATCGAAATCATTCCAGGATATATCAATTCAAATGAACCAAAGAACAAAGGTAAAAGCAGCGCGAATATCTAATTCAAATCATTTTACCTCAGAGCACCCCTTATGTCCGATGTCGAATGAGACCGTGATCACTTCTCCACACCAAAATGCAAAGATCAGGTGGAGTGAAGACTGAAGACGAACAAGTTATTCCTTCAATTTTTCGTGAATTAGTTCTATTTAATTTCATTAATAAAGCTTTGGATTTATTTCCCTGTCACGCCACGCGCTTCTGTTGAGAGTGGTTGGATTTAAGAGCGTATAGAGTCGTGCGCGTGGGACAGATTCTTAGTGGACGCTCAGCCTTTATTTTAATAACTGACCTCATGGTTCGCGTGGTACAAATGGGCCGGCCCAATTTTTAAAGATTATTGGGCTTGTATTGCATTTTACCTGAGGCCCATAACCTGACTACATATCCTCGTACCTTAATCTATGGAAAACTAAACAAGCTCGATATTATCCCAACCCAACTCAATTGAAGGTAAGAAAGCAGCTTCAAAATTATTGCAAGTAAAAGAAAGGAGAGTTCACGCATTGGACCATATTAATGGGCCTGCGTTCCTACGACATTCGGCCGCGGTCAATCGTCCGCGCCGGAGACGATTCGTCGCTTTGTATTCTCAGAAAATCTGCTAGAACTAGTGGTGGTTCAGTAAGGTATACCGTACCGAAATTTCGGTATAAAAAAAAATCAATATCATACCAAAATTTTGGTATACCTTCAATTTCGATCCGGTATCATCCCGAAATTTCGGTATGGTATCGGCATCATATCTTCTACACCATTCACACGGAGGGTTTTTTACCATGCGTTTCTCGTAACTCTTAATTCGTTGTTTTCGAGTTTTTAGTCAATTCAATATCCTTAGGTCCCAATAAGATGGATTACTAATCTCAAATTTTCCAAAATAAAAAGATTTTTAATTCATAAAAATAACCTTAAATAATTTACATATTTTAGTCAGTCTCCTTAGCAAGAAAAAGAATTTTACATAACCGCAAATACAACTTTATATACAGATTAATTAAAACGAAATTGCTTTAAAAAAATTACTGAAGAGAAACAAACATGTATTATGTATTTCCTTTTGTTTTTTTAATGTAAGTAAAATATGGTGGGCCTCAATAATCTTAGAAAGTTTGATATAGTTAATAATTTATGGGCTAAATAGATTTATGAAGATCCTTATAATATTTTTATCCATTTTATATTTTTTTTGAAATAATATAATGTATGTAGGTGTGTGTATATAATATATAATATTAAAAAATTTTAGTATTTCAGTATTTTGATATAATCGGTATACCTAAATTTTAAAATTTCCATACCATTACCGTACTGAAAATTTTCGGTACGGTATCATACCTTACCAAAAACTTCGGTATACCAAAATTTTCGATATTTTCGATACGATAAAGACGGTATATCGATATTTCGGTATATTTTCCCAGCCCTAAGAACCATTTCAAGCATTGCATATGTTTGCAAGCGTTGCCCTATTGATCAGTATTTTAGCAATAACACAGAGAAACACGAAAAAGGTCAAGAGCCACAGTAGTATCAAGTACGCAACGTTCAATGAAACATAACAGAAGAAAAACCGAATCCTTGAACGATGATACACAAAACCCAATAAATCAGATGTTATTCTATTATTAACGGCTGAGCTGAGTGGGCTCATATTCCACCCTAGTTCGATGAGTTTGGTACTTTCTTGGACAGTAAATGAACTGATAGGACGACGAGCAGCGCAAGAACGACGCACCCAAACAGCGAAACGCCGAGCGACGCTCCGACGTGTCGGCAGAATCTGTCGTAAAGGTCGCATATTTTTCGCCAGTTGACCTTCGAATTTCCCTTCAAGCCTACGTAGGCAACGCCGCCCGCCGCCCCAGTCGCCGATGCTACGATTCCCAGCAGCAGCTGCAAGAAAATCGCATTGTAAGAAAACTGCCTTTCAGTTCCCATAGCATAAAAGAAAGAAAGCACAGTTCTTGGGATGCTTTATTACCACGTCGAGTATGAGCAGGTTGGAGAGCACTCTCTGACAACAGCCCGAATTGAAAAGGGAGAAGAAGGAGATGAGAGTGGTGATGATTGCGTATAAGCCTGCAACTGAGTATGCTACTACAAAGTATCTGCAGCAATATCAAAATGAAGTCAATCTCTTCGAGCTAGTCAAAGGTCACATATATATATATATATATACACTTTGCTTACATGAAAGCTGGTGAATTATTGAATTTCGCGGGCCTCGAAAACTCGATGGGAAGCAAAGGTAATGTGAAGAATACAGTTTGCTCGCTAATGGTCATCACCAAGACTGCAACTACGCAAGAAACAGACAGCATAAATCTCAGCAAGAATTCAGTCAGTGCAAAGCCGAAGCTGATTTCGGGTCGGGCCATTGGGTTTTCGGGCTCGTTCCGCCGGGCTTCTGAAGTGTTCCCAGGAGTGGACATATACGTATATATTACGTGAACTGCGTTGGAGGAATATGGAAAAAAAAATGGGATTTTTATAGTTCAAAGGGATGATGCCAAGTCTTTGGGCTGGATTCATAATTCAGGTGTAGCGTTTGACTTAGAGATGAATATCCGTGGCTTCTGCTCTAACTTAGATGCAATTGATTGGCCAATATAAACAGTTGATTAGTAACATTTCTGGAAGTGCCTACGTAGATTTTGGAATTCCTAATTTTGAAGGCCATTAGTGGTAATACTTTTTTTAAGACAAGGGCCACCGTAACTTCGACTTGTGATTTAATTACATGGTTGTAGAAAGCAGTTAACAACAACTAACTGGGCTGTCCTTTTTCAACTGCACGGAAGCCATCATCCACCATGCGTACTTTGGATAAACAGCCAATAAATATAACAAGCAATTCATTATGATAGCTTTCCTCTAGATCTCATACAAAGTTAGGAAGCTGACTATTTTTGTCCTTCACTTTTTCTTTATGCATTCGCTTATAAGTATGAAGGGATGGCTATCGCAGCGTGAGTTATTTTAGTTCTTAGAGCCATCGATCATCACAGCCTCAAAGGACCCTTCTTCCAGCAGAGAATCTTCCATTTTTTCTCAATAAATTTGGTGGAAGAATGGTTCTTTGAGGCTGTATTTGATGGCTATACGATTATAGATACTAATGATTCAGCATTCACCGTTCGTTTCTAATCTTTGCTTGTTTCCTTGGCAGAAAAATTTCCTTCCATGGCTGCTCTGATCTGCTGCTTCGTCCAAAGCTTCTTACTTCTCCATTTTCGTCGCATGGTACATTGCTCTTTTTTTTTCTCTTTTAGTACTGTTTTCTTCTGTTGGTGCAATTGGGCTCTTTCATGATGAAAAATAAAAAGTACATCATAGATGCAAAAGATGCTCGATCAATGCAAACGAAATGAGACAACAACTAACAACAGCAAATTAGAGATACACATTACTCTCTTACAAGGCTAATGAAAGTCTCCCCTGCTTGTATTACTTGACGCCTAGCTTCAACAGTTGCTCTGCTGTGTATCCAATTTCATCATCTTCAGTTTCCTTAATCTTCTGAGCTATCTCCGTTCCTCTCTTCCTCAGACCTTCACCAAATTCTTTCTCCTCAAACACTTTGCTTATACCCTTGGCAATATCTTCTCCCACGTAACAGTTCAAAACCCATTTCGTCCCCGCTGGTTTTCCAGCAACTTCAATCGCAAAACCAGCCTCGACCAAAATTCTCGCATTTATGGGCTGGTCATATTTCAGGGGCATGGCTATCAAAGGCACGCCGAACCACCTCCGTTAAGGATCGATCATCGCCTCGCCTATAGCATTAGTGCCACAGTGGCTCAAGAAACCGCCGATGCTAGGATGGGCTTTGGAATTAGGAGGCATACCGTTCACTACGAGAGTAATGGCAGGAAACTTTAAGATCGGGTATTTTATGTTAGCAATGGATATGAAAGGGTCTACTGTTGAAGCAATCACACGAGAATGCCACAGAAGAAGATATGAAGAACTCTGAGTTCAATCAAATAAAGGAAAACGAGGGAAAAATAAGTTGGAAGAAACGTGCTTTTACTAATAAAGGCGCAGTCACTTATAAAAACGATGGACCCAACGACGTTTTCTACTATGGGCATCGAGCAGTTGAAAAAACGCGGGAATGGGGCTGATATAAAATGATGAACAGAGCTTCGTTTTCTTTTAATTTTTCTCTCCGTAGCAATTTAATACTGTAAACACACTCAGTTAATAAGTGATTTTGTTGAGCACCGTGGATGTAGGATTGTGATAATCCGAACCACGTAAAGATTCTGCGTTCATTCAAACCACAATTTTGTTATGGTATCAGAGCATCAAGCTTCGACGCTGCGATCATCAAGAAATCTGTTTAGAGGAATTCACAGAATCATCGCCTAAATTGAACGCGATCATGGCTGCGTCAGCACCAACCACGACGCCAAGCTCATCGGTACTGATCAACGATCCTTATTTCTTGAACAACAATGACAATTCGGGACAGCTCTTGGTCCAGAGCAATTAACCGGCGACAATTATGCCACATGGAGTCGTGCAATGATGATTGCACTGATTGGGCGAAATAAAGAAGGTTTTGTGACTGGTGATTTGAAGCCACCAGTGGCGAATGCGCAAGATCAGACTGCAACTCAAAATGAGATAAGTGCTTGGAAACGAAATAATAATGTGATCATCTCTTGGATTATTAACTCAGTGTCAAAGGAGATCTCTGCAAGTATCTTGTACAGCTCATCTGCGCGTGAGGTATGGATAGATTTGCAGGAGAGGTTTGGCCAAACCAATAAACCAAGGATATTTCAGCTGAAGAAAGAATTGGTAAATCTCACTCAAGGGCCGAGCAGCATAGCAGCATACTATACAAGGCTCAAGACCCTCTGGGATGAGTTGTCCAGCTTCAAACCAGTCTATACTTGTACCTGTGAGGGGAGCAAAGGGCTGAAGGAGTACTTGGAAGAAGAATACGTGCTCACCTTCTTGATGGGTCTCAATGACACATTTTCTCAGATTAGGGGACAAATTCTCCTTATGGACCCACTACCTACAGTAAATAAAGTGTTTTCCCTACTTGTGCAAGAAGAGAAACAGAGATCAATGTTTCCAGGTTGTGGTAAAGCAGGAGAAGATCAATTCAATAGCATGGCCATGTTGGCAGCCAAGAGTGATCAAGATCAGATCAAGCGAGCACCTTACATTCAGAGGAAAGATTCTATGAAGCCAATCTGTGCTCACTGTCACAAGAAAGGCCACACAATGGATTCTTGCTATCAGATACACGGGTTTCCACCAGGTTTTAAGACAAATCCTAAGCAGAAAGGAGGAAGAGTGAATCAGGTATTCATGGATGCCACAAGCAGGCCAGAGCAGCAAAGACAGAACCAGTTGCTGCAGGGGACTGGAACTGAAATGGGAGATGGATTGGTTCAACTCCAAGTTACTGCCTCACAATTACAGAGTCTGAGGGCTCTAATTAACCAGTCCATGACATGCTTACCATCAGAGAATGGGGGAGCAGCCCAACCAGTGGATAAAACAGTAGGTATTCCAGCAGGTATTTTTCTCTCTTTCAATTTGCCTGAGCTTGCAGATAAAAGTCTTTGGTTGGTTGATTCAGGAGCCACGAGACATGTTTGTGGTAATGGAGAACTGCTATTTGACTTACATGACATCAAGGAATCTAATGTTATATTACCTGATAATTCCATCATTAAATTTAGTAAGGCAGGTTCTTTTGCCATAAATGACCAGATAGTTCTAACAGAGGTCTTGTTGGTACCTCAGTTTCATTTTAACTTGTTGTCTGTGAGTTACCTGGCACTAAGTAAGGGATATAAATTCTACTTTGAGGCTGACAGCTTCGTGGTGCAGGATCCTTCCAAGCTTGTGATTGGCAGGGGTAGACAGATACAAGGCTTATACATGATGCAAGCTACTACTGCTTTACAGCCTTTAGTCTGTGATAGTTCTATTTTCTTAAATAAAGTTTCTATGAACCTTTGGCATAGGAGGCTGGGGCATCCCTCTAGTAAGGTTTTAGACGTACTTAGAACTTCCTTGTCTCATAGTGATCATGGTAATGCATATTGCAAGGTCTGTCCATTAGCTAAACAGAAAAGGATTATATTTCCCAATGAGAACAAGTCTGCATGTTCAGCCTTTGATCTCATCCATTCTGATATATGGGGACCCTTTAATGTTGCTTCCTATCTAGGCCATCAATACTTTATAACCATAGTAGACGATTATTCATGGTTCACATGGGTATTCTTAATCAGACACAAGTCTGAAGTTCAGGCAGTACTCAGCTATTTTTTTAGCAATGGTAGAAACTCAGTTCAGAGATAATAAGAACTGATAATGGTAAGGAGTTTAATATGGTAGATTTATTCAGAAGTAAAGGCATCATACACCACTTATCATGTGTGCAAACCCCGCAACAAAACTCGATAGTTGAGAGAAAACATCAACATCTACTAAATGTAGCTCGAGCTCTCTTATTTCAGTCTGGTATCCCAATTCAGTACTGGACAGAATGTGTTATGACAGCCACCTACCTGATTAATAGGACTCCATCCATAGGATTAGGAAGAAAGAGCCCTTATGAACTACTATTTCAGAGGCCCATAGATTACAATATGCTTCGAGTGTTTGGTTGTTTGTGCTTTTCTGCCACACTTTCTGCAGGTAGGAAAAAGTTCGATGCTAGAGCTCGTGAGTGTGTATTCCTAGGCTACCCCAATGGGGTTAAAGGATACAAGATGATGGATATAAAGACAAGAGAAGTCTTTATATCTAGGGATGTTATATTCAAAGAGGATGAGTTTCCATTTAAGAATCAACTATCTGTCTCAGCCACTGAAGATCCTTTCCAGGCACATGTTCTGCCCAGACCTTTGCATCTGGATTATCAGGTAAGAAGTGAAGAGGGCCAGGCACAAGGAGATCATTCAGAGGGGCAGAATCAAACCTCAACTAATCTGGGAGGTTCTCAGCAAGAACAGAACCAGACTCCTACCAGTCTGGGGGATTTTCAGCAGTCTGCCAGTCTGGAGAATTCTCAGCAATTTTTGACAGATCTTGAATCTGAGGATCAACAGAGTGAAGAGCAGTCACAGAGGAGATCAGTTAGGCAATCAAAAAGGCCAGCCTACCTAGGTGATTATCTCTGCAACAAAATTTCTGAGATCAAGGTGGCATATCCAATCACAGAAGTCATGTCTTATCAGAATTTCTCAAAGGAGTACCAGGGAATCATCTGCAATATTTCTATGGCAAGAGAACCCAAGAACTACTCACAAGCTGCAGGTTCAGCAGAATGGCAAGAGGCCATGAATGAGGAGCTCAAGGCACTAGAAGAAAACAACACTTGGACTGTGACTTCACTACCAAAGGGAAAGAAGGCCATAGGAAGCCGATGGGTGTACAAATTAAAGCTCAATTCTGAGGGCAAACTAGATAAGTATGAGGCCCGTTTGGTGGCAAAAGGCTATGACCAAAGGGAAGGAGTGGACTACGTGGATACTTTTGCTCCGGTTGCAAAGTTCAATACCATCAAAATAGTACTTGCATTGGCAGCCAAGTTGAGTTGGAATTTACTGCAGCTAGACATCGACAATGCCTTCTTGAATGGTGATCTATCTGAGGAGGTATACATGGATTTACCAGAAGGTTTTTACAGAGGTTATGCCAGAGCAGGGGAGAACAAGATGGTGTGTAAACTTCATAAATCTATCTATGGATTGAAGCAAGCATCTAGGCAATGGAACAAGAGGTTCACTGATGTGGTCAAGAGCTGTGGCTTACTCAAACACAGTCAGACCACGCTTTTCACGAGGGGCAGAGGTGATACACTAGCCATCTTGTTGGTCTATGTCGATGATGTGATACTAGCAGGCCCTTCACTGAAAATTCTGCAAGAAATCAAGGAGTACTTGGCAGCCTGCTTCAAACTAAAAGACCTGGGGGAGCTAAGGTATTTCCTTGGAGTAGAGGTGGCTAGAAGTAGTGAAGGAATATACATCACACAAAGACAATATACCATTCAATTACTAGAGGACACGGGGTACACAGGCTCGAAACCTTTGACAACCCCCATCAATCCCAGTGAAAAGATCACAAGTGAAGATGGAGAACTGCTTGCGGACCCCTTCAAGTATAGAAGGCTGGTGGGAAGGCTTCTTTACCTTGTCTTTACAAGACCAGATATAGCCTTCACCGTGCATAGGCTGAGCCAATTCATTTCAGCACCGAGAACTAGTCACTTAACAGCTGCCCACCATTTACTTAGGTACCTAAAGGGTACACCAGGGCAAGGGATATTCATGAGCTCAAGTACTGATATGAGGCTGAAAGCATTTTCAGATTCAGACTGGGCATCTTGCAAGGATACCCGAAAGTCCGTTACAGGTTATTGTACCTTTTTGGGAGATTCTCTAATCACATGGAAAGCAAAGAGGCAAGCAACTGTATCTAGATCCTCCACAGAGGCAGAGTATAGGGCCATGGGATCAGTTGTTTCAGAATTACTTTGGATCAAACAGTTGCTTGAATAACTCAACATTGGTATAAGTTCCACGCCGGTTGTATACTGTGATAATCAGTCAGCTCTAAAGTTGGCTTCCAATCCCAAATTCCATGAGCGGTCCAAGCATATAGAGGTGGACTGTCACTTCATCAGACACCACATTGGAAATGGCTCAATCAAACTTTTACCAATCAGAACAGAACATCAACTTGCAGATATTTTTACTAAGCCCTTGACAGGACCAATACTACAAGGTCTCCTAGGCAAGATGTCTGTGATGAATTTATATCATCCATCTTGTGGGGGGGTGTTGAAGCAATCACACGAGAATGCCACAGAAGAAGATATGAAGAACTCTGAGTTCAATCAAATAAAGGAAAACGAGGGAAAAATAAGTTGGAAGAAACGTGCTTTTACTAATAAAGGCGCAGTCACTTATAAAAACGATGGACCCAACGACGTTTTCTACTATGGGCATCGAGCAGTTGAAAAAACGCGGGAATGGGGCTGATATAAAATGATGAACAGAGCTTCGTTTTCTTTTAATTTTTCTCTCCGTAGCAATTTAATACTGTAAACACACTCAGTTAATAAGTGATTTTGTTGAGCACCGTGGATGTAGGATTGCGATAATCCGAACCACGTAAAGATTCTGCGTTCATTCAAACCACAATTTTGTTATCTACGGAGGTGTTGACGTTGTTGGGAATTGAAAAAATGCAAAAAATATAGAGATTTGCTTATGGTGCTCACGGTGGTTGCTCACGGTAGGTGGGCACCATAGCAAACCTATATATATATATATATAGAGGTTTGCTATGGTGCCCACCTACCGTGAGCACCATAAGCAAATCTATCAATTGTTTGCTTTTTTTCGATTCTCAACGACGCCAACGCCTCCGTAAACCCTCTCATATCCATTGCTAACCTAAATCACCATCTCCAACACGTTAATTTTTAAGAAAATTCATTATTTCGTATTCACTGTTGACGAAGTACCGAGGTGATGATTTTCTTAAAAATTAACGTGTTGGAGATGGCGATTTAGGTTAGCAATGGATATGAGAGGGTTTACGGAGGTATTGGCGTCGTTGTGAATTGAAAAACAGCAAACATTTGAGAGATTTGCTTATGGTGCTCACGGTAGGTGGGCACCAAAGCAAACCTCTATATATATATATATATATATATATATATAACAAACAAGGGATCATACATACAATACATTATTATTCTCGTACAAAAGGTACATTGCATACAAGTCCATCCTACTAACAAGGTCTGCTCTGCTTATACTTGATGCATAGCTTGAAGAGTCGTTCTGCTAAATAACTCACTTCGTCTTCCTCTGTTTCTTTCAGCTTCTTCCTCAACTCCTTAACTCTGTTCCTCATACCTTCCCCAGATTCTTTCTCAACAAACACTTTCTTTATACCCCTTGCAATTTCTTCTCCCTCATAGATGTTATAAACACCTTCATTCTCCGATGGTTTTCCAGCGACTTCGGTAGCAATACCAGCCTCAACCAACAACCGAGCAGCTAATGGCTGTTCGTATTTCATGGGCACAGCTATAACAGGCACGCCGAAGATCATGGCCTCGGTGATCGCATTAGTACCACAGTGGCTCAAGAAACCGCCGACGTTCGTATGGGCTAAGATCTTCTGCTGCGTGGCCCACCCCGTAATAATCATACCCCTTCCTTTCGTCTTGTCGAGGAATTTCCATGGCAGCACTCTGTCTAAGCTTCTGTGGGCGTCGTTGGGCGAAAATCTGATGACCCATATGAAATTAACGCCGTCGCAGATCTCCAAAGCCTTTGCTATTTCTCGAATCTCTTGTTCGGACAAGAAGTATTCGCTGCCGAAGGAGATGTACAGAGTCGAAGACTGTTCTTTCTCGCTCAGCCACTCCAAGGCATCTCCGCCGTCGGATCCCGAGCGTTGACCGGACCCACCATAGTCGCCGACGAGTGGGCCGGTGGTGACCACCTCTTTCTTACACAGTCTCGACAGATAATCGCCGTAATTCTGTTCGACCACTCTGCAGCTCTTCATCAGAACTATCTCGCTAGAACGCGCCAAGTTCCCAAACCCAAATTCTTCGAAGTCAGCATCTTTCAAGAGGGGAATAATCCGACCTATGAGGTCGACTTTCTCGTGGGCCAGGAAATAAACTTTGTCGGACGGAAAATCGCCGCCGCCGCCGTCCGTCTTAGCTGCGGAGTACATATGGTGGTAATAAGCAAACGACACAGATCCTGCGACCCCAAAGCAAACGGCGGGTATTCCCATGGAAGAAGCGATCTTCGGCGCCCATGGCTGGAAAATATCGTATATGACCAAATCGGGCGTTTTATCATCCAAGATTTGGGCGAAACTGGCGCTTGATTCTTGAAAGGCTTTTATGAGGCTTGGGATGAGGTGAGACGGCAAGTTCTTGGTCGTGTGCATTGCCGGAGGTAGCTCCGGCGAGGATGGGACGTGGAGCTCCAACAGTTCGATCGATCGAATCGAGGTTTATGGGAGTTGAGCAGATGTAAATCTTGAAGCTTTTTGCTGAGAGTCTTTTGGCTAGTTCGAAGAAGGGGTATATATGGCCGTGAGCCAGCCATGGGAACATGAGTATGCTCAACGATTCTTGTTTTTCTTCCATGGATGATTGATTAATCGAAATAAAGAGAGTCGTAATTGGCGATGTACTCCTTTATTCCTTAATTTATATAGACTACGTAATTGGCGATGTACTCCTTTATTATATAATAATTAGCAGCGTGATTGGCCTTTATATTAAAGAAATGAGCCGGCGTGATTTTATAGGAGAAATTATAAAATTAGGTCACTAAGTATACTTATTTTCGTTTTTGGGTTACTATGTTTGGTAATTGTTATAGTAGGCACTAACTTTTCATGTGAAAACAATTTTGGTTCATGTTTTCAATTTTAGGTCACTAGGAATATATTTTTTCGATTTTGGGTCGCTAAGTTTACATTTTTTTCAATTTTGGGTCACTCATTTGGTACTAACGTTATAAACATAGTGACCCAAAATTGAAAAAATGTAAACTTAGTGATCCAAAATCGAAAAAATGTATTCTTAGTGACCTAAAATTGAAAACATGACCCAAAATTTTTTTCACATGAAAAGTTAGTGACCTACTTTTGCAATTATTAAACATAGTGACCCAAAAACGAAAACTTGTATACTTAGTGACATAATTTTTTAATTTTGTCTGATTTTATATCATGAAGTATCTTTTCGGCGATTGATTGCCAACATTTGAAATATAATATATCTATATCAACGTACGTCATCCGTAGTCATCGCATTTCGACTACTATTATAACTATTTCATTAGGTGGAATCAATTTGATTTCCCATGCAGAGAAATAGTTATCGAGCTGGACTATCTCAACTCAACAATCAACATAACAAATAACAATGCTGGCTTGTTTATTTATTATGCTACGACGAGCCATGTATGGGCCATTTATTGGGCCCATTCTAAAGGGAACTCATAATTTTTCTTTTATTTCCCCAAAAGGCGGGAAATAGAACCCAGTAAATATCGAGTATTACAATTTAGACCCCACCGATGCAATTATATTTATGTACACTACTACGCAAAATGTCAGGTGTAGTGTAGTCCAATTTCTCGGCAGCTCAAAGCCTAGCTAGCTCCTCTTTCCCTTTGAGCACATTCCATTTTAATTTTAATTTTGGAGATAATGGCGAAACCGTCGAGGGAGAGCGAGGATTACGATTCGACGTCCGATGAGTCGGAGGTCGAATTTCGGGCCAACGAGGAGGAGGAGGTAGTCGACGAGGAAGAGCTCGAAGCGGTAGCTCGATCCGCTGATGATTCCGACGATGACGCGGACTCAGACGAGGTCGTCCAAGAGGACGACGATAACGATGTATCATTCTGTGAATTCTCGTTTCCTTTTCTAGTTTGATGACATTCTCTCTTTTTTTTCTTTTCTAAAATTGAGAGATCTGTGTTTCCAATTTCGTGTTTACCGTCCTACTCAAGTTTATGTCTTGGCTATCGCTGAGTCCTTCGTAGTCTTCGACGATTTTTTCATATTTTTTATGATTCTGGGAATGAAGGTTGGAAGTGTGATTGTTTTAATTTCAGTGTAGTTCTTTTTTAATTGGAGTCAATTTTTAGTAGAGTTTGGTCTTTTGTTTCGTTGTTAGTGTACTGGACATTTTGTGCTGAGATGTTTTATTATAATCAGGATGATGGTACAAGTGCAAACGAGGTTGCGAAGCGGGAAAAAGCAAGGCTCAAGGAAATGCAGAGGTTGAAGAAGCAAAAAATACAAGAAATTTTGGATGCGCAGAATGCTTCTATAGATGCCGATATGGTGTGTGTGGCAATATGATTTAATTGGTCTCGTATCATATTTTGTGATGTCGTCATGTTAAAATGGTTTTCTTTGGACAGAACAAAAAAGGAAGTGGTCGCTTGAATTATCTATTGCAGCAGACGGAGTTATTTGCCCATTTTGCAAAGGGCAATCAGCCTGTCTCTCAAAAGAAGGCAAAAGGAAGGTTAGTTATGTCTTGTGTGTTGTCCCTGCGTAACTACCCTTGCTATTTAATACATATAAGATCCAGTATAGTTCTATCAGTAACTTGTTCTTTCCTCCAATGGGGTTAAACACCTGACTTGTGAGATAATAGCACGGTTTTGTGTGCCAAAATTGTAATTTATGTATTAAATTGATGCATATTCCTTCTAGACATTCTGTAAGTCTTAAATTATTTCTGTTCGCTAATTGTGGATCTAGTTTCTTGGTAATTCTTTTTTCCCCCAAAATTTGGTAAGTTCTTAACTGTCAACTCATTTACTTTTTCTGTTTACACAGTTGAAGTTTCTTGTGAACTTTGCAGGGGTCGCCATGCTTCTAAGATGACTGAACAGGAGGAAGATGAAGAATGTCTCAAAGAAGAAGAAAATGGTTTATCTGGCGCTTCACATACAAGGCTGGTGGCACAGCCCTCTTGTGAGAAGATTTTCCCTTATGATATTGTTACCTACTTTTCACGTGCTGATTTTTCTACTAATGGTGTTGATTAGAAAACTGCCATTCATTGTCCTCAATGTTCTGGTTTGATAGTCCTATAAATGGGCTTTTATTAGTTTGACCATTCTTTCTTATATAGTTTTACGTGTTTGCAGGTATACAGGGTAAGATGAGAGATTACCAGCTGGCTGGCTTAAACTGGATGATACGTTTGTATGAGAATGGAATTAATGGGATACTTGCTGATGAAATGGTACTAAACATACTACCATCTATTTTGTCTCCTGGTTCCCAATGACTATACTGATGATGGTTGTTTTGCTTGCAATATAGGGGCTTGGTAAAACTTTGCAAACGATCTCCTTGCTAGGCTACTTGCATGAGTTCAGAAAGATTACAGGTCCTCACATGGTTGTTGCCCCCAAATCTACTCTCGGGAATTGGATGAACGAGATCAAGAAATTTTGTCCTATTCTGCGTGCTGTTAAGTTTCTTGGAAATCCTGATGAAAGAGTAAGCTCTATATCAACACAACTTCTCATTCGCGACATGTAACCAATTATTTTGATTGGATTGTGTAAACTTGCAGAAATATATACGGGAAGAATTGATTGTCGCGGGAAGGTTTGATGTTTGTGTCACTAGCTTTGAGATGGCCATAAAAGAGAAGAATACACTGCGCCGTTTTAGTTGGCGGTATATTATTATTGATGAAGCTCATCGAATCAAGAATGAGAATTCTCTTCTCTCAAAAACAATGAGACAATATAACACTAACTATCGCCTTCTCATTACAGGAACACCTCTGCAGGTAGTCTAAGTTGTTCAATGCGTTATTTCTTTAAATTGATTCCCTCGTTTATCGGTGGGATTTTAAAATATGTTTTGTATTCATTTACTAGGCCGTCTTTTTGTTACCTCTTGTTTTCTGCAGAATAATCTCCATGAGCTCTGGGCTCTTCTTAACTTTCTGCTTCCGGAAATATTTAGCTCAGCGGAGGCTTTTGATGAGTGGTTCCAAATTTCTGGTGAAAATGATCAGGAGGAAGTTGTCCAGCAACTTCACAAGGTATGCCACTTGTCATGCTGAACTTGAAAGCAGAACACAATTTGTGCTGCAGCATAGATAGAGCAGAGCCATCATCTATTTTTCAAGCATGCCATAACATTTTTCATTTTCGTATCAAAATGCACTCATTTTCAGGAAATCTATGGACTTGATTTCTTTGAGTAATTTTTTTACCTGACTGAATAAATTACTATATTTTGTTCTCTTTGTTGGCGATCTTCTAGGTTCTTAAGCCTTTCCTTCTCAGAAGGTTGAAATCTGATGTGGAGAAAGGTTTACCTCCAAAGAAGGAGACAATACTCAAAGTCGGCATGTCTCAGATGCAAAAGCAGCACTATCGCTCATTGTTGCAGAAAGATCTTGAAGTTGTAAATGCTGGTGGAGAACGCAAACGTCTGCTTAATGTTGCCATGCAGCTTCGAAAATGCTGTAACCATCCATATCTATTTCAAGGTGCCGAACCTGGTCCTCCTTATACCACTGGAGAGCACCTCATCGAAAATGCTGGTATGTTTTCTGATGGAAGTTTCTAACAGAGGAACTGCTAGATTTTTTTTTGACGACTACTCCTGTTTTCTGCCTTATTTGATAGCTTTTAAAATAATTGCAGGGAAGATGGTTCTTCTTGACAAGTTACTACCTAAACTGAAGGAGCGCGACTCGAGGGTGTTAATATTTTCACAAGTATGTTACCTGGTACCCTTAGTGGATATTTCAAAAGCCATTTAAACTCCTTCAGTCTACTTACTGTGGCGAAGCTTTCTTTACGGATATCTTGTTGTTGTGTTTTGTTTATTTATAAATTCTTTCGATAGATCATATTTTATCCTATACTTCAGATGACTAGGCTGCTAGACATTCTTGAAGATTACTTGATGTATCGTGGGTATTATTACTGCCGCATCGATGGAAACACTGGTGGAGAAGACCGAGATGCATCCATCGAATCCTTTAACAAGCCAGGAAGTGAAAAATTTGTGTTTCTATTGTCAACCAGGGCAGGGGGTCTTGGCATCAACCTTGCTACTGCTGATGTTGTCATTCTCTATGATAGTGATTGGTGAGCTTCTACGATGCTTCTTTTGATGTTTCGTTGACCGAACTTTTATGTTTTAGCACTGAGATCCGAGGCTCTGATGCATGGCAGGAATCCACAAGCTGATTTGCAGGCACAGGATCGTGCTCATAGAATTGGACAGAAGAAGGAAGTCCAAGTTTTTCGGTTCTGCACTGAGGTTTGTCTTGTTTTACACTGCTAGGATTAGTAGAACTTTATTATGATGGTTTGCGCAAAATGATCCTTTGCAGAACACCATTGAGGAAAAAGTGATTGAAAGGGCCTATAAAAAGCTAGCGCTTGATGCCTTAGTCATCCAGCAAGGGCGACTTGCAGAGCAAAAGAGTGAGTTCTTTATGCACTGTCTTATTGGTACTGTTACAGTTATGCAAGTTCTTGAAATATTTATGTTGTGCAGCTGTTAATAAGGATGAGCTACTTCAAATGGTGAGATTTGGTGCCGAAATGGTTTTCCATTCCAAAGATAGCACAATCACCGACGAAGATATAGACAGAATTATTGCCAAGGGAGAAGAGGCAACGGCTGAACTTGATGCTAAAATGACAAAGTTCACTGAAGATGCCATTAAGTTCAAGATGGATGACAGTAAGCTTCTTATGCTGACCTTACAACCAACTACCTACAGAACGATAAACTTCAGAACATAAAGAAAAGAAGAGAACACACTTAAAGACGCTTTTTCGTTATACTCAATTATCTGAACCTCACTTTTGGCACTCCTAACATGAGCCATGTACCTTCTGCAGCTGCCGATTTGTATGCTTTCAACGATGATAAGGTACACTCCTTGATGAATTTTGGTAATAGTGATTCATCTCCCCGTCTTCTGTTCTAATGCATTCCCCTGTCTTTCCATTGCCCATTAGGATGATAATAAGGTGGACTTGAAGAAACTCGTTAGTGAAAATTGGACTGAACCAGCCAAAAGAGAAAGGAAACGGAAGTACGCATCAAAATCACTTTATTAGACTCATTCTTTTATCAATTATAATGTGATATTATTATCGTCTTTCAGTTACTCCGAGTCAGAGTACTTCAAGCAGACAATGCGCCAAAATGTTCCTGCAAGGCCCAAAGAGCCTAGAATTCCGGGAATGCCACAATTGTGAGCATTGTGTGGACTTCATATTTATTTTAATTGCAGCAATTGCTTGATCTTAACAGTTAACATTCTTTAAACATTTCATATAATAGGCATGATTTTCAGTTCTTCAACTCACAGCGCCTTACTGAGCTGTATGAAAAAGAAGTTCGGCACCTTATCGTGAGTGTTCTGCATATCCTTTTCCCCCCTTTTTTCTTGTTTTCTGGTATAGCCTTATTCTCTTATATTCCCCATTTTCTATATGAAGTACCTGCAACAGAGAAATCAAGCAAAAGATAGCATGGACGTCGATGAAACAGAAGGTTTCCTCCTCTTTTGATATGGTTTTGTTGATTTCCTACTTCTCAGTTTTGTAGTTCTCTTATGTCGTCGTCTTTATCTGTTGTGCTCTCCACAGAAGGAGGAGAACCGTTGACTGCAAAAGAACAGGAAGATAAGGAACGGCTACTTGAGGAAGTTAGAAATTTCGACAATACATAGTATACATATAATGGTGCATTCAAACTGGCCTTGCTTAAGCCTCATAGTTGTGATTTGTAGGGATTTTCTACATGGAGCAAAAGAGACTTCAACACCTTTATCAGGGCCTGCGAAAAGTATGGACGCAATGACATTAGGGGTATTGCTTCAGAAATGGAGGGGAAAACGCTGCACGAAGTCGAAAAATATGCAAAGGTTTTCAAGCAGAGATACAAAGAATTGAATGGTAATTTTTTTTTTTTAATTTGATTTGTTGATTCGTCAGAAGGGTTGATGATATGAACGATCTTCAAGTGAACGTGCCATTGCAGATTATGATAAAATGATCAAAGCAATCGAAAGGGGAGAGGCTAGAATCTCAAGGAGAGATGAGATCATGAAAGCAGTTGGCAAGAAACTTGACAGATACAAAAACCCTTGGCTGGAACTGCAAATCCAATACGGCCAGAACAAGGGAAAGTTATTCAACGAAGAATGTGACCGTTTCATGGTTAGTTCTATTGTTTCCTCTTCGTCCTAATCAGCTTCATCTTCAACTTTAGTTTTCCTTTTTTCCGCGAAAAATTACGGGGGAACGGTGAACGTATAGATATGCACGATTCACAAACTGGGGTATGGGAATTGGGACGAGCTGAAGGCTGCGTTTCGGTCGTCTCCAATATTTCGGTATGATTGGTTCATCAAATCCCGCACCACTCAAGAACTTGCTAGGAGATGCGACGCTCTTATAAAGCTGATAGAGAAGGAAAATCAAGAATTTGAGGAGAGGGAGAGAATCGCTCGTAGAGAAAAGAAACATGCCAAGCAGGTATGTGTATGATACCTTACATGCATTATGGTACTTACTACTCACTCACTTCTCTCCCATTCAATCAATTTTTTTTTCTTTAAATTCATACTTGTATTTATGTATGTGTAACAGAGTATGAACTCAAGTAAGCGGTCTGCTTCTGATTCGACTCCGAAGAAGAGGAAGCAATCACTGATGATGGATTAGAGTAGTATTTAAGATGATCTCTGTAGTAATGACCAACTCATTTTTTCAAGATCGATCTTCTGTGAACCCTTTTCTTTGTGGTTATTCTCTACTTACCTCTGTCTGATTGTATGTTAAATTGCGTTTTTTTTTCTCCAGCAGTTTTTTGCACGTGAAATATAGAAAAAGAAGATAATTATTTCAGGAGAATTATCCAGAGATGGACTGGGAGCCAACAACCAATTACAACATGTAAGAGCCAAATATTTATGGCCTACATACTATAGTTGGCCTTTGAGATGGATGATGCTCATCTATTTTATGTATATATATATATATATATGAGACAAACTAATTTATTGGATGAAAAGCATCACAAGCTTTTTGCTTGTGTAGATGTGGGCAAAGGCCAAGATTCGAGAAACTGATGACGATCGGCAAAAAAAAAATGTGAAAAGCCAAGGAACTTTACTACTGTTGAGATTTGTCGACGATTAAACAAAATATAGATATTGGATTCTCACGATCTTAATTTTTTTTACATCAAGTGGGTACGTACGACTATATATATGAATTAGTTATATACGTCAACTAGTGTTGTCGTAACGCGTGCTTGATGGAATTCTCTGTTCCAATTGCATGTATTATCATCCATCACCTTTACTAGAAGTCGAATCTTTCTCGTTTTTCAAGAGTGCGAAATGTGCATAATAAAAGATGTCCGAATTGGATAAATCCTACTTTCTCCAACTCAACAGATGCTCCCATGGAAAGCTACATCCAGCAAAAATTTTAATCCACCGTTTAATTAACTATATATATTGGAATTTCGTATAGATTGTCGATAATGATATTATTCAGAGAATCAAGAACCACACCGTTACAGCCCCATGTGTATATAAATACCACCCATGCAACCTCCATTTTCCTCACACCAAACAAAGGAAAAATATATCAATATCTTAATACACAAAACAGCCCCAACACAGTTACTACGACATTATATATTCACCATTATCATAATCAACATATTATTATTATTATTAATACAAACCAATGGAGAGAGTGAGGAATATGGTGTCTGAAAAGCCAGTAGTGGTCTTCAGCAAGAGCTTATGCTGCATGAGCCACACGATTAAGTCCCTATTTTCTGATTTCGGCGTTAATCCAACGGTTTACGAGCTCGATGAGATCCCACGTGGTCGTGAGATAGAGCAAGCCCTTTCCAGGCTCGGGCTGAACCCTTCGGTCCCAGCCGTGTTCATAGGCGGTGAGCTCGTGGGTGGAGTCGATGAGGTCATGAGCCATCACCTTAGGAGATCATTGAGGCCCATGCTCACTAGGGCTGGGGCTTTATGGGTCTGATCATCATCATATAATATCAATTCAATCAATATAATATATAAGATGATCTCTCGCTGAAATAATTATAACTAAGTTATTATAAATATATGTAATGCAATTTTGTATTCGGTAATCCCTTCTTTTTTGTTCCCAAAAGAGTCGGAGTAGTAAGTAGAGTAGAGATGTTTGAGGAGGGAAAAGGGTGAATGTTGCTTTTTGTTATTGTATGTAATGTTTTTGTGGTTCTAATGGAAGTTCATATATCGTTATAAATGCAAATATATATGTATCCGCTTGTTATTATATGTTATCATACATCGTACTACTTTTCAAGTTCGAACTTTGTTAGTGAAAGAAGACACATTAACACGCGAGTCATAACGTTGGTGATCTGCTCTAACATAAGGTCCTACAGTAAAATCAGATTAGTTTATCTTTTGCGCCAACCTTCAGAATTAGTTTAGCCTTTGCATTTCATGTGGTTCTAAACATAAACAACCTTTGCTAAAAAGTTACATAATTAATTGACAAAACACATATATATTTACTATATATCTCGCCACAAATAATGCATGTGTTTCTCTTATGCAATAAAATAGAAGAGTTGGGTTCGATTAATACAAGACACTCCAGCGCTACCTTGCACTAATTCTCATTGAACGTCGCATTTCAAAAAGCAATTTGTGCCAAAAAATTGATGCGAGGAGTCTTCGTACAAGAAATGTACTGTGTATGTTAAAGTAGCGTGCACGTATATAAGAATACCCCCGAATAAATCGAGTCGAGTCGTCGTAACGCATAGTTTTTATTCACAGACAGTAAATTTTCTTAACTGGAATATAAACTTATGAGGCGATCTTATGATCATATTTTCCATTAGCAGCATCCATGATTTTATCAACTTAGCAAAAAAACCTAATTTTTTAAAATCTCTTAGATCAGATACTTCTCGTCCAATTTGATGTTTTGTACAACAAAATATATATTTTGATCGTTATTATGTTCTAACATCAAGTTAAAAAATAATGCCGATCGATGAGCTCATGAGATGCCAAGAACCGTCCATGAATAATGATCCAAACAAGTAGTCCATTTTCATACGTACTACAAAGAAAGATTGAAATTCTTTTCACGCAATGAACACATTGTTAATTTTATGTATGGCTATTTCGTGCATGAATCTTATCTACAGGTTCGATTCGTCGAGGGTGATTGCTGCGTACCTTCCACATACATACTTACGCGTGTATATGCTTGCCTTCAAAACCATTAATTGTTATCTCTTTGGTATATGTTCTCTTTTTTTTTTATGTCACATCCATTTATTATATATCGTTCTTGATTTATTAATTATTATTGTATCTTTCTTATTTTTCCTAGTGATGGAAGACTTTTTTAGTATATTTACTTTTCTTACGAGAGGTAACATGCATAAGCTTTTAGATGAGAAGTTTTGATAAGTACGACGATGTTTCAAGTTGACAAAACTGTCCTTTGGCATGCATCGAGGGACGGTTACTACTTGCATGCATGCATACGGATATTTTGCCCATTTGTAATTATTTAATATTATTATTAAAATTATATTTATATGAAACATATATTCTTTGATATAACGCTTGTGCTGTTTTGGATTTTTTTTTATGATCTGCTAAGATCGAATGACTAGAATATCACTCGATAAACGAATCCGCCACTAGATATATGTGCATGTATATTGAAATTTTATTTGCTAAACAAGTATAGAACGCATGTGTTTTATTTAATAAAGCAATCACATATTCACGTTTTCTAAATATATTTCTTTTTTTTTCTTTTTTTTTTTGGGTGAGATCATTAGCTTTTTCGCTCGATCGTCTATCGAATATTTGTTTTGGATAAACCCAACGCTATCTTCGATCACCAAGTCGCTAGATGCCTCCACATGAAACTAAATAACTACGGACCACAACATGAGCATATCTTTTCTTATAAACGATTATAGGCCAAAATATAATTTTAGGTCACTAAGTTTGATAATTGCAAAAATATGTCACTAACTATGTATGTTAAAACAAATTCAGGTCACCCTCTCATTTTTGGGTCACTAACTATACGTGTTTTCAATTTTGGGTCGCTAAATTAAATCCATTTTCGCATTCATAAAAACATAGTGACCCAATATCGAAAACATGTATACTTAGTGACCCAAAAATGAGAGGGGTGACCCAAATTTGTTTTGACATATAGTTAGTGACCTACTTTTGCAATTATCAAACATAGTGACCCAAAAACGAAAACATGTATACTTAGTGATCTCAAATAATAATTTGGCCACTATTATAATAATGACATATGTATATATTATTCTTGACAAAATATATTGGCGAGTTTAATAAATTTCTAAACCACCTAATAAATGAGAGAAACAGTAAATGGCTCCAACTCATATATGGTGGGTGTGGGTGGTGGCATAAATCTAATCTCGTAGCATGATTTTTCCATGCAAAACATCTAAGCAAACCGAATTCAGACCAAGAAAAAACTCTACGGATCGCATCAAATCACATTGGAATAGACCAATCATGAAACAGTAAACATTCTCTATTTAATTATTATTCTATTTAGAAAGAAAAAGCAAAAACCTGCCTACTTAAGTTGACTCTATCTATTGTAGTGTAGAGAATCTTTAACAAACACAATAACTTTTATTCATCCTTCATAAATTATTATATTACTACTATCAATCAAGAAAGAACATGACGTCCGTACAATGAACACGTAATCTCGATATTTTTCTTTCTTCGTACGCAGAGATTCGCCGTCGCGAGCCAATCTTATTACTTCCAAGCACATCACTCGCTTTCAATGTATGATCGAATACGATACAAAAAAGAGTCGGTAAATATTCTTATTACGAGTTCAAAATATAACAAAACCTCCAAAAGAACATTAAAATACCAACCCTCCCAAGGCGTTTCTCTTCCTATAAATACCCCAAAACGTCCACCCTTCATTTCACTGAAGCAAAAACAAAAAACTAACATACAACACACAAACTCAAGCCTCTTCTTCTTAATCCATATCTTACATCATCGATGGATAAACTAACCAAAATGGTGTCTGAAAAACCCGTCGTCATATTCAGCAAGACAACTTGCTGCATGAGCCACACTATCAAATCTCTCCTCTATGATTTCGGCGTAAACCCAACTATTTACGAGCTCGATGAGATCAATAGGGGTCGGGAAATCGAACAAGCCCTTTTGAGCATAGGTTGCAATAAGCCAACCGTGCCCGCCGTGTTCATCGGTGGTGAATTCGTTGGTGGAGAAAATGAAGTCATGACACTTCATCTTCAAGGGACACTCATTCCAAAGCTCAAAAGGGCCGGCGCATTATGGCTTTGATATATTATCACATATGTGAGAGATTATTGACATGTTTTATTTACAATTAAGAAGCGGAATAGATTTGATATAGTTATGAGGGGTTTTTAGGGAGAGATCATGAGCCTTACTGTATGAGCTCACAATTTTCCTTACCATATGTATGATCAATAGATGATGATTTGTGTAATAATGCGTGGGCTTCACCTTTTTGTAAGTGAAGTCTTGCATGTTTTTGTTTTGTGTAACGTTTGATTGGCTAATATATGAAGTTTGCATTTGATTTGAATAATGAGGAAACAAACAACAGGTCCTGAATGTAATTTTAGGACTCATAGCTACCTAATCATTGTTAATAGAAAGTTATGGACTAACACTGTAATTATCTTCTCCCTCCAAAATTTTCATGGACCTTCCATTTCGCGGAATATGGCAATCCCCGGCTCCATAACCCAAAAGGGGGAAACTGTGTTTTCATGGCGTTTTCAGCTGTGTTTACGACAACCACTCTACATTTCAAATCCAATTCGAGCAAACGCCTTCCCTTGACGAAGAATAATTCCAAAGCGCGGAAGCTGAAGCTGCAGAAACAATCTCTTCCGGCGACGCCACTATCGACCGCCGTAGACGGCAGCGAAGCAACCACCTTCACCCGCCTACCTCCCAAAGATGACTTCTTTTCCGATAGTTTATCCTCGGACGCACTCAGTGAGGTAATCAAGCTTTCCGATTGTAAAACCCCTGTTAGTAAAACGAAGAAGGAAACTAGTAATAAAGTTTCCAAAAAACAAGAATTTCGTGACATTTCTGATAATGGAAATTGGGGTTTGGGTATCGATGGTAAACACGATGATTTTGGACTGCGAGGGGAGAATGAGGTGGGCGGGGACAATGTGGGGTTTAATTACGAAAGATTCGAGCTCTATGAGGTGGGCTCTGATGATGAGTTCGATGACAACGAAGAAGAAGAAGGCGGCGACTTCGATGGAGAAGAAGATTCGATGTTTCTGGGAAATGAATCAGTGGAAGGAGAGAACGAAGAAATTAAGGAAAAAGAAAAAGGCGTACCAGCTGTAATGAGATGCTTCGACCGTGCAAAGATTTACGTCAAAGCAGGCGACGGTGGCAATGGCGTCGTAGCTTTTCGCAGAGAGAAATTCGTGCCTTTGGGTGGGCCATCGGGCGGCGACGGTGGACGAGGAGGAAACGTGTACGTAGAAGCAGATAATGCGATGAATTCGTTATTACCGTTCAGAAAGAGTGTCCATTACCGCGCTGGGAGGGGACAACACGGTCAAGGACAGCAAAAACACGGAGCAAAAGGCGAAGATGTTGTAGTTAAAGTCCCGCCTGGCACTGTTGTTAGAGAGAGCAACGGCGAAGTTTTGTTCGAGCTTTTAAAGCCAGGACAAAGGGCTCTGCTTTTGCCTGGGGGCAGAGGTGGCAGAGGAAACGCTTCGTTCAAAACTGGCATGAATAAGGCTCCCAAGGTAGCTGAGAACGGTGAAGAAGGGCACGAAATGTGAGTTTTTTTTGTTTTTTTTGTGGACAGTCTTTGCTCTTACACGCAATCTTAGTAGTAATGTTGGTTTTTTGTTCTTGCCCAGGTGGCTCGAGCTAGAACTGAAGCTAGTGGCAGATATTGGGATCGTTGGAGCGCCTAATGCAGGAAAAAGCACATTCCTCAGCGTCGTCAGCGCTGCAAAGCCCGAGATTGCAAACTATCCCTTCACAACTCTGCTCCCAAACCTCGGCGTAGTTTCGCTCGATTTCGACGCCACGATGGTCGTCGCCGACCTGCCCGGCCTTCTAGAAGGAGCCCATCGAGGGTTCGGCTTGGGCCACGAGTTTCTCCGCCACACAGAGAGGTGCTCCGTTCTGGTATACTTACTATGCTTTATAACTCTGTTTTTATTTCTTGAAATTCCCATTTTTTGCCTCCTGGGATGAGCTTTCTAACGAAAATCTTTGATCCCAATTGTGTTAGGTGCATATCGTTGATGGCTCGTCGGAGCAGCCCGAGTATGAATTCGACGCCATACGGCTGGAATTGGAGATGTTTAGCCCCGAGCTCGCCGAAAAGCCTTACATAGTCGCATACAACAAAATGGATTTGCCCGAGGCGTCTGAGAAGTGGCCATCGTTCGAAGAAGCGCTGAAATCTCGTGGGATCGAACCGTTTTGCATGAGCGCTGTTGCTAGGGACGGGACCCACGATGTAATAAACTCGGCCTATAAGCTTGTCCAAGAAAATCCAGCAGATAGAGAAGAAGGTAACGGATCGTTATGCATTACTTTGCCGTGTATGGGTCTTTTAGTTCTCGTTGTATTTTTTTTTTGGGGGGGTATTTAGGTTTGATGGCGCAAGAAGATCTTAATTACGTGGCTGATATGCTGAAGAAGCAGCGTACGGCCCCAATAAGCGAGTTTGAGGTCTCACACGATAGCAAGACGAGCACGTGGCATGTAGATGGAGCTGGCCTTCAGCGCTTCGTCCAAATGACTAATTGGCGGTAATAAAATAGATCTAGTTTTTTTAATCTTAATCGTATGTCGATTATATAAACGATCATGGGCTGTTAAATTGCGTTATTTTTCTCGACCTCAGATATAAAGATTCTGAGCGGAGATTTCAACACGTACTTGAAGCGTGCGGTGTGAATAAATCGCTCATCAAACTCGGCGTAAAAGAGGGCGACACTGTGATCGTCGGGCAGGTTTGTCTCTAATTAGGATCGCTATTTATGTCATCTGTGGATTATAAGCGACTCTTCTTTTTTTTTTTTCCCTATGCTGATGCATTCGTTGTTACAATAGATGGAGCTCGTTTGGCACGATGCTGACGTTTCGGGCCCCACGAGTAGGCGAAAATGGTCGGCAGAATCAGTTTCTTGAAGTACTTTTATTACGATGGTTATAAAGAACGTATTCGTGATTAATTTGCTACATTGTTATATGCCCATTTGTCAAATTTTAGCAAATTATAGGATAGAAGTAATAATTTAAACCTATCATCACCATGTTAAACAAAGCACAGCCTGTATAATAAATATCTTTGGAAAGCCCATCTAAAAATGACCGTAACATAAAAACCTGGACTTTGTCGTAGGGTAGGGAGCAGATTTCTCATGCATCGTACGCTGCAAAAAACCAACATTATTTTCCAACAGTAGCTATCTCTAAACATTTCATTCAAAGATTCACTTGTACTGTTCCTTCATTTCCCAACATTGCCCATTGATGTTGTCTTAAATAATACGATACAATTAATAGAAAACAAGAACAAGAAAGAACCTCGTATGCATGAATTCTGATCATATTGTTGTGAGGGAGGAGATTGTGATACGCTGCTCCGCGATTCACGTTGCTACTGTGGAGACACGTTTCCGCCGCACTCTGACGAACTCCAGCGTGTATTCACTACAGTATCGTCTGACGTGGCGACCAGCGGCCAATGAGAGGTCGACACGCCGGCGACGGAACAGTGCCTACGTGTCAGTTCATGGCTGCTGTCAAAAAGGGGTTAATTAATGGGTAGGATGGGATGGGATGGAACAGTGGGTTAGTTCGGTCCCTAAATCCGCGTACGTTTTTTAGAGGAATAATTAATAATGGCAATTTATTTTCTTTTATATCATGGTGATTTTTCATTTTATTTTTTACTACATGATTATCTCCAACCGAAAAATGCATTCTCAAACTCAAACGCATTCTCAAATCAAACTCAAAATGCAGTAATTAGTCTATCAATAAACCAATTCGCAAACATAAAAGACCATTATTGTAATATTTCCTTAATATTACCCATGAAATTTACAATTTTACGAATTAGACCATATTATTATTTTAAATTCGATTGTAAAAATAATTTCACAAAATTAAGAATAAACTCGGTATCTTTCATATAAAAAACGTAGGAAAAATAACTATTATTAATAATAGGAGTTCTTTTGTATAATTTTATCTAGTTTTGATTTTTATATGGGTACTTTAATAATTAAAATAATAAAGGGTATGTATTGTAATTTTTAAAACATTAAACGCATCTTTTGGAATATCTCATTCTCAAAACCATATATGCGTTTAAAACAGAGGAGAAAAGATAAAAACGCATTATGAATTTGCGTTTGATGTACGGTTGGAGAACTTATATATTTTTGGACATCGATTGGAGATGCTCTTACGTTTTTTTATGCCGAAAAAATGAAATAACGCCCACCAAGGCTATTCCTGAGTCATAAATAATTCATTCCTAAATTAGTTGTTGCATGGGAAAAAATAAAAGATTGCTTGGAATTCTGAATAATCATTGCTCATATTGCATGATCAATAAACTATTTCAGTCAAGAACACGAATAATAGCTCAGGCATGAAAGTTAAATTAAAAATTTGCCACCTTCTTGACATGACATTGAGACCATCGGAGACCAAAAAAGCTCCTCGTAGATTAGCTGATTTGCCCTTTTCTGAATCCTTCATTTAAGAATTAACTTCTATGAGAATGCACGAGCATTTATTTATTTATTTTTTCCAATAAAACCCATAATCATTAATTACCTTTTATCTACGTTCAAAACTCATTGTTTGTTGTCAATTTAATTTTATTACTATTGGGGTAAATTATTTGTATTTTATAAATTATCATGCAAAGTAACAATGATGATCTTTTCTTAGGTTCAGCCGGAAAAAAATTGGTCAAACTACATCACAAAAAAGATAATTCTTTGATTCTGAATTGTAGTCAAATTCCTTGGAATATTGCCATATTCTTTCTTCCCTAAATTCCGGATATCCTTAATTTATTTTTAGCCAAAAGTGTGTGCATGTTTTTGGTATTTGTGCGAAAAGATTATAATGTGACCCAAAAACCAGTTTCTCTTGTCAGGATTTGATCAATGAGCTCTCTATACTTTGCTTAGCTTATCTACAGTATTTTTATGTTGTTCCTTTTTTATTTTTTCGGAGGAGATAAAGAGGCTCTTAGTTCATTAGAGAGTGATATATTATGAAAAATTGGACGCAAATGTTTGCCTAATGTGTTTGCAATATCAATATTGTGAATTCAATTTGTGTTTGTACTTTTCAGAAGCACATTTAAAGGTACGTGGGTGATGTATTCCGAGTAATTTTTATGGTCTTTTGTACTACAGAAATGTGTAGTGGAAGAGTCAAGGGATTGTGTTTTTCTCACCATTCAATCGGCTAAAACACATAATATAATGATTAAATGCAGATTTACAATCGCATCATCACATGAATATTAGAAAATAGTATGCAAAACTCCAAGAATAAAAAGGGGAAGAAAAGAAAGGAAAGATTAGACCAAATGGGACAAGTGGTAAACTATCATGGAATTTTGAAATTGACCCCATATGATTACTATATTAATAGTTTTTGTAGTTTCCAAAGCCATTTAGGCACCTAAAGTTAATCAAACACTTCAAAAGAGATATGTAAGTCCTAATTAAATAGGCCAATTATAATTAAATGGCCCACTATTTTTTTTTCACTTTTCATGAGTTTTTTTTAACTCTTGGTTTTCATTTTATGCTTTGCATGTGTCTGTGTGTGTGTATTTTTTTTTTTCTTTGAGCATTTTGTTTTGCTTTTTTGACTTGAGCCTTTTTGGAGTCACTTTAAACAACGCACCGCTCTAATTCACTAAATGAATTATGACAGTTCATTAATTTTTTTAAAAAGGAGACAATAGTCTGAAAGTTAAGTCGATATGAATGATTTTAAGATGTGAAGGATTGTTAGGAAAACATAGAAAAGATGTGGTGAATTACATTTGACTTGTGAACCTAATGTAAGTACACACCTTTTGTCTTGAAACTATGTAGCATCACTTGCTTGCACACCAACATAGAGAAAATTGGATAGTTGTGTATTAATCCAATGGATTCCTAACTACTCCCTTTGAAAAAATCATGAAGAGGACAGAATTTTTACATTATCAAATTGTGCATGGCCTAAGTTTCAACATGTGACATATCAAGACTATTTATACACAAATAATGGGATTTTCAAATATTTGAGACTCTCAAGAAATATGCAGACAAAACTATCTTGTCATGCTAATCTTTTTCTGTAACATTAACAAATTTTTTTCCCTCTCATATCTCACGTCCATGACTTCATTACATCCTGCCTTCATTTTTAGAGGAATTCAAACATCTAACATTTGGTCATCAAATAAAAAAAAATTGCGTATTTATAACACAAAAAGTGAAGGACTTTTCAGAGACCAAGAATCTTGAAATCCTAGTCAATATGAAAAACCGATTCTCCGGAAAGGACACATCGCTTTTTCTTTAAACAAAAATGTAAGAAGAAAAAGAAGACTGAAACATTCTACGTTAAAACAAAAACAAAAACAAAAATGAAAACTTTATTCAATATAAATAATAACTGCAGTTTGATCATTTCTCCAGAATCTGCCTATATATATCCCTCAAACTCTCTCTTCCAAACAACTTCTCACCCCTTATTTCTGTTATTACACACTCAAAACAACTAAGACAACAATGTCATCATCAACCACTCAACAACCATGGCAAGAACACCACCACCACAAACAGTTCACCCTCTTCGAGCCCATACTCACCGACAATGGCTTCACACTGCTCCAAAGAAACACAGCAGCTTTCACTCAATCCACCGAGCGACGGGGCCGTAAGAAGCAAGCCGACCCAAGCCGTTTCCTTGGTGTAAGAAGACGGCCGTGGGGCCGCTACGCAGCTGAAATAAGAGACCCTAATACGAAGGAGAGGCATTGGCTTGGAACCTTCGACACCGCGCAAGAAGCTGCGCTGGCCTACGATAGGGCGGCTCTGTCCATCAAAGGAACGCAGGCGAGGACCAACTTCATATACACCGATCAGAACGCCGGCGACTTCTTTAGCTTGAACGTCAGCCCTTTCGAGTTTCAGCAGGGATTCGCGCAACAGCGACCGCCGGCGGCGCGTGAGAAAATTCATGGGCCCAACAAAGAGCAGAAGCAAGAGGGCGGCGGCGGTGTGATTGTTGATCCTAGTAAGCCGACGACGAACGTGTCTGAGAATTTTCTCGATTCTTCAAACGGTTCGTCGAGTAATAATACTGCTGAGGATAATGGGTTTTTTAGCCTGAGTAGTAACTCGTCGGTCGATGTGAATTCTGGTTACTTGGACTGTATTGTTCCGACGAATTACTTGAACCCTTCTGGTAATAACTTGAGCTCTTCAATGTCAGCCAAGAAAAGCGACGTGGAAGGCGACGAGCATAGTCGTGGTTTCTTATTCTCAAATGGGGACAGTGGTAATCTTGGGAACCAAATATATGAAAAGAATCAGACATCTTATGGCCAAGAATTAGGTTATGCGCTTTGGGATTATTACCATTATGATCAGCACTCGTGGGATGGCCAGCTGCGTTCGTGTGAACTTTCAGCCATTACAAACAGTCCTTTGGGTAATAATAACAAGGACGACGACGGCTCAATGAATCAGAGGCTTGATAATGATTTCAATTTTCAGATAACGAAGGAATATCAGAACACTTTTAGTAACAACTGCGTTGCTGCGCCTAGTGCTTGCTCGTCCTTTCTGCCCTTCTATGGAGATGGAGCAGTTAACAAAGGGAATTCACTCTTCTGAGTGTGTTTTTGTTATAATATTATATAGTATATATTTATATATTCTGCATGGGCATGGGCAGCTCTAGCTGGTTCGTGATCATTTTCCTACTCATCACTTAGCAATCCGTTTTGTGTTCGATGATATGCTGCGATGATGATTAGGGTTTTCCTCAAGTTACAGAGAGAAATATTATTTTTATATAATAAGTAATTACGACCCCTATGAAATCTATGCATCCCTTCGTTAAAATGGCCTGCGTTGTTTCTAAACGAATCCATTACGTTTCAAGCCTATGAATAACTAAACATCATACGACGTACTCCCTGTCCCGAATACTTACAAACAGTTTACAAAGGCTGTTCTGTGATCGTTTACAGCTCAAAATAGGGTTTTCGTGCTATTATCAAAATATATTCCTAAAAGTATACTATAATATGCAAATTGGCTGAACTCATCACGATAGTGCATGATGCATTTCAGTTAATATTTCTCTCAAATTGGCAAAAAAAATCGAAGTATGCTTAGCCTAGCCCCTTGCCTTGCCCATCTAGTAACTTGGCCCATATGACTTAACGAATTTCCTTTATTGGGTTGTAGTTGTACTTTGGATTTCAAGATATAGAGCCGTTATTACATATTTAGACACTGACCGATAGCTGATGCAAAACCAAAGTGAACTCGCTCATCGTCATCAATCAGTATATTATTACAGAAAATATGTAACAATAAACCTTAATATTAGTCGTCATACGATCAAGCTATCGAACCAAATAAGCTCCAATCGTTCACCTTAAAGCTAGAGACAGCATTTCTAAAGACCTCAGCCATCGGCAAATGCCCACATTGTGCAGCAGGTATAGCCATGCCAGCCTGAACCGCGGCAGCAGTTTCGCTCAAAGGGCTGCCAGAAAAAAAGAAACAAGAAAAATAAAATAAAGATTTAGCAGAAATCTATAATTCAGGAAAGCAGCATATTAAGGATTTACTTTATAAACAAGGGCTCGTAAGCAACGATCAAAATATCTGTGGCGACATCCTTGAGCCTTAAATTAGCTAAGTGAACCTTAACTAGGTTTTGTGCTTCTCTTCCTTGTCTTCCCTTGGAAATGGCCTACAAGTAGAGGATAGGATCCGACAACAGTATAAAAATGCCAATTGCTTATTCAAGGCGTTGAGACTTGAGAGTCATTGCAAGTACCATTTGAGCAACTGCAGTAGTTAGAATAGCAGGGTCGTCTCTAAGACGGAGTCCATCAACCTCAAATGCACTCGACTGTTCAAGAATCTGCAATTACAAGGAGAAGATTAAAATAGCCTCCTATAAGACAAAGCAGTGGCTAAGCTTGTTTTCGCGTAGGAAAAAAATATATCAGGCTCAAAATTTTTGCATTTTGAATTGAAAGAATATTTTTCATTTAAAATCCACTTTTTTCCTGGTGAAATGATGCAAGGAGCGAGGTCACATCTGCGTAAACTACAATCTTTTCAGCATTGTTTTGATTCTGATTACCTTAATGTGTATGTATGCTAAGACAGTCAGGCAAATTGCTACAGACAAAAATGAAACAGAGACCAACATGTATAATTTCAGACAGTATAATATCCACCTAGAGAGTTAAAAGTATAAGCACTAATTGCCCAGTTCAAACCAAGCAGTCTAATTCAGTAATCAATCACTCAGAGAAACACATTAGAAACTGAAAAGGAGAACAGCAGAGCTTGAACAAATTGTTGGCTTCCTTTTCCAAAACTATGAACATATTTTACCACAAAGCCTTCACCATCTTGCTCGTTGGCTAGGTCTTGGAGGAACCACGCGGCACTCCCCATGTCCGCCACGTCAGCCTTCAGGTCAAGCAGCTCAAACACCAAGCTTTCGTCGCGATTCGGGTCCGCAAACACCTCCTGCCGACAACACCATATCATATCCACACTAAAAAAGAAAATAAACACAAACACGCCTACGGAAATCACCGCTAATCAACTCACCTGATGATCAGGAACTTGGCGTATGTCGCTAACGTCCTGCGCCAGAGGAGCAGATGATAATTAACAAAATCAACTACTCATAATTGAACATAAACGAGTGCGATTAACCTTTAAGAGACGGAATGACGGCTACGCAAACCTGGAAACGAAGAGGAAAACTAGAGGCGATAGAACCGCCGAATAGTGGGCGGTCGACGCAAATATCTTCAGCCATTTTCTTTCCTTCCGACAATTTTTATCCGCGAACGTGAATTTGAATGATATATATAAACGAGGATTAGAGTAGATCTTACGCGACGTCTCACTGAAAAAAAACTACTCTGAGTTTTGGGCCAATCGGTCCCATATGAAGAGTGATCGGCCCAAATCTAAAACTAGAGCAACTTCAAGGACTAAAATCACAATTTACGTTAAAATTACTCTAAATACAAATTTCCGTTCCCTCCATTCCACGCTGTCAGACTCGTAAACAAACAGAAATTAATTCTTGGAAAAACGAAAGAGTGCTTTAGCTGTTCTTCTCGCCACCTTTCTTTTTGGAGCGGGGCAGACATCGATATGATTTGAAATTCATGTAAAGAGGTACGAACTTTAAAAGAAGGCGTTGTATCAGTCAGCTGATTCCTTGTATACCCATAAAACTGTGGAATTGTGGTGAATTTTAAAATCAAAGGTTGGTTTCTGTTGATGATTTTTCTGTTGATGATTTTTCTTTTTTTATGGGCTAATCAAAGGTTTTCATGGCGTTGGATGTTTTTGTTTCTGTCCCTTTTTATTTAATCGTTTTACACTTTGTTTTAGCTGCTGGTGATCATCTTGTTTTGTCTGCTAGCGTCGTTGATTTTGAATGTGTGATTTTAGTGGCAAAGCTCCAAAGGCCGTCGTTCAATTGAATTAAATTGGTTTCTTGTGGATTGGTTGGTGTTCGATAAAAAGTGTAAAAGACTGTTGATTTTAAAGGTATTAGAATTGGCTTGACTTGTTTCAAGGACTTGATAGCCACTTGTATGCATATAAACAACTTTAGAGTAAAGTGCTTTGCAATTGAATGATCGTCGAACTTAACGCTAGTTTTGTCGAAGTTAAACAATATCAAATCCACTTTTGATTTGATGGTGTCGAGCAGTTTTCGGTTACTGTGGTTGCTAATGTATTTACCCGGCTCATTTATTCTGCCATGTGTATGCGATCAAGAAAGGCAGCTGCAAACATACGCTTTTTGGATGAGAAAAATATGTCAGACAACAAACATAGAGACGCAGCTAAGAGAAGCAATAGTCGGGTTAGTTTTTTGTTTTTCTTTTTCTCCGAAGGTATACTAATCTTAACTGGCATTCTTCTTGTTGTTAGTACGGTGTTCATTTACATCGATGGTAATAATCATGCATGAACTAAGTAGGAAACTTGCACCTTCAGATAGAACTTCAGGGACAATGCTTGTTTGTGGATGCTTGAGCTTTGTATAAATGCATGCATTGTGTTGGTGAATAACTATGTGCACTTAGAATGACTGGTTCTCATTTTCTATGAAAAAAGCAGAAAAGAAAGTTCTCTGACATGCTAGGTCCTCGCTGGGCTGCAGAAGATCTGACTCTTTTCTACAATGCGTACCGAAAATATGGCCAAGATTGGGAAAAGGTTAGCACTTGGCTCGTCGTCTGTCCATGCATAAAGAATCAATTGAGTTCTGTTTCTGAAAATTTTTTTCCACATATTATAGCGTTTCTTACTTGATGGAGAGATTTCATACGTATGTATCCTCAATTCGGTTTTTAAATATTTGGTCGCAGGTTGCAAGGACCCTGCAAAATCGATCTTCAGATATGGTGGAGGCCCTCTTTATGACAAATAAGGTAGCAGTCAGTCTTCTTTCTTTTCCATCTTAGCAATTCAATATATATATATATATATATATATATATATATATATATATATACCATTGCATAGTTTTCACTTGTTTCAAGCTCTTGAATTGCAGGCATATTTGTCGCTTCCTTGTGAATGCTCTTCTGCAGCTGGGCTGTGTGCGATGATGACTGATCGTTACAACAATATGGTGAGAGCCTTTAAACACCTATCATCTAATATGATGCTACTAAAATGCTTTCCTTCAATCTTGATCCAAATTCCTAGTATGCACAGTCTTTAATCTCCATTACAATCTAGACTTGTTTGCTGTACAATATTTGTTCTTCAGGGATTACACTTTTTGTACGCAGTTGTTCAAGGAACGTCTGGAAGGTCGTGGCCAAGACAGTAATGGCTTAGAAAGATCATCTAAAGGAGCTAAGAAGCTCGCTCGTGGCAATTTCGAGCCTACTATTTCTGTGTCATCATCTGAGAAAGTTGTTTTGGAATCCCCAACCTCTTCAACATATGGTTGCTTGGATGCATTGAGAAAGATAGGCTCTAAAGGTATAATCTAAAGAAAAATATAATACCTGTGCTTTCCTAAGACTGACAGCATGTTTTAATGGAGTTCTTTTTGCACTGTAATGCCATTCGTCTCTGTTTCTATCATCACTTCATTTTTTGAGCCATTTTCAGTAATCCCGCCTCACCCAGTGGGCCGAAGGACGCCAAGGTTCCACGTTCCAACCAGGCGAGAGGTGAAGGCTGATGAAATCGTTCATGAAGCTGCCATCATTTTAACAGAGTTGTTGGAAAAAGAAGCTTCTTCTCAAATTCCAAGTGAAAAACAAGAATCACCGTTCAGGCATTGGCAAAGCAAGGTATGATTCAATTCAAGCCAGCGACTGAAAAGCGTAAATGCTCCGTACACTTTTTTCCTATAGTGTCGCTCTTCATTGCAGCATTGCATGGAAGAAAGACTTGAGGATGGAATCTCAAGTGCAGAGGTTGACGAGAATGTTTTAGAAGGAGAACATAAGCAAAACACTGTTGGCTCTGTGGGCAATGACATAGTGATGCAAAAGGAAAGAATAGCAGAAGATGGTGCACTACAAATGCTTGTCGATTTATCACTGATGACTTTGACAGGAAACGAAGTTGGTGAGATTAAATCTATGTGTTCCCCAAGTTGCATTACATTTTTTACATGAAATGTTTTTCTTGGCCATGATGTTGATGAACTAGTTTTGCTTTCAGAAAACCAGAAAGGAAAAATCAGATCCTCGTGTGGAAGTATAACGAAAGAGGGGATTGATTCAACACAGTTATCGGTACTGTTTTCTCATGGAAGATCGAACGAACAGAACGATGTAACTTTTGATTCACCGAAAGATTGGGCAGAGGTATTACTTTCCCCAACTCTTTCCCAAAGTTGGATAAACTGCTGTTATTAATCATTTTTCATCTTTTGTTTTTACAGAAAATGGTGTCTAATTCCTTGCGTAACGAGCAGTTTAGGAGATGGTGCACTTTTGAGTGGTTTTATAGCCCCATTGACTACCCATGGTTTTCCGAAAGTGTGCTTGATGACTATATGCATCATATTGGTTTAGGTCATGTGAAGAGATTAACTCGTACAGAGTGGGGCGTCATAAAACGGTATACTCTTTAGAATGTTGTGCTTGTATGAACTCCGATCAACTGAAAAGCAGGAAAAAGTTCACTAGACTGTTTACTTTCCTTGGAAAACAGTTCTCTTGGCGAAGTTCGACGATTTTCTTCCCAGTTCGTGGAGGAAGAAAGGGAGAATCTCAATCGATATCGAGAATCTGTTCGAAGGCATTGCTCTGAACCTGAACTTTGTGGAGGTGTTAAGGAAGATTCACCGATTGACATTGCAAGAACTTTATCAGTTGGACAGCACATAATCGCTATACATCCGAAGACTAAGTCGATCCACGATGGTACGGTGCTGAGAGTTGATTACTCAACGTATCAGATTCAATTTCATGATCAGAATCTCGGCGTTGAATTTGTCCAGGTAAAAAATCTACTTCCTTTTGTTTTGGCAATTTAGTGTGCTAATGACCTTATTCATACTATGATCACTTACGTGCTTTTGCAGGACACAGATTGCATGCCCTCGTACGAAAATTCAAAAAATTCCAACAACGCTGATGGAGTTTTTCGGTTGTCTTCATCAGCTAATCATCCTTCATGTTCGCCGAAGCAGAGAAATGTATTAATTTCTCTCAATTTCTAGTTACGAATGAGCTATTCATCTATGTATGCAAATGTGTTCTATCATCTATACATGCAATTTCTTTCCTGCGCAGATTTTTTCATCCTCGAGAGAAAGGAACGACGCATCTAACGAAAAAGATCATTCTAAACAGGCAACGCAGGAACCAATCTCACCGATCATACTAACAACGCATTCGCTTCTCCCACTGCGAAGGAGGAGATCTCGAAAGCTCTGCAACAAAAGCTAGGACTATAGTAGACGCAGCAACTCGTGTAAGTAAACGAGTTCTTACACTATTTCAAAAGTGGCGCTAGTTTTTCAGCCGAAAAAAGATCGATCACATTCTTTTATTCCTCCATTTACTATCTGTCGTTTAATATTCTTTTTTCGCTAGGGATCTTACGACATTGAAAAGCAAGTCCCTTTGGAGCTGATAAGCAAATGCGTTGCGACCCTTATTACGATTCAGGTGAAACTACGGTGATTCTCCTTTCCACGTTAATTATTCGATTAAATAGCGTATTTTTTGTTCGTATTATTGCAGCGTTGTACAGAGCTTTGGCTCCCTCCGTCTGACGTAGCACAGATAATGCAAGAAGCTGCAATGATTCTACGGCCATTTTAGCCAAGAATTTATCGGTTTTTCTCTGATATACATACGTTCTTGGGTATAATCAAGAACTAAATAATTGCATTGGTACCTAAAGAGCCTCCCTTTTGAACGTATATACTGTCGTTTTGCAGTAATCCTAAGGCCATTTTGAACGTATAATCATTCTTTTTTAGATCGGAGAATCACTACGAAGCTTGAATAAGAGGAAATGTATAAATCAGTTTGTTGCAATGAAAGGTAGGTAGGTGTTGCTCACGGTACTAACCTACGATGTACTAAAAGCGTTAACTGTTAAAAGATACTGAAATGCGACATATATGCATATTGAGATCTAACGATTTATTATATCCAGTCTAGCGACGAGCGAGGTTCATTTTCGTCGTTCGCCGCCGACGGATTTAATTTGTTACGTCGATTTATATTTATGAAGGTAGAGTAAAATAATCTTATTATTATTGGAAAGATTGATAAATTTCAGAATTGTTGAAGATGCCTAAAAAATTGTATAATCTAAAACGAGAAACAAAAAAAAAAGAAAAGGCAACTTCTTCGGTCTACTATCTACAGTAGAGAAGAACAAAATACGTGGAAAGAAAAGAAAAAAAAAAGACGGAAAAAATACATACAACATATAAAAAAGAACAATTCTCGTTTTTACCTTCTCTTTCCTCGATATCGAATTCACCCCATGAAAGCTCCTCTCTAATCTCAGGAACAAAACCCAGGTTCTTCTCTCTCCTTCATATACATACATACATGTCCCATACGGTTGTCTTTAACGGATAAACTGTTTGTGCACTAGTCGTCTTTGTATGTCTTATTTATTGACTTGTATGTTCCGTATCTGAAGGTTTGTTATTGCTTCACATCTAGTCCCATTTTCCGCTGCTTCACTTCAACGTGCCTCACTGGTTTTTCTTGCGGTTTGTCTATTGAAAAACATGCAAAAGCGTGTTGGTGTTATGTGTGTTATTTGTGTCTGTACATCTTTGGTAATGATGTTGGTTTCTGCTCTTGAGTCGTGGAGAAATATGATGTTTTTTGCGGGATTTACATGAGTTACGAAGTGGGATGAGAGGTTGATTTTGTGGGATCACATTGATTTTTACAATAATTCTTGCGGCGTTTGTTGGAGTTAAACAACTCTTTTGTGCATGATCTATTACTCCCTCGCGGGACGCTTCTGCTTTCTTGTTATTTTGTGATGGTTCTTAAATCTTGGAGATAAATTAGAATATGCTTGTAGTTGTATTTCAGGTTCTTTGTTCGACCGGAATTTTCTTTAATTTATATTTGTTTTTTGTTCCAATTGTCAATTGGAAAGTGTTGGATTTGTGGTATATGATCTATGCTTTTGTGATGCCGTGATACGATAGATTTCCTTTCTCGATGTGATAAAGATACGATCTTTCTGGTGTTCCGAGTGCTCACGTGAAGTTTCGTTGGGTACGAAAATTAGAATTTTGATGGTCTTCTTAGGTTGATAATGATGCAACCTGGTTTAAAGATTTGCAGTGTAATTCTGTGTTTTCAAAGCTATTTCCTTTGCGTTGAAAGCTGATTTACGTGCTGTGGATTTGTTTTAGATATAATGCACTTGGTTGTGGTTTCGCTAAGGGTCTTTTGTAATAGTCTTTTTTATCTTATCATGAAAAACTGTTCGCTACACAGCCTTATTTCGTTTTGATTTCCCAGTTAAGTTCGTCACATAATTTCACCCCTTCTTATAGTTATTTCGATGACATGTTTCCGATGCTTTGTAGCAGATTTCCTTCCCTTTGGCCCTTTTGCTATACTTTGCCGATCTGATTACTGATATAAACCGTTTCTTTCCTTTTCTTCTTTCTTATTCATTTTGCATGATTATTATGTAACATTAAACTCGCTGCGTTGTCATTCACCTGTCATATTATTTCCTCTCAGGTGATTGATTCTTCATACCAAAAGAGTGCTTTTTCTGGCCTGGTAAGAACCGAGTAGTTCTCATGTATGTTTCTAACTCTTAACAGCTTCTAACAATGGATTTCCATTTTTTTGCAGATGTCTTCTTCCCTTCAATTAGCCACAGATGAAGACTTCTCTGATAATCCTCGTGTCCAGGTTGTCACAGAGTTATATCCTCTGACAACATTGGACTCAATCGAACTGCCCGAATACTTGAAAGTAACAGAGATCGAGCCACGCATTGGACACGAGTATCAAGCCGAAATTCCTCCTTTCGTTGGACCGATGAGCTACTATGCAGAAAACAAATCTCATCCCCTCCAAAATCTTGGTTTGCCTCTACCTTTAACTCTGATCTCTATTACGAACGAAACGCTTAAGCCTTGCGATAGGCCAAAGCCAATTTCGAATTTTCCAACCTTAAAAGTGAGGACTAATTTTGTAGGGACCGTCGAGCCTTCATCTGATTCAAGCCATGCTTTGGCTCTTGGATTATTGCCAAGTGATGCTTGGAGCAAAGCTGAGAGAGACGCCTTCCTACTTGGCCTTTACATATTCGAAAAAAACTTCGTCGAAGTTCGTCGATTCGTCGAGACAAAAGAGATGGGCTCAATATTGTCGTTTTACTACGGGAAATTCTATGGCTCGCTAGAATATCGTCGCTGGTCTGAAAGTCGAAAGGCAAAGCACAAGAAATGCGTCTACGGTCATAAGCTGTTTTCTGAGCCGAGGCAGCATGAGCTGCTGTCTCGAATCCTACCGAGCGTTTCGCAAGAATGTCAAAATGCTTTGTCTGAGGTACTGAATTATGTGCCATCTCTTTTATATGCACAGCTATCTTTCTGAGAAATTGAAAAAGGAAAAAAAGACGGTTATATGGATGTTCGTTGAATGCTGTTTTTTCCTCCATCCTTTTGTCCATAGGTCTCCAAGACGTTTCGAGACGATAAAACCTCACTATCAGACTACGTATTTTCGTTAAAGTCCATGGTGGGGATAGACCTCCTCGTAGGAGCTGTCTCCATAGGCTCGGGAAAGAACGACCTCACTGGGATGGCATTAGAATCTTCTTTCAAAGCGGGCCCCACCCGCCCGGAGATACCCTCGGGAAAAGACTGCTCCTCTCTTACAACCCCCGAAATCATAAATTTCCTCGGCGGAGGGTACCGCCTGAGCAAAGCTCGCTCGAACGATCTTTTCTGGGAAGCAGTGTGGCCCCGCCTGCTGGCCCGAGGCTGGAACTCTGAGCAGCCCAACGATCAGAGCTACTTCGCTGGCTCGAGCCATTGCTTGGTGTTCCTCACGCCAGGCGTGAAGAAGTTTTCGAGGAGGAAACTTGTGAAGGGAGAGCACTACTTCGACTCTGTTTCTGATGTGCTTAGCAGAGTTGCGAAGGAGCCTGGGCTGATCGAGCTAGACAATGAAGACAACAATGGAGGCGATGGTGAAGGAGGAGAGATTCAGACAAGCCCAGCGAAGTCAGACGATGATGATCAACCATTGAGGAAGCAGCACAGCTATCTTCAACCTAGGACTTCGACTCCTCGTCGTTCTTCTGCCATGAAATTTACCATCGTTGACACTAGTTTGCCTGGTGGAAAGGCGAGGGAATTGAGGTGCCTCCCTTCTGAGCTTTCATTCGAGTTTATAGATCGAGGTTACGTTAACAATGAAGGCGAGGCTGTCATCAACACTACTACATCAGCGACAGAAAATGGAAGCCTCAGCGCAGCTAAATCTGACGAAGAAAGCAAAAAAAGCGTCGATGCTAATGAGTCGAAGAAAAGGAAGGATTCGCAGAAGGGAAAGCAAGCGAAGAAAAGCTCGAAAAACCCTTCTTCGAGTCGAAAGCAGAAAAAGGGCCATGCAGACCATGCAACTACTCATGACACGAAACGCTGCAACAAGACATTATTAACTGATGACGGTAATGGGATGCTTTCTTCTCAGACAACGCCCAAAAGGTCAGATTCGTGCTCGAGCGTTCATTACATGACCGAACATTCGCCTTCTCAAGCTAGCGTAAGCGATCAAGACGAAAAGCCCCTTCAAGTTCAGACGATGTTCGACCTTAACTTGCCTCAACTATTCCCCGAGTCTGAAAAAGCTGTTTCCGTAAAAGAAGAGCCTTTGGCTGTGAAGGTAACTGCGCCCGAGCAAGTGCCTGATTTGAACGCTCGAAGGCATAGCACAAGGAATCGACCGCCGACTGCTAAGGCGCTCGAAGCTTTAGCAGATGGGTACTTAACTGTCACTAAGAAGCGAAAGGGAAAGGAAGTTTGTTTGAGTGAGGATGCAAAGCCGAGGACTATTAAGCGGGCCCGCTTTGTTGTTGGGTCTGCGAAAGAGTCTACGAATAGTTCTGAAGTATCTCAAGCTGCTGTGGAAAGCGAGAAGGTTTGTTCGAATTCTGGCCATGGCAATACGTTGAGTTAATGATGTCGTTGCTGTTTTATGTAAGTAATTACATAGCGTTTTCTTTAACGATCTTTTTGTTTTATGAACTGTAGATCAAATGGGTCTTCTTCTGTCTTTATTATATGAAATGGTTTTTTATTTATGAATAGTTGAACATATCTTTAGGCCCAAATGAAGATTATTGACGAGAGGATAAAATACTGTTGAAGAAAATTCAAATGCGTTCGTCATATTGCTGAAATAATATCAGAAGTTTCCTTCCATATGTAAGGTTGTAACGTGTGTTATTGGGTATCTCTCCATTGAAGTAATAAATGAGTGAACGAGTTGAAACTGCGCTAACTAAAACTGGTCTTCTTCGGACAAAAAACCTATTGGCTAAGCAATACGAAGTGTAAAATTACGAATATACCTTTGTTGACTTCGCTCAAACGCGTTATTCCCAAAGTCTCCCCCAACTATTTAAATTCTATTTAGTTAGTTCTTATCTTGGCTTAACCATTAATATCTCCGCACGTTCTTTCTCTCTCTCTCTAAATAGTTTTCTTTGAATTTTGGGATAAGGAAAAAAAAATGGCAGAACACAGAACGCTGGAAATCACGCTTCAGTACGCCAGAGATGTGCAGAAGGTCAACCTTTTCAGTAAGATGGACATCTACGCAGTCGCGACGATCGCCGGCGCCGGCGAGAAGGCCAAGCAGAAGGTCAAAACTCCCGTCGACCACGACGGCAACGACAATCCCACGTGGAATTTTCCGATGAAGTTCACGGTGGACGAGGCGGCGTTGCAGAGCGATCGCCTGACGCTCAAGGTGAAGCTGGTCTGCGATCGTGCCTTGGGAGACAGAGACGTCGGCGAGGTAAGCGTCCCCCTCAAAGAGCTCCTCGATTCTCCTCCGGCCAAGGGCGGAGAGTCCGCCGCCGAAGGCCGGCGGTTCGTCAGCTATCAGGTGAGAAAGCCCAGTGGAAAACCCAAGGGACAGCTTGCGTTCTCATACCAATTCGGAGAAAAGGTCATTTCCGCCGCCGTGGCTCAGCCTTACGTTTTGGCGCCGCCTTATGCGCCTCCGACCCATGAGAAAGTCCACGACTCCGATCCCCCGATAGCTTATCCCGCCGGACCCAGCTCGGGTTATCCACCTCCGCCGGCCGGAGCATACCCTCCTGCTGGGTATCCTGCGCCGGTGGCAGCTGGATCTGGGTACTCGTACGCCCCTCCACCGCCGCAGCCGGGATATGCTTACCCACCACCGCCGCCGGGATACGGCGGCTATCCTCCGGCGCAACCTGGATATGGATACCCACCGCCGCCGCCTCAGCAACCGCCCAAGAAGAGTAAGTTTGGTATGGGCTTAGGAGCTGGTTTGTTGGGCGGTGCTCTCGGCGGACTGCTGATCGGAGACATGATCGACGGCGGCGGCGGATGCGGCGGTGGATGTGGTGGCGGGTGCGGCGGTTTCTAATCGATTGGATTTTATCTTATATATTTTCATTTGTGTAAAATGTTATAGTGTGGAACTCATACTCCGATCGATGTCTTATGTCTTCCTCTGTGTTGAAAACTTCCCCCGTTTTTGCAAATCGAATAAGCAAAATCTTTATATTCTGAACCTAAAAAGTCAATTTCCCCTTCTTTGAGGTTTCGATTAGGAAGCTACCAATGTTTACCTTTAATCATAAAAAACAACTGAAATGGGAACGCAGCAGTAGCGATCTACTCATTACAAATATGATTTTATTACATGAATTAAACCATTTTATTTTCGTCATCGTCGATTATTGTAATGGGCCAGCTGATACTGATCGTTGAGTTGTAGTTTATCACTTGTTTTGCTAAGTTGACTAAGTCTCTCTATGTACGCCATTATCTTTATAGGCAAACTACACCATTTGCCAAGAGAATTATTGATGGAATCCGCTGACTATTATTTGTTTAGGAAATTTCATTCAATATTGTATATATAGTCAAAATCATCCGAGTCGTAAGTCATTAGTCATTTTAACATCAAAAGTCTCATCTTTTATGTCTTATTAATTTCGACGACCAACAACCGTATATGAATGGAAAATAAAAGGGTCCATTCGAAATCAGGCCCCATTAAGGGTTTGATTTCGAATTCAGACCCTATTTGCGAATTTTTTAGGTTAAAGGACCCATTTTGTGTGGTGTAAAAAAGTGGTACGAAAGATATATGAACTGGTATAGAATGATCGGTTTGTGTTACAAACTTTGAACATACTGGTGTGTCAAAGCAATAAAGTGGTACTGCAGAAAATAAACTGGTATCAGATGATCATAAACTGGTACCGAATTATGGTTTTGTGGTACAGAATTTCAATATACTGGTATGTAAGAGCAATGAAGTGGTACTGCACAAAAATGAGTCCTTAAAACTAAATCTTTTGCCAAGAGGATCTGGATCCTAAATTATAGTTATTTGAGGGTCCGAAATAAAAATGCCCCAAAATAAAATACATTAAAATTACTTTATCCTGGAAAATATGCTTCTTATTAAATCCCAAACACTCATCCCAGTCAAAGCCCAAACGATTGAGTTGAGAAAAAACCAAGTTAAAATATCAAACTGATATGTTGAATCGCTGGGATGCTATTTTGATATAAATCACTTGGCTTTAATCCAAATAGCATAATAATCATGACCGTAGATAACTTATATTCCTTCTCCTTTGCCTTTAAAACTAATTTTTCCTTTGTTTCATCAACTAGGAAATATATTATCTTATCAAACAGCTAGTAAAATATGAATGGGTGGTTCGATCCAGTAAAATCCCAATGGTCCGGGTCGGATCCAAGTATGCCCGTAACCCGAACCAATATGGGCTGGGGTTGGACCAAGCCCAATATTTGCGCGTAAGCTATCGCTCGCTGTCTACTCAAAATTTGAAAATATATGAAACGAATTACGAATCGAATTAGATCTACTCCAACAAGCACGCTCACGAGACTGAAAATCAAATCTAATCCTCCGTTTTTTCCGATGGAAAATTCCGCGCCTGCGCCTTCCGTTACACCTCTAGCTTCCGCTTCTGTGGTATGAACTGCGAGTTTCTTTTTGTTTTTCCTTTTTGCTTCTGATATGCTGGTTACTTGTTGAAGTGTTAATAATCATGTGCTACTGTGTAGACGAAGGAGAATGTGGCGCCGATTAGCCCTAAGATTGAGGTGAGCTTCATCTTCGTTGGCGTTCTTGGTCTCTTCAGCTTGTGATGATATTTGGATACTGTGGAAGAACGGCCGATTCGTTTTATTTTCAGGAACTGACTCAATCGAGGCAGGAGCTTCTCACCAGAATGCAGAATTTGAAGCAGGTTCGTTTCTGTAGAGTATTTAACATCATTTATGAACTGCGATCTTAGCGATAGATATGCAAAGTCCAAAGATAGTGTGTTTCTAGGTACCTAAGAAAGATAAACAACCAAATGACCTTTTGCTTTTGTGTACACATTTACTGATTGAGGTATGTCGTTGCTGAAAGATGTGATTTTGGGATTTTTATGTTCACTCCGCCATTTTGTGAGGATTGGTAGGATCTTCAAAACTGGAGGTTAAAGATGGACACCCAAGTTAAGGTTTACCGTGAGGTAACTATTGACTGTGATTGATTCTTACCTCAGTTGCTTCTATATTGGAACTTCGGAAACACGATATGGCCTTTCCTTCTATTACGTACTCTTCTCCGTTTCTTCATGCAGGAGCTTTCAGAGCTTAAAAAGACACTAAACACTGAGGTGGACCAGCTGCGATCGGTAAGCGTTGGATACACATTGCATCTTCGCTAGTTATGACGTCCTCATTCGTGTGTTGAACGAAATGCAGGATTTTCAAGAACTGAGAACCACTCTTCAGCAACAGCAGGAGGATGTAGCTTCTAGCTTGAGAAATTTAGGGGTAAGCATCGACTGCCCAAACAAAGATAAAGCCGTTTACTTCGGTACTTGAGCTTGAATGTTGGTCTTAACTTCATTGTTATGAAATTGTGGTAGCTTCAAGATGATATAGGAGAGATCAAGGAGACGGAGGCGGCTCTAGATTTACCAAGAGAAGAAGACAAAGTGTAACGACGTTAGTTAGCCGAGTACTTCTCTTGATTCCTGTCTGTATCTTGCAACATCTACTGCGTTGTGGAACTAGAATCTGCTGAAGATATCCATCATGTCTTATTTGGCACGAATCTAATGATATTTGAAGGAACTTCTTCTAGCTATATTTGTATTTCAAACGTACTTAATTAAACAGCAAGGCGTTGAACTTGATGAATACAAGTTGAGATTGATAATTACAATTAGCATCAGCAAGTAGTCTTTTTGCAGAAAGAATAGAGATCATCAGTTATGTTTAAACATGACGAACAAACCAAAGGAACAGCCCGAAAAACTAGAAAGGCGAATAAAACCGGCAAACCATAAGCAATCCGAAGACTTTCCATCAGTTCAACCATCGTCGGCCGACTTGGGATCTTCTTTCGCCGTCTTTGGTAGAGCTGAAGGAGAAGGCGAAGAACCTTCTTGGCCCATCTCGCCTCTGAGATCATTGATGCTCTGCTCCAACTCATCGATACGGTTCCCCATCTCATCAAGTAGCAGTGAAGTTAAGGATATGGCGTTTCTCAAAGTAATAATCAAATGAAATGCAACGCAATCGCAGAATTAAGGCTAAGCCAGTTTGATTTTGTGATCTCAAAGAAGGCATGTGGATCATTAGTATCAAACCATGAGAAAAATCGAAGAGATATGCAGCAGGAGATATAGCATCTTCACCCGAGAATGGTACGAATGAACGATAGATGAAAGAGTGCAGTTGTTGGATATACACATCAGAGGATATTTTTAGAAATGATGGAATCTGACATTGTCTGGAACCTGGTTTGCTGCGGAGGAAGGAAGAATTAGAAACGAAGCTTCAACCAATCTAACAAAGAAATCGAAATTCCGAGCTGAGAATCAGATAAACTCACCATCTGCTGAAGGAGGTTTTGCACCTACACATTCGAAATGAAAAAAAAAAAAAACATGTCAGCATAGTGTCAACTGCTTCTAAGATAGTGATACAGCATTGTATCTTGCAAATGCAGTCATGTCGGAGGTATTTTGTTTGCTGTTGTCTCCATCCTGCCCATCCTGAAAGCCATCGAAGAGTATTATTAGAATATACTTCAGAAATATCATTCAAAACTGCATAACGTTGAACCACGGGCATCTTCGTCAAACGAACTTTGTTTAAAGCATGACTACGGCGAATTCCACCATTTTCACCAAGATTAGCGGATCCGCGCATCGCGATAGAAATAGATCCACTTGAATCTCAACAAAAAATCCTCAGAATAATAGATAACATGATCGCGAGCTCGTTTCAAGTTATCAAAAAATCTCGCGAAATCATCAGATTACAAACAATAACTTCGAACGAGCTTAAATAATACTCCTCTTAGTTCAGATCGTCAAGCTACAACGTGAAACGAACAAATCTAGAACTCGATTACCATTTTCTATTTCTTTTTCTTTTTTCCCGGAGTGAGATGAGATTGTGCGTTCTGAACCTGAAACGACGGAGGAAGACAAACAGGGGAAATTAGGATATTTTCAAATATTATGAGGTCCAAATTTGTAAATATCTACTCAACCCTGCGCTAGTAGTATTGGGTTGGGCTGTTAAGCTCGGGCCAATACTACTTATACGTTAATTACTTTTAGATGACGTAATCAACCAACTTAACAGAAAATTAAGTACGATAAACATTCACTAACCACACAATTTATTCTTCACTGTTCGAAACGAAATCATTCTCTACAATTTCCTGTCCACCCATTCCCCGACACACCCCTTTTCCATTCCTTATTACACGCGCCGCCATGCTAGAGCGCCTTCTCGGCCCCCGCCGAGCGCGTCAGCTCAAGAGCTGATCCGCGACGGCAAGCTCACCGTCCTCTGCCTCGCGCTAACCCTCGTCGTCCTCCACAGCTACTTCGGCGCCGGACGATTCGGCACGCCGGCGAAGGACATCGACGAAATCCGACGCACATTCTCATACATCCGCCGCCACAGGCGCTCCCGCGTCCTAGAAGAAGCCACGCCGTCCCACGCCGGCGACGACGAAGAGCCCAAGAGGAATTCCAACGAGCCCTACTCCCTAGGGCCGAAAATAACCGATTGGGACCAACAGAGGAGCGAATGGCTGAAGAACAACCCTTCATTTCCCAATTTCGTCGGCGAAAAGCCGAGGGTGTTGCTGGTCACGGGCTCGTCCCCCAAGCCGTGCGATAATCCGATCGGCGATCATTACCTTCTTGTTGACCTTTTGGTCCATACATGTTAGAGTTTTGATGAACGATGTAATTGTAGTGACATTAGGTCTATAAAATAAGCAATTCGATTTGGGACAAATAAAATGTCTAAGTTCATGTAATATTCGTCCATGCATTGTTTATAAGCTATAAATCGATTAAGTGTTGAATATTTGAATTACGTGTGATTCTGTGATGAATTGATGGAACTAGGTGATCGCATGTTATAGACAGTCCATGAGATAGGATATATCGTTCTGTGTTATATATGGAAATAATGCATGAGATATCCTACTGAGCTATATATGGAAAATATGCTGTTTATATATGGAAAGTGATATATCTGTTTGAAATCCGTTATTCCTGGACGAAAATCATATGTACGAACCTTGCATGCCCTTAACTGAATTAAATGTGAAATATTGAATTGATATCTTTCCCTATGCTGATTGGATATTATATTTGGAAAGATCTGATTTGATTGACCTTGTGGATAAGTTACTCTTATATGGTATGTGATATAACGGGTGTGATCTCTGATATAAGGAAAGTCGAGTCATGATGTGATAAATCTATTTAAGTAAGCTCTGATCTGATTTGCATGCTAAACATGGTAAAAATATTGATCTAATACTATGAGCTGTACATGGAAAACGTGCTTATGTGATGCTATCTCATGTGCTATGTTTGGAAAGTTAGTCTTGATTGATTTATACCAGAAACAGATAGCAGGAATCACTTATGGAAAGTTCTGATATGGTAAATATATGCGAAGTGATTAAATATGCATGAGAACGAAATTGAGTCTTTATGTGGAATATATTCATGCTTAAATGAGCTCTTATATGGAAAATAATCATGCTTTAATGTGCTTATGACCGTTGTGATGATTTGTTAAAAAGCATGATTTATATGGTATGAATGACTCGAAAATTGCATGGAAACTATGCTTAATTTGGTAATTATTATATGATATGATTTTCCATGTGAAGTGTTGATTGAAAAGGATTATATATGAGCTACACTTCAGAATTTCGAGGTACTTAGAATTTGTGATTATAAGCCTACGAGAAATTCTTGAGCAGAAACAGACAGAGAGATTCCTGAGCTTCTATTTGCGATAGCTTTCTGCCACACTGAGCTTTAACTTGCGATTCCATCACTGCACGAGTGATTCATCCGATATTCCATCATCCCCTGCCATATATTCTGTCTTCGGACGTGAGCAATACCAAGGAGGCAAGGTCGACGTTTACGCACACGTGAAGGAAGGACAAGTCCGGGGGCCCTTCGGTAGCGAGCTGTGTCTGTCGGGATCAAGGAGATTCCGAGGAACGAAACTCGGCGTGTGGTAACCTAGTAGTGGCTAGTGTTCGACTTGTTTCGGTTGTGTATTGGGCTAACCAATCAATTTTGTATCCAGCTACGGTGCATTATAGTGATTGGTTAAACTCTTGGGAAGTAAATCCCAAGGAGAGGAGTAAACCCCAGTTGGGGATATAACCTCTATAAAAATCCTGTCTCGCATTTACTTTTCAGTTATTTCTTTATCGCTGTGAGACAGACCCGACGCACATCCGACGTTACTAGGATATATCAGGCATACTCGTCACAAACATCAGTAGGCATACCTAAGTCACCACACTTAGCATTTGTGAAAAGAAGCATAAATTTTTATAAGCCTAATTCACCCCCCCCTCTTAGGCACATTTATATCTTCACTTCTGAAGAGCATCAAGAACAAAATCGATTACTGTAGGGTTCATGGCCTCGAAATCTTCTACAACATGGCTTTGCTTGACGCCGAAATGTCGGGATTTTGGGCGAAGATTCCGTTGCTGAGGAAGCTCATGCTGTCTCATCCCGAGGTTGAGTTTCTATGGTGGATGGACAGCGACGCCATGTTCACCGACATGGCCTTCGAGCTTCCCTGGGAAAGGTACTGACCGTTTCGCCTTAAAAGCTTAAGTTCGAAGGGAATGTATCATATTCTGAATTCATATCTTTATGTTGAATAGGCATCTCACGTGTAGGCTGATATCCTTTTTATATAGCATTAGACGCGTAATTCCCATTTTATGATTGATTGTGAGATGGTTTCTAGTACCATGTTGAATGACTACTTCGCTTAAAAACTTAAGCTTGAAGTGAGCGAATCATATCTCGAATTTATATACATTGTATTTCCAACAGGTACAGAGGCGTGAACTTGGTGATGCACGGATGGAACCACGACGTGTACGACGAGAAGAAATGGATCGGCCTAAACACTGGGAGCTTCCTACTAAGAAACGCCCAGTGGTCGCTGGACATACTCGACGCCTTAGCCCCGATGGGTCCCAAGGGAAAGACCCGAGAAGAAGCGGGCAGAGTCCTGACCCGCGAGCTGAAGGGTCGACCCGTCTTCGAAGCCGACGACCAGTCGGCCATGGTGTACGTGTTAGCCACTCAGAAGGAGAAGTGGGCCGATATGGTCTATTTAGAGAGCGATTACTTTCTGCACGGCTATTGGGGGATATTGGTCGACAAGTTTGAGGAGATGATGGAGAATTATCGCCCGGGATTTGGGGATCATAGGTGGCCGCTCGTGACACACTTCGTGGGTTGCAAGCCTTGTAATAAGTTGGGCGATTACTCGGCCGAGAGGTGCTTTAAGCAGATGGATAGGGCGTTTAATTTCGGGGATAATCAGATTTTGCAGATGTATGGCTTCGCTCACAAGTCGCTGGGTAGCAGGGGAGTTTTGAAGGTGAGGAACGATTCGAGCGCTCCATTTGAAAGGGCCGACGATTTGGGATTGCGTCATCCTTGGTTTAGGGCTACGAGAGCTTCGCCGGCGGCCTGAGATTTCCTTCTTTTAGCTGATGTAAGTAGTGTCATGTTTTTCGACAGAGATGTAAATGTAGATGAAAGAAAGTATATATTCAGATCACGATGTCTTTTTCGGATATTTATGAACCAAGAAGCGACGAGGTTTCGTATATGGGTTCTGAGTCAAGATCAATTTTTTGGTTCAATAGAACGAATTTGGTGAGCAATGGGAAGGGAATGTTGCCTGTCGTCTCAAACTGGTAACAGAATGTACAATCATAAGATGAAGATACATTTACATTACAGCCGTTCAAGATTCAGCAATAAATACCATCATCATAAAGGACATCCAATCCACATACATACAAAAAGTAAATGTGTTCCTGGTAATGTAGTTTCACAAGGTGAGTTGCGTGCATCTTTGCATTGTAGAAAGTAAATTTTCAGTTAAAGAAATAAGGACAAAGGGCGTCGTCAAATGGATTAATTGACTGTCCATTCTTTCACTTGGGCACTCTCTTTCTGCTCAGTATTTCCTGCTCCTTTAACCGATGTTGAAACCTTGCTAGGCGAGACTGAAGGCCTACCAGACTAGCTGCTTTACGTGACAGCACAAAACTCAATTGGGTCACATAATTGTCGATTTGGCTGCCCGGTTGATCCACTTCGGCTAATAGTTTCATTTCCTGGACATGACAATTATACGAGTCAAACTTTGTAAGACAACACATACTTTGCAACGATAACTTCTTATCTATGGAGAGTCAGCTTTAATCGGGATTTCCTAGGTATCGATGGATCACAGTTTTGCAGTCATTCTATTGAATTAATTGTCAAAATTCCTACTTGGTACGAGATCATGGAAACAGAGAAAATCATAGCTTACTTCTCGAACTATCTCCATTGTGTCTTCAATCTCCTTCCTGTGGGCTGCAATGAGTGCTTCCTCTTCCTAGACAGAAAAATATTTTGATACAAATCATCAGCGTATGCTCAGTGGACTTCAACCGATAACAGTGCATTACGTAGTGAGTTGAATACTGGTAAAAGAACCTCAAGAATCTCATCTAAACACCCATCTGGAGATGCCTCATCTTTCTTCGAACTGATAATACTATTGGCAGTCGAATTATTTGCATTTTGCTGCTTATAAGTAGCAGGCAACATATCTGTGTTATCAAAATCTTTCCTCAGACTAGTCGTTGGCTTTTCAATCCTTTCTTCTCTGTAAGCTTTTTGCCGTGGTGGAGATACTTTCTGTTTCTTCTCTTCCACATCAGCCAAACTCTGAGAGTAGTATCCAGCTGAAAGGGTCTTCTGATCACTAGAGCCCTTAGAAGCATTTTTAACATCAGATCGTATCCTCTCCGCAGCAGTACCTAAACCTCCTTCACGGCCATTAGAGGGAAATAGTTGGAAGAAAGACTCGACCGGTATCTCTCATCATCGGTAGAAAAGTTGAAAGATGGAGTTTCCTTCTCTGCAATCTTTGCATCTATGATTTTAGGCTCTTGCGAATATTGTTCAATTACATCCTCGGTTTCAGCAGAAACTGATGAAGATTCTTTGATAGTAGGTGGGATTGAACTACTCTGGTCCCTTTTTGGGTTCCCACTTCTGGAAAGACTTTTAACCCTGTTCAACATTATACCGCTTAGTACCAACATTGTAAACTTGATACAGAGAATCCAATTGGGAAAGAACTCACCGATCAGCATATCTCAAGGTATTAAGAGTGTGCTCACATGAACCCGCATTCGGCGAGATGCAGGAAATCATTACAGTCCTAGAGTTACCCACGAAAGAGTCTCGAAGCACCTCAGTAAGTTTGCTCCCACGGAATGGGATGTGGATTTGATCATTGTCAAGAGCACGAATACACTCCTTTAATGCCAACAGACTCTTGTTGATTTCTGCTCCTTCGATCCTACATATCAATGAGAGAAAGGTTCCTTTGGACATTAGCAAAGCAATGTTATTTAATTGCCAATAAGAAAAGTCACATCGTGAGAACAAAAAAAGCAATGCCTTCTGAAAGCGCTTGATATGCCTCTGATGCCTTGGAAAGTACAGGATGCACAGACCACTTAGTATGAACTATAAGTAAATGAAGAAATTACCGAGTCTGTCGATCATTATCAGTAGTGTCAGCTCCCCTCTCACTACCAGCCAGATCAATAAAAGAAATCTTCCCAACAATCTTCCCATTTCTGGCCTCATTGGCATCATAGTTGTTACTGTAACTTCTCTTATTTTCCTTAACTTCGTTGTGCTTTTTCACAGCCAATTGCAAAATTGCATGCGATCTTGAAGACTCTTCATTAGCACCAGTAGAGCCGGTACTTCTAGCAGCATTTCCCTTCTCAATATATTCTTTCACAATCTGCACATCCGAGACTTCAAATTCCTGAAGCCCGACAATGCAACCTGTTGCTTTCCATCTTCTCTCATCATGAGTTTCCTAAAATATGGACAATATAGATGTTAGCCTCAAATAAATTTAAAATATTGTGATCAACAATTTGACAAAAATCAAGTGGTAAATCGAGGTAAAGTGAAAATTATTCAATAGAATACTGACTTCCTGTCACTGAGAAGATCAAAAAGTTTTCCACCGTATATTTCGAAATAACTAAGCCATAGCTTCAATCTCTGATTGCGGTACATTGGCTGATGAAGCAATCTAACAAGATCTTCAACAGCTCTAAGAGGCAATGGTTGCATGGTGTATGTTTTGCCACTGCCTGATAAAAAAGAGAAGCAAATTACGTTGGAAAATACATACATAACTAGCAGAGAATATCACTGATGAAATGCCAAAAAATTTGACAAACGAATCCTATTTTGGTGCCAGAAACGGTTGCTTCGAAATACGCAAATACCATGATCTCCATAAGGCAACCTCTATGTGCAGTACCTCTCTATGTGCAATCAAGTAAAAATAAGAAATGACAGGGATAATACCTGTCTGGCCATATGCAAAGCATGTTGCTTTGGTTCGCTGGAAAATAATTGGTATAATAGGCTCCACAGTATTACGATATACCTAAAGATAGGACACAAAACAATCTTAGTAAAAATAAAGAAAGACCGTTGACAGCACAGACACTTCCCACGATATACCTAACGATATGCCTGAGAAAAAGTAGGGAAAGAATGGCACAACCAAACACCAAAACAGTCACAAGCTAATGTGGCTGGTAATGCGAAAAAATAGAAGTGGATTCTAATCAGCACTGCTTCCAAAAAACTTCTATTGAGGAAATCATACCTCATCATTCGTTACATTCTCATCCAAAACAGCATCAAAACAGAATTCATGTTTCTCCACGTAAGCTGTCAGGTCCACCTTCCACATTATTGTCAACGTGAGTTTTCATAGCGATACAGCTATCGTTAATAGTAATCACACTCCATATATAAAATGAAAAAAATATAAGTCACGGTGATAAGGGATTATTGACCGACCTTCAGTTTTGGCTCATGGACTGTTAAGTAAGCATCTCCTTCCACATCCACAATATCATCCTCTTTGCGGGAAATTTCCTTCTTGTTCAGAGGCCTCTTACGCACCTGGTTTCACATATATACATTTTCACAGTGTGTGATAACCACACCAACAAAAACATCTTGCAACCGAATGACACGAACAGAGCAACAATATTTAACTTACCACAACTTTAATTTTCGCAACATTGTTTTCCCTAGTATTGCTTTCTTTTTCGTTCACGGAGGATGAAGCAGGAACTTCTGCATCTGGTAGCAGTCTCTGCTGCCTGGTGGCCGGTACATCAAAATCACTTTCAAAAGCTTTCGTCACGGCAGGCATAAAAGGTGATGGCTCAAAAGGCTCTGAGATAACGTGCTGCAAATTTCCCATCAGCTACAATACCCCCTTTAAAACAGAAGAATTTACTTTGAACTGGTCAGTAAATACGACATACATCGGATAATAGCTCTGTATCATCCATCGAATGTAGATCCAACAGTCCAGCCCCAAAATCCCCTCGGGACTCTGGAGAATAATAGCCTTCATTTGGAGCAAATGTACTTTGATTGTAAGTCTCAGAAACACTATCACCATTCAAATTGAGATTCCTCATCAACTTGAAAAGCTTCTGCTTCTCTTCAGCTGACTGTGGCCCATAACCCTTCAAATCACCATGTTGCATTTAATCATAGCCTCAAATGGGAAGAATGAACACAAATTTATCGGGCAACTCAATCAATGTAACAAACATAACATCGACTTTTTCGGATGACATTACTATTAATCAATACATACCTGCATTAGGAGGCTAGGGAGCGTTCGCTGATCAACAGCATTTGAAGCCACTGGCGAAGCCAGATGCTGCAACCCGGCGGATTGAAGCCACCTTGCCATGACAGCATCGCTAGTGTCTCCACTGGGTCCGCCATTTTCGAAGAGCGCGGTGGCCGAGGCCGTGCCGCTCGGCTGCATCTGGCCACCCACGTGGCGCATTGATCTCTTTTGGGGAGCCAACTTTCAAGATCTACTTCTTCCAAACTTCAACGAGAAATTAAAATCAGCAAAAAAACAATATACTGTAATTGAGCCAGAGGATTCAAACAGAGAAACAAATGCAACAGCTGAACAAATTCAAAACAAAACAAATAAAGTGGGTCCTTCCTTACACTAATGAAGGCCAACCGAGAAACATATAGGAAGATCAAAACAGAAAAGCACATATCTCATAAGAAATGGGAATCAGGGAGCAATGGCATTTCAATCAATGAAATCTCATAAGACCATACCGAATATCTGAAAGTTGCAGATTTGTTAAACGAAATGCAACATAAAATGAGCAACAAGGGCGAAACACAGGCAAAAATGGCGTATTTCTTATTAAAAGCAGAAAATCCAACCAGTTACAGGGGAAAATTCGATCCATTCAATACCATACCTGAATCAAAATCAGTCGCGCATTAAATACAATTAGATCTGAGTGCTTCAAAAAGAAGAAGCCAAATTTCGTTTTCCGTGTTAAACTTTCCCTACAATTTTGTTGAGCTTGCTTAAAGGAGTGGAATGAAGAAGATGATGGTTGTTCCGTTCGTGTGTTTTATACATCATACACACAAAAAAAAAGGAAAAGATAGATAAAGTACGGGAAATAAAAAAATCAATATATGTTTTCGTAAATCGGAATAATGCATGATGATTCCTCGAACACAACGTTCAACGCTAGGGTAAATTCCAATTGACTGAACGTATATTTATATTTAGATCACTGGACAGCAATTAGGTAAAAAAGAAAGAAATATCCAAACTTAAAATAGTATATGCAAAATTTTACCCCTCATTGATGATTTGGGTCCCTGAAATTGATGATGACAGAACGAACATGACTCTCAAGAACTTCTAGTTGGCCGCTGTCCATTTTGCAGACCGAGTTTAATTTTATTTTTCCCTTGCGACAAAACACTCACTTTGGATACTTTACTTGGTGAGATTTGACAAACTCATGTGCAATATAATCGAACATAGTTTAAATATTAAATGAAGATATCGTTGTACCCATCTACTAAGATTTTCGGACCCCTATATGTAATAGTTTAAAACAAATAGTTATTAGTGAAAAATTAAATGACCTACAATACAAACCACACAAACACTATCAATATATTATTTCTTCATCGACTGGGAGGCCCAAACCTAAGTCTACATATAAAAATACCATTATTCTATACTAAGCAGGTAGCACTTTGGGGCATGATTTAAACCTCATTGCTTTATCTTAAAGCATCTTTACATCAAGCAATAATGAACCTCACAAGACCATAATTGAAGTCCCCTTCATTGCATTAGAATTTGCACATGCTAACTATAGCCAATTCTTCACAAAAGTATTGCCATTTTTATATATTTCTCTTCAAGAAAATTGACGACGTGGCACTCACACATCACGAAACCAACATAGCAAATACTCGGAAAAATCATTACAAGCATAACTGAAGAGTTCTAATCCTCACTCTCATTACAGTCAAAACTTATGATAATCCATGTTCAAGAACATACCTTAAGATCCAAAACGAAAGCCGCAAACGATAAAAGCGCTGACATAGCAGGATAACACAAAAACATAATAGATGTATATAAAGAAAAGATATATAGGAAACAACAGCGACTGATTTTTCGAGCAGCTTAGCACTTAATCTCCTTGAGACCATGGGCGAAGTATAAGAACGTTGGATCAACAGCACCTTCCTTGTAGTAAGCAAAGACGATGCTGCTGTCGTCGTGCATGCTCTCTCCCACGAAACTATCCAAAACACAATTAAATTACGATTTCGAACAATAAATAATTACAATTAGTGGTTTCTTACAATTGGAGATCTTTGAGCTTTGACATCAAGAACTTAGTTGCCCCCTCAACGGACTTCTTGAACTCCTCTTGCTTCTCTGGCTCAAGCTTAGGAGTCAAAAGCTTGATGTACTTCTTAACGTATGCGACGAACTGCTTCTTGTCGAAAGGTGGTTGTTCCTAGAGAATATAGCTCATGGTTAGAACATGAGAACGTAATGATAATAATCAAGATAGTGAAATAAGAGCGCAATGTAAGATTAATAAACCTGAAGCCTAAAAGTGTCGACGATGTCGACAACTTTCACAGCTTGGTCATCCACGCCTTCGTCCTCTTCACCGCCTTCTGCAGATGGGTTGGCACCAATGTCAACGTCAACTGACCCCTTGACAACCCACTGTTGATACATACAAGAATGGTTATTGTTTAAAAGGTGTTTGCAAAAATGCATCGCAGGCACTGATATGGACTGGAAATAGAATTGCCAAATCACAGATATAGTTCTAACCTTTCCTTCAACTTCCCAGAGGGCTCCATTCTCAATTTCCTTGTAAGGAAAGGAGTCCGAAAGGAGTTCATCACCTGCAATCGAGCACATAATATTCAGAAATCAAAAGCTCACAAGGAAAATCAGTAAAAGAATCACCAGCCACTTATGCTACAATATATGATAATATATTTGGATGCATCAAGACAAGTAATTGCGATAAAGCACATATGATAATTCGAATAGAAACCAATCCGTTGAACATTCAAAAATCAGCGGCTAAATTGCACAACTTAAACGGCAGCTAGCATGAAATTAGTAGGTCTGACGAAATATAAGCTTCCACGGCCTATCCAACTGAATCATCCAACACACAAACATAAATCACGGCCTCAATCAATGAAATCTACACCAACAGGAAACACAAGACCTCATAAGAGACACGCAAATAATCCAGCTGCGGGAAAATAAAGCTTAAAAATCCGACAAACCTGTGAGCAAATCTTGATATACCAACATGATTATAAGTGTTCACAGTCCTCCGATGAATTCTCAACACAAAAAGATGGCACCGTCCTCAGACAGCCGGCGAAGGGAGAGCGAGAGAGATCTAGATAAAGAAGAGAGAATATCTTTTCCTTTATATGCCGTGCATTACCAAGGGTTCCTCCTAATGCAATTACGAATATGGGCCTGCCTTTATTTGAACATGGGCTGATTAGCGTCCTAGTCTTGAAATTATCATCTTATTGGGCTTTCACCATTCGACTTCCATTTAAGCGTATGTTACAATTATACCCTTCTAGCGAATGGCGTGAGTCCGTGATAAGACTTTCTTACACCTCCAACGGAAAATTATAAAAATGGTCACTAAGTATGTCAATTTTTTATTTTGGGTCACCACTATGGCCCGTTATAAAATTGGGTGACTAAGTATGTATATAGTAACAAAATTGGGTCACTCTCTTTTTTCTTATTATATTATACTTAGTGACCAAATTTTTAACTATATACATACTTAGCGACATAGTTTTGTTACCATATACGTACTTAGTGATCTAGTTTTGTAACTAATGACTCAATTTTGTTATTATATACAAACTTAGTAACCTAATTTTGTAACTGACAAACATAGAGACCCGAAATAAAAATATGATATACTTAGTGATCCATTTTTATACGAACTAAAAATGAAAGTTACAAAGAGTTTGAACAAATCAGAAACCTTATTACAAAGCTCCTCCATTAACCCGTCTAATCTCAGAAAGAGACTTAGAATAAAAGATTCAGACTGCTGGGCACTTTCACTGGATACGAACCAATCTCTTCCCTCCACGTGTTCGTCTCATCGTCTTCTTCGACATCAGCCAAGCACTTCCAAACAGCACTATTACACTTGAACCCACTTCCCACTGCAATCTGCCAAACTCTATCGCCCCTTTTCATGCGACCCTTCGCCTCTATGTAACTCAGTTCATACCATATCGAAGACGACGACGTATTGCCGAACCGATACAACGTCATCTCCGAGGGCTCGACGTCCACTTTCTTCAGCTTAAGGCTCTTCTCTATGCCCAGAATCACCCCTCTTCCTCCGGCGTGTATGCAGTAGTGTTCGAAAGCTTTTCTGAATTTGGGCACGAATAGCTTCTCCTTGCCTAAAACCTTCGCCAGCCCATATCTCAAGAGTTCAGTCGCCGGCAAAACCTTTGGCCCTAGCTGTGCTATGTTCGCTCTCAGCGCTTGGCCGGCGACGGCGACGGTTTCCTTCGATATGGACACGCCAGTCTTGTTCTCCTCGTCAGTGTCTTGGTAGATGCACTTGTAAGAACGGTCGTCGTTTGCTCGGTTTGTCCGAACGAAATGCTGTAGCTCGTACTTTGCTTTCTTAGCTCGGTTATCTTTGCTGGTCATCAGCACGGCGGCGCCGCCCATTCTGAAGAGGCAGTTGGTCAGAAGCATCGAGCGGTTCTGACCCGTGTACCAATTCAAGCTCATCATCTCGCTGCTCACCACTAGGGCGACGGCGTTCCCTCGGACCTTGAGGAGGTCGCCGGCCAGGCCCACCGCCAAGATCCCGGCGCTGCACCCCATTCCGGCGAGGTTGACGGACGTGACGTTGCTCCTCATGCCGAACTCGTTGACCACCATGGCGTCAAGCGACGGCGTGGGGCAGAAGACGCAAGAGTTGGTTATCAGAACGTCGACCGCGCGTGGGCTGACGGTGTTTCTCTCGAGGACGTCCCTCACCAGCGTGAACAGCACCGTGCGGGCCTCCTCGACGGCCGCCGAGTGGGACTTGACGATGGGGAGGTGCTTGAGCGACGGCGGTACGCAGGTCTCCTCGCCGATGCCCGATTTTTCGAGGATCTTGATCTGAAAATCTTGGCTGCCGCCGTCGAACTGCTGCTCGTGCCTGATGTGCTCGGCGTACATGGACATCGGTAGGCGGTACGACGGCGGCGCTTTGTAGCAGGCGTAGTCGAGCAAGTACGTCGGCGTAGTTCTCTTTCTGCGTAGGGCGGCGTAGATTAATGTCGTAAGCAAGATCGAAGCTAGTCCTACACAGCTGCTTTTGAAGAAGATCCACTCATAGACATTATAGACTAGTAGGGTCATATTTTTTATTTCTTATAAAAAAATTGTTCTGCCTAATTTCCACGATTACTACTATATGAAATTATATTTATGCTGTTGCAGTTCATCAGAATTTATGGAAGACATAGTTTCTGTTATGGAATTCACACTTGTTTTGTGCTTTAATGTAAGGGATGTGTGCACGGAAGGTGTAATAAACACAATATTGGCTTCTTGAACTCACATAATAACAAAGACGCCATCTTTCTCAACAATAAATACATGAAAGACAAACAAAACACGTACGTTTGTCATCTCTATTACATCCTTCATCTCCAAATCTTGTGGATGATAATCGACGGCTAAGATCTAATCAATAGATTCGATTCACTGACAAATCTTATTCCTAGTATAATGTCCAAACTTAATTAACTACTACCCTACGTGCCGTGCCGTGTTAGACAGTGGAATGATCAAGATTAGGGTTTCGAAGATTAGAAGATTACAAGAAAGAGATTTGAAACGTAGCTAAGTTTTCAATGGAGGTAAATGACCACACTAGTAATATGTTAAAATCTGTAGGTTAAATGACCACATGAGAGGAAAAAAATGGCAACTTGTTTGTGTTGTAGACGACGACCCACAAGCACGCGTAGGCCGAGGGCGTTCATATTTATCCCTTGTCCAAATCTTACTATTTTCTTACCTCTATAAATAGCTTCAACTGAGCAAAGCTTTTATCATCAAAATTAAACAATCATACGTACAATAAAAGGAAAAAAAAAGAAGAAGAAGATGGCTTATTCGAAATTCCTTGTCGTGGCGAGCCTTCTAATTTCCTTACTCATCGCATCACCGACGGCTAATGCCCAACTTGGACTCATCGGGGGGATTATCGGGCAAGCTTTAAACCTCTTACGCATCCAAGGCGTCGTCTACTGCACTCCAAACGGAAACGTCGGAGCCAATGGCTTGTCCACGCCTGCCTTCGCTAGTAATAAACCATGTTTCTTAACCCTTTATATGGCGTGTTTGGTTTGTGGAAATCAGTAAGAAAAGGGGAAAGAAAATTGTCTTCAATAAGTTTTTCTTTCGTTTTCCTCACCATTTTGTGAAGAAAATAGCTTTCCGCAACTTTTTTTTGCACACCTATCTCTTCAATAAAGAAAACCAAACACACCCTTATTAAAATTGAGGGCTTTCATCTTAAAACTAATTGGTGATAGCTGAAGCTGCATACTGACATATTAATTGATCTTTTGATAGCTTGATGTAATCGACGTGGGACGTGTAACCCATTTTTTCACAATATCAATAATAATTAATTTTTCTCGCATGATCGTACGAGCGCGTGCAGACGCTTCGGTTCAGCTGCAGTGCGGCGGGAACGTGGTGTCGACGGGCACGACGGACCAGAATGGTCTGTTCTCATTGGTTTTCGACCCACTTAGCTCGATTTTCCCGAGCATTTCGTCGCTCCTCTCGGGATGTAGGGTCGTGGTGAATACTCCTCTGGCCTCGTGCAGTGCGGGCCTGCCATCGGTCGGCGGGCTCGTGTCCAACCTTCAGTTCGTGGGTAGCGGGCTTCTCGGAGGGCTTAAGGTGGGGAACTTGGTTCCGAGTGGATTTCAGTTTGATGGTGACGTGAACTAATTAATACTATGTGTTTGCATGCACATGCAATGCATTACTCGTTATTACACGGTGTTTGGGTCTTTGTCTTTTTTTGTGTTTGTTGTTTCGTCAATAAGTGATTTGATTATCACCGAGTCTCCTGATTTTTCTTTTCTCTCCTGTTTATGCGTTTGTGGGTTGGTGTTGTTGGTATGTCTTAGGGTTTTCTTGTGTAATAAAAAATATTAGATGTATATTCTCATACTTTAGGAGTTAGGACACATATGGCGACCATCGATGGATCATATTCAAATTCAAAATGGAATTGTAGGCTTGGCAATATAATTTGAAATGAGCACACAAATGTGCCTATGAATCAATATAAGGAAACCGTAGAGTGCAAAAAAGAAGGTAAGTACGCACTTATTCAATAAAACCTTATCTAATAATAATATAGTATTCAAGTTTCATACAAGTCCGATGAGATCATCATATTCTTTCTATCCTTAATCAATCGTAAGATGGGACAATGACAACAATGAGATCATGTCCCAAATCACTGCAACACACATTCCTTGATGGCTTTGATTTCTTGTACACAAAATAGAGCACCAATTGTGCTGCTCCAAGCACAGATCCCATCCCATTCGGCACCTATTAATTTATCCAAAAATATCATGATATACAACGCATTTAAATAAAACAGCGATTTAAAAGTACACAGTTACTCACGCCGACGAAATAATCAGCAAGCAGCGCAGCGTACACAGTCCAAACGATCCCATTAATGAAGAGGAAGAACGATAGCAAGAATGGCATGTACTCGACGTCCTTGGTCCTCACCACGCTTCTCTATTAATATGTAATGAAATTAAATTCTCCAAAATAATATTTCATGAGAATCAATCATATTATAAACTTGAAGTTATTTATTTACCACAGCTGATAAAGGAGCAGCATATGAAATAACACCGAAGCATGCACACAGAAATCCTATTGAGTCCATTTGAGCCTTCACAGTCATCTTCATTACCATCATCAAAGCATCCAATGCAATAAATGCCGCATACGTCATAAGCAACGTAAGCACGATTTTCGCCTACAAAATACACGCCAAGATCCATAAAAGATGATGCTATCTATATATATAAAATTAATTCCAACTATTAATAAAAATAAAAAATAAAAATGCGCACCTTCGCGGCTGGCCGAGCAAAGGTGATAAAGATTGAGACGTATACAATTCCAACCAATACGCCGAACCCATTTACGGTGACTATGAGAAGCCCGTCGGGCTTTTGAATACCGTAATAAGCCCACAAAGAGCAGTTCAATAGCATGCACACATAAGGAAAGCTTTTGAATTCTTCGACAGATCGGCTCCTAGCTATCTTCCAAAACGTATGCCTATGAGAAAATTAAGAAAAAAAAAGGAAAGCGTAAAAAGAAAAATGAAGGAGGGTAAAAAAAACAACGAAGGAAAGAAAGCGCTTTAATTACTTACACCGGCGAAAGCTATACAAGCACTGCTGTGATGTTACCTGGAAAAAGGAAAACGGGAGAAGTTGATAAATTAAACTCAAATTCAATTAGTTTGTGACTCTAATTGAATTTATCGTGTTTTCGGATAATAGAGTTCGCATGTTTTACCAAGAACTCCGAAAAGGATGCTCAAGTCTTCCATGGAGATTAGAGGAGAAGGTGACAAGAGAAGATGTTTCTGACGATGCTGGTGAGAAAATGCTCTTAGGTGTATGTAATACTAATATATATTGGCATGACCCATGTGTTTGAGTTGGAAGTATTCTTGAGATTTTTGGAAAAACCAAGAAAACATACAAAATTCAAAATCTTTAACAGCTAAGGCAAAAAAAAAAAAGAGGAAAATAGCAAAATAAAATAGCAACAAGGCATTATTTTGGCAAGACCAATTTCTTTCTTCGTTAAATATTTAGATGTAGATTTTTTTCCTCCACGGGTTAGTCGTGATAATTTGCACGCATATTTCTTGGCATGTGCTTTGATATCATATTAAGTGGTTACGTCATATTTTAATTGTATATATATTATTTTACAATACATCAAATTCAATCAAATCAAGCAAAGACATCTCAAAATCCCATATCCATTAATGAAGATGAAATGCTATTACAATATAATGATTTTCGAAACAGTTCATAGCAAATGCAACAAGCGAATTACTTATTAACCGTGTTCTATCGAATGCCAAATACTTCGATAATAAACAAGCTGGTGAAATGAAGAAAGACAATTGTGAATTGTGATGGATTGACTTGGTGATTAGTGTTATATTTAAGGGCGTGATTGAAAATGAGTAATAGTTTGGGCCTTGGGGGTAACTTTTCTCGATTCGATGTCTATAAATCGGATTTGCAGCGAACCTTTTCCCGCCAAAAGCTATCGAATTCCACCGGCGTCATGCCAACGGAGGTTGCGCCGCCGCGAAGCTTCTCTAACTCCGTCGAAGAACCGCCGCCACAACAGCCTGACGTGAATTCCATTTTGTCGTACCTTTCGCTCTTCACTTCCCACAAAATCCCCCACGACCAAACTTCCATGCGCTCCATCCAAGCGTTCATTCCTCACCTCCGCAGATTCGAAATCACCGACATACCTCCGATCATAGACTCAATCGTCTCATACGTACCTAAGGTAGAAAGTGTGGATGGTGCGCATATTTTGGTTCTCCTCGCCCAGTGTCTTGAGCTGATTAGGGTTTCTAATGACGGGATTAAAGACCCTGTTGGTTATGTTGTTTCTGTGGTGGATAATTTGATCAGATGTGATTGGGGAAAGGCTGTTCTGGTTAAAATGGTTGAATTTGTGAGGGAGATTATGTTTTGCTTTGACAGGGCAAGGAAAAGAGAGTTATTGGAAAGGGTGTTTAGGGAGATGAGGGCAAATGTGGAAGTCCAGGACTTGCCAGGATTGGTTTATCAACTGTTGCTTTTGGCTTCAAAAGGCTTCGGGAAACGAGAGGTGATTGAAGGGATTGTGATGTATTTTGGGGGTTTAAATAAGGCCAGTTCAATCATGAGGCAGGTCGAAGGAACGGTGTTGCTCCATTTGAATTTTGCAGTGAAACAGGATGTCTCGTTGGGGCAGGAAGTTTTGAGCTTAGTGAAGGCGGATTCACGGTCGGTCAATCATTTCACAGTGACCGTTGTTCTGTCTATTGCAACGATTAGGAGGTTCAATGAGAGTGCTATTGGTGCCCTGAAGACAGCATTGACCAATGGTTATAGAGATTACAAGAATGCAAGGTTAGTGGGTTGTTTTGGTTCTTGTATTTGTCTATGATTTGGAATCTGAAGGATCTATGATAAAATCTTTTAGTTAATTTTGTATTTAGATAATTATCAACTGACATTTGGATTTCACTAGGGATTTTACTTTTTCATCCTACAGTTATCTATCAGATTTTCTCTATGATTCCTGTGCATGCATTTTTTTTGTTTCTTGTTTCAGTGACTCCAAGTGGTTACCAGATGAACTGAAGGAGGAATATCTGGAATATGCGCGAGTGCTAGAGAAGGCTATATTAAAAGCTGTGAGTTGCTTTTCATTTTTATACTCTACAACCAAACTTGGTCAAGAGCATTTCTGTGCTTTTGCATGGGATTATTGTTTGTGATTGCAAATCATGTTGTCTGAGGTGCTTGCATTGAGTACATGATCATTAGCATTGTATAGTTTCATATACACTGAGGCTAGGAGAAATGTAAAACTTTTGTTAACAATATATATCCCGATCATTTCTTTACATTTTTGTTTCTGGGGAATGTGCCTCTCTATTTAGGTCAATGCGAGCAACTACGGAAGAGAGCACATTGTACCAAGTATTGTACAATTAGGGTTTGGATTACTTGAGACAGTCAAAGAGCGAGGTGAGAAAGAAATTCTGAAGGCTGGTGGTCTGATGGGTACTGATGAACTAGGTATGCAGGTGTTAAAATGCCTCTTTGAAGTGCATGATATGGCGAGAAATGAGGTGAGGGATTTGCCTAACTACAAGACCCAACATTTATGGTTCTAATGAAAATTTTTGTACCACATATGACTCGCCCTATTTTGTAGTCGTTCATGTTTCTTTTGCTTACAAAATGACCTTTTTGCAGATAATTCAGCAATGCAAATTCCGGATCCTCTCTTTGAAGCCTGAACAAGTTTTTCCCATCACAAGGTGATAGATTAGCCATAGTTTGCCTGTTTTTGTTTGCTGTTCCAGTTATCCAACTTATCTCAGTCTGGTGATATATCTCCAGATTGGTCGAGCAATTGGTCCTTGTGCATCCTCTTGCAATGTTGGATCATATTGGCCATCTAAAAGAGATGCTGGACTATTTTGTACATATGGATGGGGTAATCTCATACCATGTAGTTCATATCTTACTGCCCCTCATCAAGTTTCAGCATGAATTTCAGGTACTAACCATGAGAAGATTATAATACAAGCAGTGCTGACTGCTGATCCATGTTCTGTTGATGTGAAATATTAGATCTTATTCTATGTTGCTACGTAGAGCAGTGATGTCCATTTGTGATTGCTAATATTACCTGACAAGTCTAATTTATATCACTGGCTACCTTTTGCTCAAATGCGTAGGACTATACCATTTTGGTCCTTCGAAAGGCGATGTTTAGTCGAGAAAACCCAGTTCGCCTTGCTGCAACTACGTCCATCATCAACTTAATATTAGCAGAAAGACAATCTCAAAAAGATGGACTTTTTTCTCTACAAGATTCAAGTAGCCAGGCAAGTTGTAGCCAGCAAGTTGATCCACGAAAGTCGGATCTTTTGCAAGAACTCAATGGTTTGCTCCAAAGATGCCTTTATCAGCAGGTGCCATTTTATTCTCCATATTGTCTTGGCCTTCTATACTGCATATGCAATCAAAGAAAGTGATCCCAGTTGATTAATTAGCCAGTTTTCTTCTTAAAGATTCATCTGTGATGTTCGTCATATGCAGGAAAATATACGGGAGAGTTTGTACCACGGCTTATTAAAACTTGTCCTGGTGGATCCCCTAACAGCTAGCACCGTTCTTGATTTTCTCCTTCCTCACTTCCATCAATTTTACAGAGAGGTGTTCACATGTAGAAATATGAAGATAATACTTATAACTTCAACTCTAGATCGTCCATTCTCTGTTATGAGCAAATTGATTTCTGCACTTTGCTATTACCAAAAATATTGCTATTGAAGTTTGCTTTTCAGGATGCAGGCGTTCCGATAGGAATAAATCATTGTCTCAAATTAGAGTCTGGGAAATATTATATCGAAGAACCACTGGACTGCCTTCTCTTTTGTGTCTCTTGGATTATTATTTTTCAACCACTAGATGGATCTGCCCAACCTTCAGCGGCATTGCCCTGTTTTGGGTTCTCCCTCACTCAGGATATGGAGGTATATGTGCATTATTTCTTAATATTGAAATTACTGAATTTATTCCCGTAGATATGAAATGAATGGAAGTCACTGACATGATATATGTTTAACTATTAGGCTGGAAAAAACTTGTCCAGAGAATTAATTACAAACGCTTTGAGCAATATACGAAAGTTTCTGAAAAACGGGGGCTTGGAAGGTATGTGCTCAGCGCATTATCAGCTATTATCTTATCAATGATCCATTCTTGCCATTCATTTCAGTTCTATTTTCTGCTGTTGTATCTTGCCTTTCTACAATGGCATTGTTAATTATATGCATTACATGTCAGTTAGGCCTGTTAGGTGAAATTCAAGATGCAGAGTCCACAGCTTCTGAAGAAGAAAAAAGACAGTGCTCTTCTGCAATTCTCTTGGGGATTGTCGAGGTTATGATAAACATTGTTGCAAATGAATTAGAGAGAACTGATAATGCACAGAAGCTATCTCTGGAACAGGAGATAACTCATTTTGTTAACATTCATGGATCTGTGGAGAAGTATTCACGTAATTCCCGGCAAAACAACAGTAACAAATCAAGCCTACGGTCTCGTGCTATTGATACTGCTAATAAACCTGCTTCGAACAGTCTCAAATTGTCTGAGGAAAGAACACAGTTATTAGCAACTTCTACCATTTATCAGCTGTTGCAACTTGGGTTGAAGTTGTGGAAAAATCATCGTAAAAATGAGGCAACTTCCCAGAGAAACAGCCAAGTCTCCTCGGGAATGCCTGATAAAAACAGCCAACTTATCTCTTACGGAAAGTCAAAAGCTGAAAACTCTGATAATATTCTTTCTCGTGTTCTACTTATATGCTTTCGTCATCTGAAGTTCTTCTACCCTATGGGAAAAGATGATCCCTTGAGGGCATTGATTTACGGTGAAATTAAGCTCCTTGGTCCTCCAGTCTTGAATATAATCTTGTCTATCAAGCCAGCGCTTAAATCTGCACATCGAAAGAACAAATCCAAGACTAGGAAAGATGCTGAGGATCACAAGGAACCTATTCATTCAGCCTTGCTTTGCTTGGAACAATTAGTAGAAATAAGCTTGCGTACGTCAAAATACGCGAGCCTGATCGATGATTTGGTCTCATCCAAAGCAGTTGAGGATGGTATAGTTGGTGCTGCGGGAACTGAATGCAACGATGAACGTAAATTAGGTGAATTTATTGATGATCAGAGCACAAGAAACAAAGAATTGTTCATAAGAAGTGTCATAAAGCCTCTACTGAATGAGTTCATTGAAATTTCCTTCTTCCCTGAAGCGGAGGTAACTTACAACATTTATTTGATAGCATCTTCAGAAAAGAATTGCGTTAAAATGCCCAGTCGCTTCTTTCATTTGTAACATGGTACTAAGATGCTGTTCTTCAGGTTCTTTGCAACATGGTACTGATGATTGGCCACAAACTACCTGAGGAAAGGAGGAACATTGTTGGGTCTTGGGCAACTCAAATATGCAAATCCACTCGTGTACGAAACCCAAAGCTTGCAAAGTGCTTGATCACAGCTGCTATAACATTGAGCTCAGCTCCTGAGGATATGGTTATCGCCCAAAATATAGCGGCGGAACTTGTTAAGATAGTAGGATTGGAAGGCATTGATCCTTCAGATACTTCTGAGCTTTTCCTCGCTATAAACAAATCAACAGAAGCATCGATTTCCTCCACAATACTGCAGTTGGTGGAATCAGCCATTGCTGATATGGATTGGATCATGGTGAGGCTCAAAACATTTTACGTAGCTTCTCAGAAAGGTATCTGTTTTGACGACACGGAAAAACTAGCTCCAGAATTAGCAGTGGAAGAGATACTATATGCAAGAGCTGAGGCAATCGTCAAGGTTTTGTCAAACTTCGTCGTCATGAACCTAAATTGTAATAACGAATTTGCTGCACTATTGTTTCTTTCTTCTAAACCTGCTTATGATTTCTTATCATCTAATCAATTTCTTTATGCTACTGCAGCTCCTCAAGCAGAACATTTGCTAAGATCAGCTTCAAAGCTTTACAAGAATTTAGCGGGAATGTCGAAGCTGAGAATCGCCCCTAGAGGCTGCAAGCAAGTGTTGCCCAGCCTCACTTTCCAAATGCTCGTGGAAGCAACTTGCAAGCAATTGACAGCGCCTATTTATAACTTTGTGGCACATATGCAAATGGTATGGGCCATGAGTACGAGCCATGCATTATGTCTTGAAGCTTCGTTATCGATTTTACGGGTTTTTCTTCATTGCTTGCAGAATCAACAAGAAGGAAACAATGCGAGAGGAATGGCTAACAAGATCAAAAGGGAGAACAGATGCATCCCTGATCTTATTTTCCAGATTGAAGACTATGAGAGATATCTCATCAACCTCAGCAAAGTTACTAGAGTGAATCTATTGAGACAAGCGAAGCGAAGCACAGCTAGGGACTTCAAAATTTTCGAGCAGACTAATGAAGATGCATCCGAAAAGGATTGCGATCAAGGAGAGAATGGTGATCGTTCGTCTGAAGAGGCGAAAGACGATGAAGAAGGAGAAGGAGAAGTTGGTAATAGTCCTTTGGCTGCAGATGATACGGAGGATGAAGATGAAGATTCACTTCCTCGGTTGAAGAGAGCTAAAACCAGCAACAGAGTTGTGGAGGATTCCTCTGATGAAGAAGACATGTTAACTGAACTGTGATAAGAGGTAGATATGAAATTATCAAATTATTGTTCAGAACATACATATATATATATACAGAAATGTTATGGTGCTCACCTTGCGTGAGCACCATCTGTGGGCACTTGTTGTGTGACATTTTTTTGTGCCACGTCAACATACCAAATCAACCCCCGACGGGTTCACTAATCCCATCTGTAGGTTATAGATCAATAAAAAATCCCATCGGATGCCGATTTGAAGCGTTGATGTGGTTGGTGCTCACGAAGGTGCCCCACGCAAGGTGAGCACCATAACATTACTATATATATATATATATGTTGCATTATTGCACGTTTGTGGATGTTTGATTTAATATTGTAGCATTTGCTGATGTGGTTCCGCAAGAAAGAGCCAAAGCATTGGTACAAAATGTCCCTTTCCGAGTTAAAGCAAAACACCACAATACGACTACGCATGTGTAGTGTAGTCCATTTACTAATACTACTACAACTACGATGAATATTAAATTTTAGTTGGCGCTTCAAAAGGTCTTCTACTGACAACCATTATAAGTTCACCCTCCAACACTACGTTGCCCCGGCCCGGCCCGGATTTTCAGATAGGTAAAATTTATATTATTGAAGTGATTGTAGTCCATGAGTTGGCCTAATTCTGGTTTGAACTCCATAACTACATCGATAAATGGGTGCATTTAAAAAGCATTCACTTAACAGAATTAGCTATATCTTTGAGAGACATTTGCAACTCGGACACAGGAGATCACTTCAAATCTTTGGCACTCGCACATTAAAGAAAAAGATTGTGCATGTAAAATGCAACCTTTTCTTTTCTCTCTTTTTTAATTGCAATATTCCATGCCAATAGAACAAGCACAGTACTAGAAAAAGATATATAAAAAGAAAAAGAAAACGCAAATTGGTGCATGCATTCATTTGATAACCCCATTGGAGAGCAAAAACAAACGAGGGAAAAAAACAGGTGAAGGGCACAAGCGGAAATGCAATTTAATTAACCCTAATTAAGATAACAACACTCTCCTCAGCTTTAGCGGAAATCTCACTCATCAGTAAGCAAAGGTATAACCACTACTATTATTGGCTCCTCCATTCTTCCTCGTCCCTTTACCTCTGCGAGGAGGACCATTAGCAGAAGATGGCGATGACGTGGCAGGCATCGAACGCTTGTACTCTATGGTACAACCACCATTATTATTCTCTGCTGCAGTGTCTTCTTCTTCTTCGTCCATGAGTATATGCCTGTATCGACACTCCTCGCTACAAAACGCTCTATCCCCTCTGCGCATCAATCTCAACACTTCAATTAAATTTTCCCAGGAAAAGAAAGTACTTACACGTAACATGTAATGAAACAAGAAAAAAGAGGTAAAAAAAAAATCATTACTTGTACATGTAGATGTCTTTGCCATGTAAGAGCTTCTGCCTGCAAAGGAAGCAGTACTCAAGAAACCCTGAAGCTGAAGAACAAAGGCTTGGCATACTTCTCATCTTTGAAAATACGCTCGGCGGAGAACAGGGGCGGACCCAGCCCAACATTACTGGGGGGTCAAGTACCCAGCCCAACACGACTGGGGGGTCAAGTACCCAGCCCAGCCCATGTTATATCTAAAAATTGTGATAAAAAAACGTCACTAAGACTCGAACCCAGGTTATTCAAAGCCAGGGATTTTCATACAACTCTAACAACCACTGGACTACAACCAATTTTCTGAAAATCGTATGCATATATTATAGTTAACCTAATAGCGGCCGGGGGGGTCAATGGCCTCCCCAAGCCCCTACGTGGGTCCGCCCCTGGCGGAGAAGTAGGGCTAGAGAATGATTTAATCATACAGCTTCCCTTCCTAATGACATGGTTACGATGGTAATGATGGTTTTCAGAAAGGTCCCTGTAGTTTTCCAATATCACACTTAGTCCCACCATGCTCGGTCAAGCTCACACCCCAAGCTCAGCTATGGTGGTCGAGAGAGGAAAACGAAAGATGGAGAAAGACTCGGTTTTTATTTTTCTTGTTGCTTTCTTCTTCTGATTGATGAAGATAAAAATAAAAGATGGCAAAATCAAAGTAAATAGGGGCCAACCCACACACACCAAAACGCTAGTTAACTGCCACGTACGCCACTTGATGTAGGCATAGCAATCAATCTTCGTCTAATTTCTTTTTCTTTATTACATATACTTTTTTATCATGGGATTATTCTGGGTTTTTGTCGTCTTTCTCGCTCTGTCTTCGAAGATTTACAGCGTACTTTTGATCGATAACATATTTCTTTTACCGCATTTGAAATTACTGAGGGGTTTCTGACGCTGAACTATTTTACCAAGAACTCTTCTTTTTACCCAAAGTGGAGCCTGACAGGTTTTGACAGTAAGCTTTTTGATCTATACCCTTTTTTTATTACAGTGGTTAAACTTGCAATCAACTCAATACATATGTATATACTCCCTCCGTCCCAAACGGTTATGGACATTTGGGGTATGTCACGGTTTTTAAGAAATTGAATATTTTAATAATATAGTACAATTAAAAGGTGAAAAAGTGTATATTTTGACACGTCTTTTAAGAATATATAATAGTATTATATTGATTGTTTGTGGTAGTTTTTTGCTATAAAAGGAAATGTCCAAAATGGTTTGGGACGCCCGATATAGTAAAATGTCCAAAACGGTTTGGGACGGAGATAGTATCTTTTATATTCTGTCTTTTTGTGGGGCTTAGAGTAGAGAGTGATGATACTCATGAGAGAGTACATGTAGATGGCATGGAGTACTTTTCGATCTTAGCTGTTCAAGAACAAGAACTTTGTTTATATATTATTCATTTAATATTTATTGGGGGCTCTCTGTTCATCTTCATTTCATATATAATAGTGTAATACTATAGTATTTATGATGAAGCGACGTGTGTATGTATTTGCATGAAATAGGTCCACAGTTCAGTACACTTTCGTTTGTTCGTGCCTATCTAATTTAACGTTATACGCAGCAGAGATAACGCAAATAAAAGATCCTTGGAAATTAAATACTGCAGCTAGAGAGAAGAGAAGAGACTAGCGTCGTCTGTATGCGATATATACACATAAAAATATAAATTTTACGAATAGTTATATGATAATAAGTTGTGCAATTTAGGGTCTACTATGGGCATAATCTATCGGGTCGGAGCTCGAAGTTGGATATATGGATAAGAACATACAAATTTGAATATAACGTTAAACCAAATTCTATCCATTAGCATGACAATTTAAGTAGTTGAAATATTTTAAACAACACTAAAAACGAAAGTTAAGTGAAAAAAGTCAATGAAGCCATCATTTTTGTGCCAATGCAGAAGTAACATCTTTTATAGGTAATTAAATTATGTATAACAGCAAGAAGATAAGATGAAAACAAGGATAATTATTATGAAAACGATATTCAGCTTCTTTCATTTTCACGTATAGAAAGTAATTAACCCATCACACGCCACCTTGTTCTCTTTGCAATAATTCCATGACGAGTAACTAAACACCACAAAATCGTTATGAATTATTTCATTAGCGTTATCGATTTTACATGTTGTAATAATAGATGTGATTTAAGAAGATAATGTTGAGGCAAAGCTAGGCATTGATGGATTCACTGCAGTCATCAATGGATAGTACGAGAATGTAAATTAAGGCGGCGCAGGCAGAGTTAGAGTCTTAGAGATACTCATCAGAATTAATGAACCTTCCTTCTATTCAGAATAAAAATTTAATCAAAATAATTATATGTATACACATGTCTAATCGTCCGAGAATTGAATGATTCTTTTATCCGTTGGGCGTCGTAGATTTACTTTTACGTTATTTTCTATCTTTTCTTAAAAATATATATTCTATATATTCTACTCCCTCCGTCCCGCTAATTTTATCACATTTTTCCATTCCGGGCGTCCCACTAACTTTATCACATTTTCTTTTTTGGTAAAAAATTATCACAAACAATCAATATAATAATATTAAATATTCTTAAAAGACGTGCCAAAATATATAATTTTTTACCTTTTCATCGTACTATATTATTATAATAATGCCACCTTAATATCTGTGCCCACTAAGAAATGTGATAAAAATTATGGGACAGAGGGAGTATTATATTAAGGTGATGTGCTATGATGAATTTCGATGGGTCCTTTCAATGAACCAATCTGAATTTTTTATATTTCTATTAAAAAAATAAGAAAGACTTACTAAGCCAACCTTCCATATCATAATAATAACTACCAAACTGTATTTTTATTATATTACTTATTAAAACTATTTAATAATAACTAACTTTTTTATTGCGCACAAGTATGCCAAAATACTAGTAATTAAATGTTATATTTTCAGACTATCGATCAAAATTCAAATGGCAGCAAGTTTTTAAGAGTATTTCTTTAAAGTCCAAATTCCAAAATATGAACAGCATCAGATGCGATATTATTAATAATATCATAGGAGTATCACATTATTCCAATAAATGCATTCAGATCTCAATATTAAACAGAGAACTACTATAATGGGCCGTAATATCAGCCCAATAAGGGCCCATTTACAACACACCCCAATCACAAAGCTGAGCAAGTCGCCGACACTTTGTTGAAGAAGGTATAAATATGCTGACTAACTTCATCTGCTTTCTCCTCGTTGATGAAATGCCCAACGCCTTCCATTACAACGACTTCCTTCAATAGCGGCACATCTTTCTTGAATCCTCCGTTGTGTATGTACTCCTTCGCGCCGGGAGCATTGTACGTTATATCGACGTCGCCGACGATGAACTTTGCCGGCACCGTAACCTTCGCCCCCGTCCACGGCGCCGTGAGTTCCCAGTCTCTGCGATCGTCGGAAATTTAGGAAAAATGGGGGAGAAAAAAAATCAAGAACAGTGACTCCCTTCTTTCTCTTACAGGTCAAGAGCCCTGTAATAGTTTAAGGCTCCAGTGAAGCCAACTGCTTCGAATTTTCCGGCGTAGTAGTCGACGTCTTCTTCGCTCAGCCACGGCGGCAGAGGTATATCTGCGTTGGGAAATGGGTTTTCCTTTGGGAGGTAAAGAGGGTTTGGGCTATGGTATGTGAGGAAGCTCTTCAGAACATTCTTAGTCCCTATTTCGGCGAACTCTTTCTCAATCTTCCCTGGTTCCTACACAGAAAAGCAGAGCTTTCAATGATTAGGAAAAACGAAAACAGAGCCGCAGACACAAACCTGAAATCTGCAGATGTAATAATCGCCGCCGTAGACCGCCGTCAGAGTCTCGACGGGCTTATTGCTCGGACTCCTCTTGCTGAACGCCACGCTTAAGGTCACCAACGCCTTAACTCTGTCGCCTCTGTACAGACACAGCGCCCACGCCACCACCGCTCCCCAGTCGTGACCCACCACGAAAACCTTCTCCTCGCCCTTCGCCGCCACGGCGTCGATGAGGGCCACGACGTCGCCGACCAGGTGCAGGGTGGTGAACCTCGCGGGGGATTCGTCGTCGTCGCCGCCCCCGGCGGAGGAGATGGTGCCGGCGTATCCACGGAGGTCTGGCGCCACCGCGCGGAAGCCGCGGGCGGCGAGGAAGGACATCTGGTGCCGCCACGTGTACCAGCATTCAGGGAAGCCGTGGAGGAATAGTATCGTCGGGCCGTGGCGGCCCGCATGGGCCACGTTCATGTTAAGCCCGTTTATAACGTACGTTTTCTGCTCGATCTCCGCCGACATTTTTTGAACTATTGAAGCTAATGAGTAGCTACGTTTTTTCAAGCCTTTACGTAGTAGATATACGGAAAGAGAAGACCCACGCAAGGTAAAGTTCGTTCGTAGAAGATAACATAGTACATTGATGTCATGTGAAAAAGAATATTCTTACAACTAAGCTAAGCTTTTCCAACCCACCTACGTTGCTTTGCTTGCGACAAATTATTTTTTAATTGTCTTAAGTTGGTGTGCGCAAACGGCAATTGAAAAACGTAGCACACCTCATCAAGGCTGGCGGACCCTATAACTCTTTGGATGTCCACTTCTATATTTAATGATCAAATTTCAGCTGCTGTGTGCACCCAATAACATCATATATATTCGGAAACTAATTAACTAATATTAAAAGAATTTGCTTCATTAATAATAAATGACCGATCATGTCGTTCAAAAAGAATATAGAATAGCTAGATAGTGTTTACAAACCACCATCATTGTAATAGCATTATTATTTGTGAAACCCCTCTTCAATTTGACGACATTATTACACCGTCATCATCCCCGGCGTATAAGGCAAACCCGAATTCCTGACCCACTCATCTCCCTGGTAAACCGACCCGCCCGTGAACCCTTCCGCGGTCTTCGCCGTGAGCTTCTGAATACCCTTCCAAGCGACCCGCTTGGACGTATCCGACCCCGGCCCACGGTTCTGATACTCCCCATAGTAAAGCGTGTCCAAAGCGAAGTTCCCGATCCACGGCAGCCAACCCGCGGGCGAAATGAACCCTTCGATGTTGCTCTGCATGACTATGGTCCTCGAGAACTTCTTCTGCGGCCTTCCCAAGTATGCCTCGACCGGCGGCTGAGCCTCCACGAGCCCTGGCTCGGCCACCACGTCGCAGTTCTGAACCACGGTGACTCCCAATCCCCTCTTGTCGCTGCGGCCCTGAGCCGTGACGGTGCACGGGCGGTCCTCCATGGGGTTGCGTACGACCAGGCGGCACTTTTGCAATAGGGCGACGGCATCGCCGAAGACTGTGTCGACGGCGCCCGAGATGGTGCAGTCGCGGTAGTACTGGCGGTGGGCGTGGGCGTAGAGCGTGTTCTGATACCCGTCCATCTGCACGTTGTAGAACACCGCCTTGTCGCCCGAGACTCGGACCGCAACGCCCTGGTGGCCCTCGGGACCCGCCGTGTTCTCCACTCCGATGTCCCTGGCGAAGAATCCGTCGCCGTTGATCACTGCAGTGTTGGAAGTAAATTATATAAAATTAAAGGTAAATTGTATGCTATACTCTCATGTGGCTATAATGAAATGTATGACACTACCCTATTCTTTTTTATTTTGTGTGCTATGATAAACTTATCACCGTACCCATGTGTTGTCTATAACCTAGAATCATACCCCACAATTTGGGAATGTAAATGGCAAGGAGCAGATAATTAAATAAAGCTCGAGGGGTTTCTGTGCAGTTTTAGTGCAGTGGTCATTCAACATGCAGTTGTTAAGTATTTTATCTGAATTTTCGACGGCTGTGTGTGAATAGTAATTCTTTGAAAAGAAAAAGGTTAAGGGGCTTTACCGAGGGTGGCGGTGTGGAAGATGGGGGTGCCGGCGGCGTAGTTCTTGCTTCCGCTTATCTTGGTCTTGGTGGGTCCCTCGCCGATTAGGACGACATTGTTTACGCCGTGGGGAATGATGACCTTCTCCTTGTACACACCGGCCTTGACGAGGACGACGAACGTCTCGTTGCTGCCCGGCTTGGGAAGCGTGGCGGCGAGGGCGGCGTTGATGGTGGCGTACTTTCCGCTGCCGTCCTGGGCGACGACGACGTTGGGCCTCAGCGAGCCGGGCGGGGCAGCCATGAGCCTCCTAGCCGAGGCGTCGACGAACGAGGGGACAGAGCCGCCGGCGGCGCGGAGTAGGTGGCGGCCGTGGCGCTTCTTGGGCGGCGGCTTGATGTTGGCGTGAGGCTCCTCGCCGGGCGCGTAGTCGCTCGGGTCGAGGCCGTACAGCATGCGCGCCTCTTCTCCTTCTTCTCCCTCGGCGTTCAGGAGTCGGCGGTTGCTCAGGCCGAAGCTTCCGAGGTCCAGGGCGGAGAAGATGCTCGAGAATTGTCCCACCATTGCCAAGCCGTTGCTCGAGAGCTCCGAGGCGGTCCTCAACAGCTTCTTCATCTTCTCCCCAGTGTCGCCTGCCGAAGTTAGACAGTAAATCGTAAATCTCTTCAGCAATCTCTGTTTTAGAGATTGATGGCTTCAACTTGAAACCAATTGCCGATAGGTAAAGTTGCCCATATTAAATTGAGTCGGGTGAGTTGAACTATATGTCAAAACTCTCCCCACGTGTGGCATTATTGAAAGGCCTAACATGTGGACATGCAAATCGGAGGATTGCAAGTGAAGTCCCGAGATCGAACCAGCTCTGATACCATATAGAAATCGAGGGCCTCAACTTGAAGCCCTCGAATTCTAACAGAGTCCCAACAGACAGGTATGAGTATTTTTCTGCATAGGAAAAATACCGGTGGTGTTCTCGAACGCGTCGATGCAAGTATCCTGATAGGTAATGGCGCCGCTCAGCCACGTCTTTATATCCGCGAGGTACTCCTCCATCTTGTCCATCTCGAACTCGGAGACCCTGTCGAACGACCGCCTGAGGTCGTCGATGGATGTGTTGAGCGTCTCCTTGCAAACCTCGAGGGCGGCCTTGGTCCGCTCGTCAGCGGCGGCCTCCTTGAACAGGGCCGAGTCGTTGAGAACGCCCTCGATGTTCTTCACCGCGGCCTCGAATAGGACCTTGATGAGCTCCTTGGGGTCCGTCGTGTTAGCGTTGCTTAGGCTCTCCTCGCACGTCTCCTTGTAGTCGGTGGGCGCGCATATTGAGTGGACGGCCTTGGCCGTCGAGCCGATGGCCGGCGAGGCGGCCGACGTCGGCTCGGCCGGCTCGGCATTGTGCCGCACGGTGCTGACGGTGAGTGCCACGACCATGGCCACCAATAGGATGGAGGCTAGGCCGCCGACGGCTAGCTTCTTTTTGTTGGAATCGAATCCCATTATTTATTTGTTTATGTATATGTATTTATGTATTTTTGTTTATTAATATGACTAATTATTATTTTTTTATATAATCAGAGCTCTGAAGGGATGTGTTTTCTTTTTTGGGCAATGAGTCCGTTCCCCTTGAACCCTGAAGGACACGATTGTTGCTGGGGATTGGAGGAGTGCTTATATAGAGAGACATCGATGATTGTTTTTGAGGTTGTAATTTATTTTTGGTGAAATTGGAGGGATGTTCTTGATTCTAGGAAAGTAAAAGGTGGCCGTGCATGGAAATTTTTGTGGACGTCTTTAACGTACCATGCATGTGGTTTTCGTTCTTCTGTTTCTTTTTTTCTTTTTGAGCTTGGTTAATTATTTGATCTAGGATTAGTTAGGCTATAAATTTATATGATAAATGCCTTTTATATTGGATAAGATGCGTGGTTGAAGGCCGGCTCTCGAGTTAACTTTTAGTTATTTAATGTCACCATCTCATATTAGAACTACCAAAAGAGAATATAATCATATCATGTTTAACAATTATTAATCGTCAAAGTGTGTGTTAAAGCTTATCTAGAAACAAATTATATAAATTCAAGATATCATTCCAAGTTCGCATTTTTCTTCCTATTTTCTGCGCATAAGAATCTTACCACCATATGGATAAGAGTAAGATCAAAGATGCAAATAATATATGTAGTTGGACTATATGCCAAAGACACTTCAGATATTTTCTTCGTAACAGAATATATATTCTGGTTACAGAGATGGCTAAAAAAGCGACACGATTCGTCTTACTTGGCACTTGCACTTTCGGTTTGTTTTGATATGCTTCGAAATTTTTTTTGATATGCCTCTGAAAGGAATTTTGCAACGATGATGTTTCAATTTTACTGAGGAATTTGGTATGCCTGAATGGATACTTCGACTTGGGAATATTACAAGGTGATCTCTGAGCAAACTGTGAATCTTGGAGTACTTGCATGAAAGTCCTCAAGATTTTCCTACGTGTCTGAGGAACTGTATGCATTTCTGTAATACAACTATATATCACAATCACGTGCGTGGTAGTAAATATTCGTTGGCCGGGAAAAGAAAAAAAAATATATATATTCGAAGATTGTGCGAACACAATTTCCTTAAAACAGATTCGCTCCCTCACGTATGTGCTAGAGGTTTTGACGAGCGTCTGTTTCCCAGGATACTTCGAAATCTCGGCGTTCGTTTAGCACAAAAACGACACCGACAGCGAACGGAACAAGAGCGATATAACAGAACCAATTTTGAGAGATATTTGTATTTTCTTTTCTTTCTATTTCTTGTTTTTAATTCTTATGATTAATCACCTATTTATAGAACCCAAAATTTATTAAAGAAATAATTTATTGTTTTTTAATAAGATGACATAATGTTTGAGTGGTTTTAACCAACTCCAACATTTAATCAAAGCCATTAACTTGAGGAGTGGTTTTTAACCATTCCATCACTCAATTTGAGCCATGGACTTGAGTAGTGGTTAGCCATTACATGGGCCTTCTAGAAGTTGGGCCTTCTAGAAGTCGGGCCGTTATTGGGCCACTTCGAAGCCCAATAATATTTAATTTCGAAGCCCAATTCCTCATTCACATAAAATTTATAAAATCAACTATAATATAAATTTTCTAACAATATTCTTACATATTATATTATTCTTGCTTATGAGAAATGAAGATTATTGTTTGGTCAGAGCGCATCGCTTCACCACCGAGACCTTAATAATTGCAAATGAAGGGAATAGATTCGAAATGCCTTCTTTCGATAAGGTCTAATATACTCAAGATAGGGTAGTGTAGGTACTCTCATCTGAAAGGAATCATGAGAAAAGTTGCATATAATTGATGTTTTTCCAAGTGTTAAGAAAGCAAAAGTAAGGAGGGCCTTATCCTTGTCTCCCATTTATCAGGTCCTCTATATATATTAACCTCATAGTGTATCGAATTCTTCGCAGAAACAAAGAAATTACAAGCTTCACCAATAATTAACTCTCTAATGGCCAATAATAATCTAAACAACGAAAAGCTGTGTAGGATTGGTAAGGAAGGCTTCGAACTCATCGATCAGTTCTTCGTAAGAAAGGAAGGGAAAAAGTCGTCGTCGCCTAATGTTCATCAGAGAAATAAACCCGCTAATAGAGGGCCTCAAGCGAAAAACCGTAGTTACGTCTATTATCCTCAAGAATCTCATGTTTACTACACAAATCCAGCTTCTGCTATAGAAGCTACGGTCATAAAGGGCCATAATGACAGCTTTGCTGCTCGAGGAGGTGATGTTCTTGGATTTTAGTAGAAAAAAGACTTCACTGAGATGCTTTTTTATTCTCAATATATGTAAATGATGTAAATTATAACTTGTGGGGCTTTTATTAGTCTGCTGCTGTTATGTAATATTAGGTCTTATAAGTCTCTCCTGACCAACTCGATCAAGAAAATAAGGATGAGTTGCTGTAATGAATGTAAAATCATGCATAGTTAAAATGATACCGTAAGGTTTGAATAAGCTTATAAGATATCACAATCGGGCGAAAAGCTTTGTTAGGCCGATTTATCCAACCTTGATCTGATTCATAGGATTAGTATTACCTTAGACGATGATTACGGAAGCGATTGATCAGTAATACCTCTGGACGGATTGTAGAGTTGGAACAATGAACGCGCGAGTTCTTCAGCGAAAGTCGTCAACTCTATTAATGAATCAGCAACCCTAAACACTGATGTGTTTAGGGTATTTATACATAAGCCCTAATGGGCTAACTGGGCCCAAAATAACTAATATACCCACAAGTCGGGTATATTTACAATTAAGTCCTAGGGCAGAATAAAACTACAAGATTAAGACAACCTGATTTAATTGAACACAATAAAATATTCCTAACAATCTCCCCCTTTGTGTTCAATTTGCAATTCAGCGCTGGTTATCTTCGTCTTGTAATCGTACTGAGTCCTCAAAGAACACGTATCAGAGTTGCGTACGTGAAAGCGTTTGCATGCGTGTTCTTCTTAATTCACATCCTCCTTTATCTTGTCTTGTGACCTCTTCTTTAGGAGATCCAAGATCACCGTGTTTCGATCTTCTCTTCTTGCGTTCCAGCTCTCCCTTCGATAGTCGCGACTCCCCCTATATTTGTTCAACCTTGTGTTGGGATTGAGAGTTTTCTTTAAACTCGAAGAGCTGTACACGAGTCGACAGCTTTGATCTTGAAGTCCATGCTGAAGTTGTTGGCCGTATCTTGTCATTTGAGTCCGATCTCTCCGTTCGCTTGTAGCTCAACTCCCCCTACGTTTGGTCAATCTTACGTTGTGATTGGGGTGTTTCTTTAAAATCGGAGAGTCGTACATGAGGCGACAACTTCAATCGTTGGACTCTGTGGTCTTCGTTTGATTCTTGACGACACTTGAGATTTGGCATTTTCTGATCTATATTGCACTTTCATCGTGGTGCTGCTCCCATTTTGCTCTAGTTCTCCTCCCCCTCATGAAGATCGAGCTAGGGAGATCGTCATGCGATAGGTCAAAATGGGGCGTCGTCTTTGGCAAGAAGATCGCGTCGTCGGGACAAAATGATGGAGTTGATTTCGCGGCGAAAATGGTGGATGCTCAGATTGGATAATAATCTGACGGAGCCACAAAGGCAATCCGTCGACACGACTTCAGAGTTAAACTCTGAGACGTGGCCTGTGATAACAGGGCTTTATAAACCGGGGCCACATAGGCGTCCCGTTAACATCAGTCTAGGAGCATAGCTCATAGGCGATGGCCTGAAACCGTTGTTGTTTTGATGTTGCAACGGCAGGACTTCCTTCCGATCATCGACGCATGTCGTAGTAGGACATGTCTACGAAAGTTCTGATCTGGTCACAAAGTCCAGATAAGAAAAAAGTGTATGTGTCCTAAAAAGATATAAATATTTGGATGGTGAGGACACACTAGACTCGATGTGTTCAATAAAATTCAGTGGTATGGGGCTGACTACCACTTAGTTCAATATCTCCTGCTCCCAAGTGAAGCAGTGTTAGGTTATGCGGCTCCCCGTGATTTAGTGAAACATCGGTCTGTTGGGAGATCGATGAGTGGGTAAGGCTCGGTTGTGCATGCGCCGTTGGACCTAATGCGACGACTTCTACCCGGGGGCTAATAAAATTAGCACCTGTACCTATGGGGGTTGGTCCGAGTAATTTGTGACTAAGGGAATTTTGTATCTTCCGCTCTTCGGTCTTGTCAAGAATTTCCAAATACGGGTAGCTCTATGAACTTGACTCGTCACTAACACTCGGCTACGTTCCGGATTAGGTTCAGTTTGGTCTGACTGAACCATGGGAACTTAGAATCCATGCATTCGTCAATTTGGTGAGTGCTGCTTGATCAGCGAGTTGGAGCAGGTCGGTTGAGATCATCTTCGTGATAGTGTACGGTTGTCACGCCTTTTGGAATTCTTGAACTCGTGTAGGCTTGAGATTCGTCCTTCAAATATATCTTTGGAAGACAGGGGAACTCTTTTGAAGCAAGATTACGAGAGTATGAGGCCTTTCCTTTTTTTTTTGGCCTTTCCTGTTCTTAATTTTTTTTTTATATATATGTATTGTCTTATTAATAATATAATAGTAACTATATATTATATTTATATATGGATATATAGATATATATATATATATATAGATATATTATTCCTCCCTCTCAAATCATGCTTCTTAAAACTGAATTACTCCCCCTCAAAAGATGCATATTCGGATTATCGTTCGAAAGTCTCTTTCCCTACGTTTGGTTGCTCGCATCGCTAACCAGTCGTGTCTGTGGAGCAACCCGAGATGCCATACACGCTGGGATCTTTGGCTGCCTTCATCGCATACCAGTCATGAGTGTGGAGCAGCTCTCTTTGTACCTACTCATGCTGGGATATCTGTAAAATATTATCGGGCCTTTGGTACCCATTTTTGGATGGGTCCTCCCTTGTTAGCAGAAAACGAGTTAGGCAAATTTGATTCAGATATTGATCCTAAGTCATCATTTGAAGTCCTATTCAATTTGATTTGTGATTTAGGAATCCATAGCTTCAATCCTTGTTTTGAGTGTTGAGGGGATGTGGAGTGATGTTTTTGCTTGGGCACCCAAATTTGTTTAACATTAGGATTATGCCCAGTTGAGTTCTTCTGCATCAATCGATTGAATACGGGAGTGGTCGAGACGTGGCTTGCATGAGATGATGGCTGTCGAGTAGAAGAGTGATGCATCTTATAAATATTAGATTTATTAAAACGGGAAACATCACAATACTTAATAGTCTTCGAAGAAATGGAGTTATGTTCATCAGAAGCATAGTTTGTAGAGTACAAAGCCTTGGTAGGAGAGAGCTTAGATTTTGATTTCCTGACCCAGTCCATCGTCTTCGCCTTCTTGGTTAGTTTCTTGCCTGTAGCTAAATTTGACACTTTATTAGGAGTTAAATCATAAGTCGAAGAAGAACCAACTTCAGATGAATGATCATTGAGATTTCTTAGGAGGAAAATTTCATTTAGTAGTTTCTCTTTTTCGAACTTGAAGATTTCAATTTGATTTTGGTGTTCCTTTGCTTGTAGTTTAATGGTGTTCTGGAGACGCGAGATTTCAGCGAGAAAGTCAGTCGTTCCTTTTGTTTGTATCTTGTCTAGTTGAGTTTGCGAGCCTGACTTAGCAAAGAAGCGTGCATCATTCTTGATTGTGCTAGCATATGCTAATCTAAAACGAGAATTTAGGGCAAGTGCATCATCGTAGGAATAGTAATGATTTGAAGGAGACGCGTAGTTTTCAAATAGCAGATCATGTCTTTTGGCTTTTTCTTTCACTTTAATTTCCTTGTGGAGTGACGCTTCTAACTTAGACTTAGCTGAATGCAATGGTGGGGATAAACATATGGGGTTGTTGACTTGTTTTTCGAGTGAGGAGATGATTGTCAGAAGTACGTCTTTCTCCACTTGGAAGGCAATCTTTTCGGACTCAAGAGTCGAGCGCAAATCACAGATTTCCTTGAGAGATGCTGGGATATATGTAATAGAGGGATTTGAATTTTGGCCACTTACGTCTTCTGAAGAGGGTGTATATAGAGGTAAGTAGTCGTCTTCAGACAAGGATGTGTCCATGGTTCTGTCACGTTTATTCAGTTCTTCGTAGTCAAATGGGATTTCTACCCTGTCCTCTCTATTTCTCTTTTTCTTTTCTAGGATGTCAATTGTAGATGAATTAGTGAAAGGGAGTAGACTGGGTATATTTAAGCCTAGGAAGCTAATATCATAAAGAGGGAGGGGTTTCTTGTAATATCCGTAAATTTTAATACGGGATTTTGTTGTAATTAATTATGTTATTTTGAGAATTAGGAAAATTTGTGGAGAAATTTAAGTTGTTTAACTAAAATATAAATTTCAATAAAATCAAATAACCTTGAAATTCACTAAAGAAATAGATTTATAATGGGGCTAGTTGAATATGATGAATTGGGCTAAACTTATTTAGTTGCTCAACTTAGGCCCATATTAATTATTGAGATAAGCATTAATAAAAAGGATTGCTTAATACTAGAGGAAATCACGTCATCTTATGTCCCATCAGTTATGCTTTCAAGGGTTAGTATTTCTCCAACGATTTTAATATCGAAAGCCACTAAATATGAAAACCTAAGAACAAAGTGATCAAGAACGTGGGTAAAAAGAAGCTCCCAACAATCGACAAACAACAGAACTAATAAATCGAAGACTGTGATAAGGAAGGTATTACTATCAATCTTATAATCTTTATTCTCACGGTTATATTGGGGTATCTTGTGTGATTATGTTGGGATATTTTCGAATTATAAATACAACTTAGGGTTTAGATTCTGAAAAATGGAAATTATCGTGTTTGAGTGTTTATATCATATGAAGAATGGGTTTGGTGACTTTCGAATAAGTGATGTTCATGAGGATTAATAGTCTCGATGAAAGCTGTGTTTTGAATGTATAAATGTCGATACATGATATGGTAGGAAGATGTCGAGACATGTTTAGGAAAATGTCGACATAGATCTCGTGTTGTGTTTTGTCTCGACATTTATTAGATGTCAAGAGGTGGTAGATATCGACATTTTATAGGTTTCGACATTTATCACAGAATGAAAGTCTCGACTTTTACCAGCTATACAATTCGACATCTTCCTATCACTCACATCTCGACATTTTCTATTATGCTAAAACTCGACATTTCAATTTTAATCAAGGTCTCGATATTATCAATAGGTCTCGATATTATCAATAGGTCTCGATATTATTAATAGATCTCGATATTTCATATTATATGTATACCATGGTCTCGACATTTTACAAAGGTTTCGATATTTTATTTTAATAATCTCGACATTTATATTAAAGACCTCGATAGTTGTATAAATATTTCGACATTGTGTTTTAATTAATAAATTTTTGGTATTTTAGAATTTTGCTATATCTAGGGTTTTCAATATTTTAGGGTTTTCTATAATTAGGGTTTGGGATCTTAAAAAAAAAAAACTTATACAGTTTAGCAAATACTGATATAATAATATTTATTTATACAGAGAATCGACTTATAGGGATTCCATCAGACTTTTTATTTGACGCTAGCAGGAGGACAGGTAGGTGGATTATCCATCTACAATGCGTAAACACAATTATGTGTTTCATGTGATTATGTGGTTTACGTGACTTATGTGATTTACATGTTTTACGTGCGTTTTATATAAATCATGTTTTATGATATTTTTATATGAATGGCACGTGCATATCACGTTAGGGCGAGAGATGTTTATACCGTAGTGTGACGGTAATAATATGAGATATTGACGTACGGGGTAGAAAGAGATGCTTGTGATTGGTGACTCTTAGAGGAGTCGAGGTTGGGCTCACTGGGCACCTGGCGGAGACAGACGTGATCGATCTGTCTACCCGGACGTGATCGATTCGGGGTGCATACCGCCGGATGGGATTTGCTTTTTGATTGGTGCGGGAGATATACGACCTGGTAGGAGGACATTGACGTGATCGATCAGTGCACTACCGGCGTAGCTCGCCGCGAGACTTGGGGGTGGCCTCCCAGTAGTCTATTGCGCGCGGAGGTGTCGAGCCTAACCTAGGGCCCTGTGTTGTGTGAAATAGGAATGTGGGAAAAGAAGAGTGTGCATTATATTATGTTGTGAGATATTGGGTTTGGGTTGAGTGCACACTTGCATACATGCATTTTATTCACCTACTGGGCAAATTGCTCAGTGTTTACGTGTTGTAGGTACTGAGTCCGTCGCTGATACGCGTCGTGACTGAGGCGGCTGGTGGCGGTGCTCCACGGACTTTTGAGGGCGGGCGGTACATGGATGAAGACCTGTGGAGCGGCTTTAGGACTTTTGGTTATTTTGATATTTTTGGGGCTTCGGCCCGTGTACAGAGATAACGATGTAGACGTATTTTTATATTAGTATATATTATTTTAGGAAAAAGTTTTAATTAGACGGGCCTTCCGCGGCTTACGTTGCGGAAATCCGCCACTAATCATACTTAGAAAAGTAGGGTCGCCACAGGTGGTATCAGAGCGTAGGCTTTAGATTCTGAAGACTGTCCATGTACTGCCGCTCAAAAGTCTGGAGAACCAGCCTGGCCTGTAAGTTACTTCTTGAGTATGTGATTACGTGTTATTTGATACATGTGCTCTCTATGACTAATTGTAGAAATAGTTAAGAAATGCCAAGGACACGTAGAGAAGCGGGTGAAACTAGTCGTAGGGCGGGTTCCGAATCCCCACCGAATGAGGACCGCTCTACCATTCATCAGTTAACTGATCTGATTCGGCGGCAGTCCGATCAGATTAACGATCTTATTCATCGCCAAAATTCCTCGGAACGTCACTCGTCCCCTGGCCTAGAACGTGTAGAGGCTGCCGGGGAAAGGTTCCGACGGTTAAATCCCCCTTCGTTCGAGGAGGCAGTCGATCCTACCTTTGCGGAGGATTGGCTCAGAACAATAGAAAATATGTTCCGAGTTAGCCACCTGCCTGATACGGAAAAGGTGACGTGTGCCACCTTTATGTTACGTGGGAACGCGGGCTATTGGTGGGACACCATCCAGGTGCTCGAGGATCCCACTATGATGACCTGGGAGAGATTTAAGACCCTCTTCCGAGGAAAGTACTTCACGGCGCCAGATCGAGCGCAGAAGCTGAACGAGTTCATCAATCTGAAACAAGGAGGGATGTCTGTAGCAGACTATATCCGCAAATTCGAGCAATTGTCTAGGTTTGCGCCACATATCGTGGCCACAGACGAGCTGAAAATAGAACGTTTTCTGGAAGGTCTCAAACCTGAGATCTTCCGAAGCGTTAGCATGTATGATACTGAAGGAAAGACTTACGCTCGTATCGCGGAACGAGCAATATTAGCTGATCAAGCAGAGAGTAGAGTTACCAAGGCTCAAGATGCCAAACGACGAGCAGAGGTGCAACAAGTAGGAGGGCGTCAGAAACGCCCGTTCTTTGGCAAGAATCTGAACAATCGTGGAAATCAACCAGGCCAACATAACTGGAGACCGAGGCCAAACCAAGGACCAGCTAACGTTTCGAACCGACCCCTAAACACTGTACCCCAGTGTCGGCAGTGTGGGCGCTACCACTACGGAGTATGCCATGGGCCGAGACCAAACCTAACTCCCCAGTGTTTTCGGTGTGGAAAGATTGGCCACTATGCCAGGGCCTGTAACGAGAAAATACCGCAAGCTTCGAATCAACCCTTAATCCGACCTCCACCGGTTCCAGCACGCGTCTTTACTTTGACAAACGAGGAAGCTGAAGCAAACCCTTCGGTAGTAACGGGTACGTTAACTATTTATGACGTGCCCACTTCTGTGTTAATCGACTCTGGGGCCACACATTCATTTGTGTCGGTCAATTATGTGGAAAAGGTGGGAGTTTCTCCTACCTTATCTGAGTGCAACTACATAGTTACCCTACCACACGGTGATCCGACACGCACTAACCAAGTGCTGGGAGGATGTTCTGTGAACATTGAGGGTAGAGATCTGAGCGTCGACCTGATTGTGATCCCAATGAACGATTATGATGTTATTTTTGGGATGGATTGGCTTTCGAAATACGGAGCCATCATAGATTGCAACAAGAAGGTCGTAAAATTTCAACTGCCCGAAGAAGAGGTGTTCACTTTTTCGGGAAAAACTACTTTGAATCGTATTCCGCAAATCTCTGCGTTGAAGGCTCAACGACTGTTGAGATCCGGTTGTGAGTCTTATCTCGTATATGCAGTGAAGGCAGAGGAGTTACCTCAGCCGGAACTGAAGGACGTACCGATAGTTAACGAACATGCCGATGTATTTCCCGATGATCTCCCGGGGTTACCCCCTGATCGAGAAATACAGTTTACGATAGATTTGATGCCGGGGTCTGCCCCTATTTCTAAGGCTCCTTATCGACTAGCACCGAATGAACTGAAAGAATTGAAGGAACAACTGGAGGACTTGTTGCAGAAGGGGTTTATTCAACCCAGTTTTTCACCATGGGGAGCGCCGGTTTTATTCGTGAGAAAGAAAGACGGGTCGATGCGACTATGCATCGACTATAGGGAACTGAATAAGATCACGATCAAGAATAAATATCCGTTGCCGAGGATCGATGATCTGTTCGACCAACTACAGGGTGCTACGGTATTCTCGAAAATTGACCTCCGTTCGGGATACCATCAGTTGAAGATCAGGGAGGTAGATGTTCCTAAAATCGCATTCAGTACTAGGTACGGCCATTACGAGTTTCTGGTCATGCCTTTTGGACTGACAAATGCCCCAGCTGCTTTTATGGACCTGATGAATCGGGTCTTTAAGAACTATCTCGACCGTTTCATAATCGTCTTTATTGACGACATTCTGATCTATTCTAAGACAAAAGAAGAACATGAGAGTCACTTACGAATCGTCTTAGGAATCTTGCGTAAGAAACAGCTCTACGCCAAATTCAAGAAATGCGAATTTTGGCTTGAGCAAGTAGCTTTCTTGGGACACGTGATTTCCGGGAGTGGAATCTCCGTGGACCCGAGTAAGATTGAGGCCGTGAACAATTGGCCACGACCAACTACTCCGACCGAGGTTCGAAGTTTTCTTGGGCTTGCGGGATATTACCGTAAGTTCATAGCTGACTTCTCTAGCATAGCCTCGACTTTGACGAACCTGACCAGAAAGAACATACCTTTCAAGTGGTCTGAAGCTTGCGAACAAAGTTTTCAGGAGTTGAAAAAACGACTCACATCTGCTCCTATTCTGACTATACCCTCGGGAACTGGAGGATTCTCAGTCTATAGTGATGCCTCGAAAAACGGACTGGGATGCGTGTTGATGCAAAATGGGAAGGTGATCGCTTATGCTTCACGGAAACTAAAAGAATACGAAAAGAACTACCCAACTCACGACTTAGAACTTGCAGCAGTTGTCTTCGCCTTAAAGATTTGGAGACACTACCTTTACGGAGAACGGTGCGAAATCTTTACAGACCATAAGAGTCTGAAATATTTCTTCACCCAGAAAGAGCTGAATATGAGACAACGACGATGGCTGGAACTTGTAAAGGACTACGACTGCGTTATTAATTATCATCCAGGCAAAGCGAACGTAGTCGCAGACGCGCTCAGTCGAAAGGCGATGAGTACGGAATTGCACAGACTTGGAGTGGAAATAGTCAATATAGGCGAGCTCGAAACGAGACTAGCAACGCTAACTCTTCAGCCGACGTTGCTAGAACGAATTCAAAAAGCACAAGAAGATGATGAATTTTACCTGAAGGTGAAAGACGCACTACCCGAAGACTTCGAAATCCGGACAGATGGAACCTTATTATACAAGAATCGGCTATACGTGCCCAACGACGAGGAGTTACAACGAACGATAATGACAGAAGCCCACGCAACAACATACTCTGTACATCCGGGAGCTACAAAGATGTACCAAGATTTACGGATGATATATTGGTGGCCGGGAATGAAGAAGGATATCGCCACGTTCGTAAGTAGATGTATGACGTGTCAGTTGATCAAAGCGGAACACCAGCGACCAGCTGGAACTCTTCAGCCTTTACCGATTCCTGAATGGAAATGGGACCATATCACGATGGACTTCGTCGTCGGTTTGCCTAAAACGACGAAAGGCCACGATGCTATTTGGGTGATCGTGGATCGCCTAACCAAATCAGCCCATTTTATTCCTATCAGCTCTACTTTTTCCATGGAACGCTACGCTGAATTGTATATTCAGGAAATTGTTCGACTCCATGGGATCCCAATTTCTATCGTCTCGGATCGAGATTCGAGATTTCTGTCCAATTTCTGGCAAAGCTTACAGAAAGCGATGGGTACTAAGCTCTCGTTCGGTACTGCATATCATCCCCAGACCGATGGACAGTCTGAACGGACGATCCAAACCCTTGAGGACATGTTACGAGCGTGCGTCCTAGACTTCAAGGGAAATTGGAGCAAATATTTGCCGCTGATCGAATTTTCTTACAATAATAGCTTCCATGCTACGATCGGGATGGTACCGTACGAGGCATTGTACGGGCGTAAGTGCCGATCTCCTATTCACTGGGATGAAATAGGTGAACGGGCATTACTGGGACCAGATATGATCCGTGAGACTACAGAGGCCGTGACGAAAATTCGAGAACGAATGCGAACCGCTCAGAGTCGACAGAAGAGTTATGCAGATCATCGCCGACGACCCTTGGAGTTCGCAGAAGGGGATCAAGTATTTCTAAAGATCTCCCCAATGAAAGGAGTAAAGCGTTTTGGAAAGAAGGGCAAGCTAAGTCCCAGATACATAGGCCCTTTCAAGATAATCAAACGAGTCGGCGAGGTTGCGTATCAGTTAGGATTGCCGACTTCCCTATCACAAGTTCACGACGTATTTCACGTATCGACATTACGAAAATACGTCGCGGACTCGAGCCATGTTATCCAGAACGAGCTTCTTTATCAACAGCTCAAGCCCGACTTGAGTTACGAAGAGAAGCCTGTAGAAATTTTGATGTACGAGTCAAAACGACTACGGAATAAGACTATTCCACTAGTTAAAGTTCTGTGGCGGAATCAATCAGTTGAGGAAGCCACGTGGGAGCGTGAGGATGATATGAGAGTTCGTTATCCCGAATTATTCCAGTCGGCGTAATTTCGGGGACGAAATTCTTTTAAGGGGGGGAGGATGTAATATCCGTAAATTTTAATACGGGATTTTGTTGTAATTAATTATGTTATTTTGAGAATTAGGAAAATTTGTGGAGAAATTTAAGTTGTTTAACTAAAATATAAATTTCAATAAAATCAAATAACCTTGAAATTCACTAAAGAAATAGATTTATAATGGGGCTAGTTGAATATGATGAATTGGGCTAAACTTATTTAGTTGCTCAACTTAGGCCCATATTAATTATTGAGATAAGCATTAATAAAAAGGATTGCTTAATACTAGAGGAAATCACGTCATCTTATGTCCCATCAGTTATGCTTTCAAGGGTTAGTATTTCTCCAACGATTTTAATATCGAAAGCCACTAAATATGAAAACCTAAGAACAAAGTGATCAAGAACGTGGGTAAAAAGAAGCTCCCAACAATCGACAAACAACAGAACTAATAAATCGAAGACTGTGATAAGGAAGGTATTACTATCAATCTTATAATCTTTATTCTCACGGTTATATTGGGGTATCTTGTGTGATTATGTTGGGATATTTTCGAATTATAAATACAACTTAGGGTTTAGATTCTGAAAAATGGAAATTATCGTGTTTGAGTGTTTATATCATATGAAGAATGGGTTTGGTGACTTTCGAATAAGTGATGTTCATGAGGATTAATAGTCTCGATGAAAGCTGTGTTTTGAATGTATAAATGTCGATACATGATATGGTAGGAAGATGTCGAGACATGTTTAGGAAAATGTCGACATAGATCTCGTGTTGTGTTTTGTCTCGACATTTATTAGATGTCAAGAGGTGGTAGATATCGACATTTTATAGGTTTCGACATTTATCACAGAATGAAAGTCTCGACTTTTACCAGCTATACAATTCGACATCTTCCTATCACTCACATCTCGACATTTTCTATTATGCTAAAACTCGACATTTCAATTTTAATCAAGGTCTCGATATTATCAATAGGTCTCGATATTATCAATAGGTCTCGATATTATTAATAGATCTCGATATTTCATATTATATGTATACCATGGTCTCGACATTTTACAAAGGTTTCGATATTTTATTTTAATAATCTCGACATTTATATTAAAGACCTCGATAGTTGTATAAATATTTCGACATTGTGTTTTAATTAATAAATTTTTGGTATTTTAGAATTTTGCTATATCTAGGGTTTTCAATATTTTAGGGTTTTCTATAATTAGGGTTTGGGATCTTAAAAAAAAAACTTATACAGTTTAGCAAATACTGATATAATAATATTTATTTATACAGAGAATCGACTTATAGGGATTCCATCAGACTTTTTATTTGACGTTAGCAGGAGGACAGGTAGGTGGATTATCCATCTACAATGCGTAAACACAATTATGTGTTTCATGTGATTATGTGGTTTACGTGACTTATGTGATTTACATGTTTTACGTGCGTTTTATATAAATCATGTTTTATGATATTTTTATATGAATGGCACGTGCATATCACGTTAGGGCGAGAGATGTTTATACCGTAGTGTGACGGTAATAATATGAGATATTGACGTACGGGGTAGAAAGAGATGCTTGTGATTGGTGACTCTTAGAGGAGTCGAGGTTGGGCTCACTGGGCACCTGGCGGAGACAGACGTGATCGATCTGTCTACCCGGACGTGATCGATTCGGGGTGCATACCGCCGGATGGGATTTGCTTTTTGATTGGTGCGGGAGATATACGACCTGGTAGGAGGACATTGACGTGATCGATCAGTGCACTACCGGCGTAGCTCGCCGCGAGACTTGGGGGTGGCCTCCCAGTAGTCTATTGCGCGCGGAGGTGTCGAGCCTAACCTAGGGCCCTGTGTTGTGTGAAATAGGAATGTGGGAAAAGAAGAGTGTGCATTATATTATGTTGTGAGATATTGGGTTTGGGGTTGAGTGCACACTTGCATACATGCATTTTATTCACCTACTGGGCAAATTGCTCAGTGTTTACGTGTTGTAGGTACTGAGTCCGACGCTGATACGCGTCGTGACTGAGGCGGCTGGTGGCGGTGCTCCACGGACTTTTGAGGGCGGGCGGTACATGGATGAAGACCTGTGGAGCGGCTTTAGGACTTTTGGTTATTTTGATATTTTTGGGGCTTCGGCCCGTGTACAGAGATAACGATGTAGACGTATTTTTATATTAGTATATATTATTTTAGGAAAAAGTTTTAATTAGACGGGCCTTCCGCGGCTTACGTTGCGGAAATCCGCCACTAATCATACTTAGAAAAGTAGGGTCGCCACATTTCTTGACTGTTTGTACGGAACCTGGAACAAAGCCTAATCCTTCACGGGGATCATAAAATTCTATGTCTCTAGGCTTGTTTAGAAAAATCGTTCTATCTGTTTGTCCTCTTTTTGTTAGGAGATCCTCAAGTTTCTTTATTTTGGAATATAGACGATTTCGTTCCTTGGATAAGAATTCATATTTTTGGGATATGGAATTACGCTCTTGCTCACTCTTCTTGAAATCATTTTCCTTTTCGGAAAGTTTTTCTTCTAGATCTCTTATCCTAGTCCCATGTCTGAGGGATGTATCCTGAGCTTGTTCAAGAAACGAGTTTAACTTAGCCTTTTCTACTAGTTCAGTTCGCAAGACCTTTTCATTGTTCGCTAACCTAGTTTCTAGTTTTCTTAATGATTGGTTTTCACTAGACATAGATGTTAGTCTATCTTGAAGAATTGAGATCTCTAAATATAGATCAGAGTAAGAATCGTGTACCTCAGTTTCTGAAGATGAGTCAGTTGTGGGAGTGGCTGCAGTGTTGTGCGCCTCATCTTCAGAGTCAGCTTCGACGTTTGCCATGGGGCGCAGGCCAACACACGCGGCGCAAGGGTCTCTGTGCGGGGAATTTCTGAGATTTGATATCTCCTCTAAAAGTTTTTCCTTCTCCGCTCGAAAACCTACTCTTTCCGATTCCAAGGTTGCGTTTAATTTGGAAATTTTACTGGCAACCTCCGGAATTTCCAACCACGAGATAGGTCTATTACAATGTAAATCGTTTTGCTCGTCAAGCGCCGAAAAAGAATTTTGGTCGACTAGCTTCGCAATAATTGTCTCTAAAGGGATAGATCTAGTATACCATTTATTGAGGTATTTAAAAATAATCTCATATTGTTGAGCGGCAACATTCCACTCAGTTGCTATGAGTTCTAGATGATTTAGCTCAAGTAATTCACGCTTTAATTCCTTAATTTCTTTAGCTTGTTCATTCGCTTTCTGTTCCCAATGATACGACATATTGAAAGTGGATATTGAAAGTTAGTTCTAGAATTATTTTGGTTGGATATGGATCTTAATCGTGTTGATCAGCTAAAATCATAGATCAAAAAAATCAAATGATGTTAGAGGATATATAAATATATATAGGAAATAAGATAATCACAAGATAATAAAAACTAGGGAAGTGCAATTTTCGTTGAATGATGTAGATATGTAAATTTTTTTTTTTAATATATGTATGTAATGGTTAAATAACAATGACGGCTTGTTTTGATATGTGGGTATGAGTGTGTATTGGTGTGTATGGGGTGTGTATGAATAAGTTGGCTTGTGTTTGATATCTGTGTATAGACATACATACCTTGTATGGCTATACACGTCTATTACAAGGATTTTGGTTATAGGCCTTGTATATTCATACCCACCTCTAAGGTGGTTATGGGGTGTGTATCACTAATCCATATACACCTATACACATCTCAAACACATCTATCAAACACAATTAATATCATTACACAAATAATTAATACACACATATCAAACATATTAAAATATAACATCAACAAAATCCTTGTATAGCTATATACAAATAACTTATACCCATGTAATCCCTAAACACGATATCAAACGAGCCCTGAGTAATGAAGAGCTAAGGCCACGTTGATGACTTTGCTAAAATGATGACTCAATGATAAAGAAATAACGTGCAATGATCCAAATTTTTTTTTTAATTATTATTATTATTATTTTTTTTTTATTAAATCTGTCGAAATGGAGCTCCAATTGATAAAGTTGATTGAAGCTTTGGAGCTGCTTGCTGTTGAAGCTCGAGTAGGTAGTTTTCAGAAATTGGATGTAGTTTTCAAGGTGCTTAATCAATAGACTTTGTCAAAGAATAACGGTGAAAATCAAAGTTGGCTTTCGTAAACTTTAAAGTTCGAGATAGAATTTGCGGACTACGAAGATAAGGGATATCGAGATCCTTAGGATTTCGAATTAAGTTCTGTTTTTTGAATTGTAGCTTCTCGAGAATTTCCTTTGAGATAAAAGAGAGATGTCGAGAACTTCGAGGAAAATGGCGAGAGGCTTTGAAAAGAAATTCGAGATCTTATAATTGGGAAATATTTCGAGTGGGATGTCGAGATATGCTTAAGGCTGAAATTCGAGAGATACGTCTAGAAGTATGTCGACAGAGCAAAAATGAGTAATATTTTGAAGATGTCGAGAACTTAGTTGTCGAGACTTTGGATTTCGAAGAGCTTAGATGTCGAGACCTTGGATTTCGAGAGCAATTGAGAAACTTCAAAAGTCGAGTACTTCAAATGTCGTGAACTTATATCTTAGCAAAATGTCTGAGATAAATGTCGAATAGAAATGTCGAGATAGAATGTCGAATAGAAATGTCGAATAGAAATGTCAAGATAGAATGTTGAATAGAAATGTCGAAATTCTTATTTTAATAAAGATGTCGAGATAGAGACGTCGATATAAATTTCGATATGAGTTTCGAGATACTGAATGGGGATATCGAGATCTTGATGTCGAGATTCTTACTTAGTAAAATGTCGGGGCAGATGTCGAGCTAGATGAGCAATTCAAACTGAGAGATTTCGAAGAGTATCTCTTCTTCGAAAAATTTCTGTTCGTCGTCAGAATCTGTTCTTCGGCAGAAAAAAAAGGCAAATAGACTGATAATTTCGATGAAGTATTACGAGAAGGCAGATTTGCACCTATGAGTTCTTCAGAAGCAGAGAGAAATCTGGAAATTTTGGCGTGAGAAAAAAAGACGAAATTCGAACAGAGTAAAATATCAATAAACTTCGACGAGTTTGATCCACGATTTCGTCTCTGATACCACTTGTTAGGCCGATTTATCCAACCTTGATCTGATTCATAGGATTAGTATTACCTTAGACGATGATTACGGAAGCGATTGATCAGTAATACCTCTGGACGGATTGTAGAGTTGGAACAATGAACGCGCGAGTTCTTCAGCGAAAGTCGTCAACTCTATTAATGAATCAGCAACCCTAAACACAGTGTTTAGGGTATTTATACATAAGCCCTAATGGGCTAACTGGGCCCAAAATAACTAATATACCCACAAGTCGGGTATATTTACAATTAAGTCCTAGGGCAGAATAAAACTACAAGATTAAGACAACCTGATTTAATTGAACACAATAAAATATTCCTAACAAGCTTAATGAACACCTTTTGCCCATAAATTAATGTTCTTGGCTTTGATGAAATATAAATCTGTTATTCTTCTAAAATCAGTTCCCAGAACAATGCTATTTACATCTATAGTATGCTGTATGCATGAACAATAACCAGCTTTTGAAGCTAAGAAATTCAGAGAATAACAAATTTGCACTGTTTTCTTGATGGGAAATGTTTCAGATTTTTAATTAACTTCGCTGCTCGAACTTGCCATAAACTTAAATAGTTTCATATGAGGGAGAACGACATTTTAGTCCCCGATATTTGGAGCATGAACATTTTCTGTCCCCCATGTTGCAAGGTGTCACTTTTAGTCCCCAATCTTATCGATTTTTGGACGATTTTGATCCATCGATTAATTTGATCGCTAACTTAGATGGAATTTAACACGTGAGAGCATATAATCTCCTTTAACTTGACTTAACACCTCATGAATCATCATCTTCTTCAACTAAAACTCACGTGAGCATCATTACGTATCACATTTAACTCATTTTCAAAGTTGTCGATCATTTCCTATGTTGTATAATGATGTTCATGTGTGTTTACATCGACGAAGATGTGTTATGAGGTTTTACGTTGAGGAGATCATATGCTCTCACGTGGTTAAATTTCGTCTAAATTAGCGATTAAATTAATCGAGGGAACAAAACCGTCGAAATCAGTAACATTGGGGACTAAAAGTGGCACTTCGGAACATGTGGGCTAGAAACGCCCATGCCTCACAAACATTAAGGACTAAAAATATCCTTCCGCCTTTTATACGAACTCTTCTTCTATCTATATGTAGGGGTGGTTCGGTACGGTATACCGTATCAAAACTGTGAAACCGTATACCGTACCGAAATTTCGGTATCCACAAAAGTCATACCAATACATACCAAAATCTCGGTATACCTTAAATTTCGATACGGTATCATACCAAAATTTCGGTATGGTATCGGTATCATACCTTCTATACCATTCATACGGAGGGTTTTTTACCATGCATGTCTCGTAACTCGTTAATTCGTTGTTTTGGATTTTTTAATCAATTCAAACTCCTTAGGCCCCAATAAGATAGATTATTAATACCGAAATTTTCAAAATAAAAAGATTTTTTAACCATAAATAATTTACATATTTTAGCCAGTCTCCTTAGTAAGACAAAAAACTTTTACATAACGACAAAATACAACTTTATATACAGATCAATTAGAACGAAGCGGCTATATTTAAAAAATTAGTGAAGATTAACAAAAAGTAATTGCATTGCATCTTCATGCTTTCAAAATCCTGAAAAAAAACATTAAAAATGCAAAAATTAAACGTTACTTGAGTTACATAAGTAAAATATGGCGGGCCTAATCTTAGAAAGTTGTGTATAAGTTAATAATTTATGGGCTAAATAAGTTTATGAAGATCCTTAATTTTTCATTTTATATTTTTGAAATAATATAATATATGTAGGTGTGTGTATATATATATAAAATATATTAAAAATTTTCGTATTTCGGTATTCGGTCGGTATACCTAATTTTAAAAATTTTCATACCATTATCGTACCGAAAATTTTCGATACGATTCGATACGATAAGGACGGTATTTCGGTATTTCGATATTTTTCCCAGCCCTATCTATATGAAGAGCCTTCTCAAGAATACCCTCCATTCGGGCAAAAGAAAGGTTCTTTATTATTGTGGGCTTTTTATACGTTGGGCTTTTTCAATATCTTTATTGCTTGTTGGGCTTTTCTTTCGTTGCGTGTTGGCCTCTTACTATTTGAATTGATCATTAAATAATTAAATGAAAATAAATTAACGGGAATCTACACATAAATCCCCAATAGAAAACTTTTCAGCCACTTAGGTACCTTGTCAGACATCTTTTACAGCTAGGTACCTAGTTGAATAAAAATTTTACACTTAGGTACCTAATTACCTAAGATTACCAAAATACCCTTATTAAATAGAATTTCATTTCAGCTCTTTTTTTCTCTGCAAAAATCGAGCTTCAGCTCGCCGTCGACGACGATATTCTTGCCGACCAACTTCTTCTGCTCGTGCCGGCGCCGGACAAGGATCGAAGAGCCTCTTGAACGTTGGGTTCTCGATTTTGGGGGTTAATTTTGTAAGGTAAGCTTTTCTTTTGGTTAGTGTTTGGTTAATCGATTTTGGGCGTTTGTTCAAGGTTTATCCCAAATCCGGGAGCTCAATGCGATCCAATGAGCTCCATATAAGAGTGGAATGTTAGGATTTGATAGTTATTGAGGCTAATCCATCGAGATTTCGATTTTCTTTTATATAACTTTTACGACGTACCATTTCCTATGAATATTATGTACCATTGTATGTTGTTTTACCGTACCTAAATACATTATGCGACACAGTCCGATTGGACATTTATATTATGTAGTATCTTTGTGTATTTATATTATGTACCAAGTAATCTGTCTATACGTTACCAAAATGTCCAGTTATGCAGTACCAATCTAAACTATACACCGTACCATTTTAACAGGTTGCCATATTATCTGAAAATATGGCGTCTGCAAATTCGTTTGATGGCAGGACGTTATTTGCAATGTGTGAGTATACGAGGGAGTCTTCGTTACTATTAATCAATGAAGCAACGATACTTATCGATATATACGTATCCCTCCAAAGAAGGTGGTCTGATATCGATTCCCGGCATGACTCAATAAAGTATCAAGTTCCGTTCCAAAGTTTGTACTCGACATTGAAAGAAAATACGGATGTTTTCAATATGTGGGAAATACGGACATAATCGCCGTACTTGTACAGAAGCCGTAACGACGTAGCGTCCGTATTTTCCATGTATTTTGTCATTGCTTTTGCCCCATGACCTTTTTCGGTGTTGTTTTGTATGGTATTGGCTCATTCTTTTTGTCTAAATGATGCCAGTAAGTAGAAGTTTGTTCAAATGTGTCCATAGGATATGGCTCATTGTTTTTGTCCAAATTTGGTACTGCAAAGACTGCCAGTTTGGTATTGTAATTGATGCACGTTTGGTACAGTATTATATGTAAATCTGGTACTGTAATTAAGGCCAGTTTGGTACCCTACGACATGCAAATTTGGTACGGTTATATATTACTCTTTGGTACTGTTATTAATGGCATTTTGGTACCCTAAGTCTTCATCATTTTGGTACCCTAGAAGACGTCGCTTTGCTACTGTATGCACATTTGGCACCGTAATATATGTTAATTTGGTACTGTGATGAATGCCAGTTTGGTACCCTACGACATGCCATTTTGGTACCCTACGACATGCACGTTTGGTACGGTTATATACTACTCTTTGGTACTGTTATTAACGCCATTTTGGTACGATAAGAAATGCAATTTTGGTACTCTAAGACATGCAATTTTGGTACCCTAAAAGAAACCATTTTGCTACTCAGATTAATTTGGTAAGGTTATATACAACTACTTTGGTACTGTTATTAATGCCATTTTGGTACTCTAAGACATGCAATTTTGGTACCCTAAACGAAACCATTTTGCTACTGTATGCACATTTGGCACCGTAACATGTTAATTTGGTACTGTGATGAATGGCAGTTTGGTACCCTACGATATTCAATTATGGTACTGTAAGACATGCATTTTTGGTACTCTGAGACATGCCATTTTGGTACTCTAAGACATGCAATTTTGGTACCCTAAAATTAAAGTAACAACTGGTATTTAAGCCTTGACTATATTCCATCACAAACGAAGCATTTCAGCAAGTGTTCACGTGGAAGACAAGGATTAGACATTTTCTGATTTTTTCAGTAATGATTCCACACTTTTCTGACATTTTTCAGTGATGATTTGAGAGATTTCTGACATTTTCAGTCATGAGTTGGTCAGATCTGACATACGAGGTATTAAATAATAAAAGTCAGCTCGTCTGACATGTCAGTGGCTTTCCTAAAATGTTTCATGTCATCAGTAATTTTGGGTACTGCAACCGTGGCTGATTTGGTACGCTTTAAACCAAAAGATAGGTACCCCTACAAAGACCTTTAAGGTACGGCGTCCCTTATATATATGATACGTCGTACTAGGGTTAGTATTTTTCGAGGTCGATCGAAGAACTTTTTCATCTCGAACCACCATAGAACAATAATATATAGTATGCAATACGTATCAGATCAAATTCGGTGCATTAAACCCCGCACAGATGAATTAAATCTTAAAATACCAAGATTCATTGTAGTATAAGGATAAAAGCTAGAACATCTACAACATGTTTTGAATAATTTGGTGAGTGCTAGATCTGTGAACTCGGTGCATTAGGCTTTCCTTTTTTTTCTCGTTTCGTTATTGTTCGGCATTGTGAAAATAACGCAGGACAACGCGATTCGATTAGGAATGTATTCATTTTTCGATCGTATAACAAATGATACCGTATACTTTCATATCTGGGTACCGTATATGTATAATTCTGGATACCGTCAACATGCAGGTTATGGTACTATATATGAACGACAAGGTACTTCATATCTTCTATTTATGGTACACCATATATAAACATAAGGATATGGTTAAACTGCATATTATGGTACTATGTATGTAAACGATATGGTACGTTAATATAAAAGACAATGTACTTCATATCTTCTATTTATGGTGCGCTATATGTTTACATAATGGTACGGTTAAAGTGCATATTATGATATTCTTTATGTAAAATATAAGGTACGATCATATAAAAACATATGGTACTGCATAAAATACGGACAATCAAATAGAACTACACAACACAACACAACACAACACCTGGCAGTAACCGTCCACACACAAAAAACATGCATATTATGGTACTCTTTATGTAAATGATAAGGTGCGCTAATGTAAAAGACAAGGTACTTCATGTCTTCTGTTTATGGTACGTTATATATTTATATAATGATACGGTAAACCTGCATATTATAGTACTCTGTATGTAAAAGATAAGGTACGCTAATATAAAAAGATATGGTACTTCATAAAATACGAACAAGTCTCCAAACATAAGATAACTTAAAAGAAATAGATCAACTGGGGCCGGTTAACGAAATAGTATCACAACCGCAAAGTCTCCAAACAATATCACAACCAAGTCTTCAAACATAGCATAAAATAGATCTAATCTAGTCTCCAAACAGTCTCCAAGCATAGCAGAACTACACAACAAACATAAAAGAGAAAGTCTCCAAACAATCTCACAACCAAGCCAAATAACTTAACGAAATAGATCTAGCATATAACTGTGCTCGTCACGTAAAATGCGAGCAGCCATAGAAGCACGATCAGATCTTTTTCGGAGGCATTTCTGCAAAAAAAGCAAATTGTTATTAATACCATTTTATTCACACACTTATAGTAGATCAAAACAGAGAAGGATGACTGCTAGAAGAAAGATCATATGAGTTCGGCGGTGCCTTTGGTGCCATTTCTGCAAAAACAAAACTGTTAGCGATTAATGAAAAAAGAGTGCCATTTTATTCACACACGGCGTACCAATTTGCCCAAACAGATGGTACCAAATGCATTTATCATGTAGTACCAAGTAATCAACATAATGAGTACCGAATTCGAAACCTAACAATATCCACAAATCAATTGACCAATCCTGATAAAAACACAGACTGACAAATGTTAGATCATCTCAACTAAATATCAGAAGTCGTGATGAAGATAAACCTGCAGATGATGATACGGTAAATCTGCAGATTTACGAATACTCTAGTGGCCCAGGTCATCTTATGCGAGGCCATCAGATCCCGAACGTAGATAAAAAAACGCAGGATGACACCTGGAAGAAAGCTCAGATCTGTCTTGCGGAATCATTTCTGCAAAAAAGTAAAACTGCTAATAAGCGGTACCATTTTATAGACACACGGCGTACCATTTTGCCCAAACAGATGGTACCAAATATAGTGATCGTATAGTACCAAAACAAATTGACCCCATTCGAAAAAACCCAAATTGACCCATTCCAAAACCCCCCAAATTGACAACAATCAGTCCACCCATTCGAAGATACACGCACAGCTACCACACTAAATTGAACCATTCCAAGGAAACCCTAATCTAACAACAAATCGATGTCATTTGAAAAACACGCTGCTATTGTTACGAAATTGCTTAAACCCAACGAATAACGGCAAAATCAAATTAGATACAAGCCTATTGGTAACTGTAATACCACTACGAAATGCCACGATGTAATGTAATGAAGCGAATGACTTACCTATCTATTTCAGAAGGGGAATACCACGACGAACGAGAACCCACGACGTTGAATCTGAAGCAAAAACAAACGGGGGTCGATTTCTGGGAGAAAGACGCGCGATTTGGGTTGGTTTGGGATGGTGCAATTTTTTTTTTTTTTTAAGAACGAACGTGAGCTGAAAATAAGAAACTAGGTAAATGATGTAATAAATCTGTTTTATCAGGGGTAAATTCGTCAGTTAGGTACCTATCAGTAAGATAAAATTCAAGTAGGTACCTAGAGAAAAAATAAGTCTGACAAGGGACTGAACTGTTTAATTTTTATTGAAGTAGGTATTTAAGTGTGGAATCCCCATAAATTAATAGTCAAAAACGGCAATTCCGTTTCGTAGCTTCTCTTCTCCATTGTTCTCCACGTTAACTTTCTGACCTATTTCATCCTGTACAAAGCTATCTACCAGTCCGATCATCGTCTGATTTTCGTTTGTTCGTTGATGAAAAGAAATGGCGTCGGCGGAGCAGTTGGTGAACGGTGGTCCGAAATACGTGCAGATGCAAATGGAGACTGCGATGCCGTCGTCGTTCTTCTCATTTAATCGCCACAGTTTTGACGAGTCGTCGGCGAATCGCGTCTTCGAAGAATTGCCGAAAGCGAAGATCGTTCAGGTCTCGCGACCGGACGCCGGTGACGTCAGTCCGATGCTGCTCACTTACACGATCGAAGTGCAGTATAGGCAGGTTTGACTAAAAGACGCTGTTTTAGGTTCTCGTTCTTTGTTTCTGAACAAAAGCGTTTAAACTTTGGGTTGGATGATATGTCTGTTACTCATGCCATTATGTGCTCTGTATTAATGTTGAAAATTGATGATAAGTGCTAATTTTTGCAAATATGTTTTCCGCAGTTCAAGTGGCAGTTAGTGAAAAAAGCTTCTCAAGTTATTTATTTACACTTCGCTCTGAAGAGGCGGAAATTTATAGAGGAGATTCATGAAAAGCAAGAGCAGGTTTTCTTTTATCCTCAGATTGGAGTCCTTTTTTGCTAATGTTTTTTTCTTTTTTCTTTTTTCTAGATTTGTAGATTTAATATAACACACAATTTCCATTATCCTGTTATGTGCATTCAACCGAATGCAAAATGCTGAGCACTCGCAAAATACAGTGCTTGTAAGCATATATGGATTTTTTGGTGATCCTATTGTTTAATGTTTATATTTTCGTTAGGTTAGAGAATGGCTTCAAAACATAGGAATTGGAGAAAACGCAACAGCTATGCAATATGACGAAGAAGCAGATGATGAGGCTGTCCCTTCACGACATGATGAGATTTCTAGAAACAGGTCCATTTGATCAAACCTCACTGATTTAATTGAAAGAAAGTGAAATGCATTGATTGTAGCTGTAATGATTATGTATCTTACAGGTGGTTTTTTGTTCAGAGATGTACCATCTATGGCCGCACTCCCAATTATTCGACCAGCACTTGGGAGGCAAAATTCAATGTCTGACCGAGCAACGGCAGCTATGCAGGGATATGTAAATCATTTTCTCAGCAATATAGATATAGTTAACTCCCAAGAGGTGAGGTTTTTACTCATAACAAGGATTCCTTACTCTTGATGCATTGTGTTTCAAATATTCTGGAATTATTTTTCATGTGTATCATGACATGCCCACAATGAAACTGGCGTGCACCTTGAAATTCATCATCAGGTCAGGAAGATCTTTGGGTTTTGACACTCATCTTTTTGTATTTTGGGTATAAAAAATTTTGTTGTTTGAAGATCTTTGTTCCTTTGTTGGACAGCTATAAAAATATGCTGGTCCATATGTAGGAATATAAGATGCATTGCCAGAACAGTTTTCTTTGACTGCATGTCCTTTCTTGGTTTTTGCTTTCAATGTTTCATTTTCAATATTATTTTGGATCTCTTATGATGCAGGTGTGTAGGTTTTTGGAAGTATCAAAGCTATCTTTTGCACCAGAATATGGTCCCAAGCTGAAGGAAGATTACATTATGGTGAAGCATTTATCAAATGTTTTGGGGTACGATAATGACAGAAAATGTTGTTCCTGTTTCCGCTTCAGTTGCTGCAGGGACAATTGGCAGAAGGTATGTATTGTTGGTTTCTCATGGCTATATGTTCTCTATGTAATAAGTTTTTTGGAAGTGATTTGTTTGCAAATATTCAAGGAATTTGTTATTTTTCATCGTTTGATTTGTTTCATCAAATTTTGCTCATGTGTTTTTGCTTCCCGTCGCTCGAGAAAGAGTATAAAGTTTGTCATACTTAGCATGCATATTTCTCTTGGGCATCGCGTCTAAAATTATAAATTCGGATCATCTACAGGTTTGGGCTGTTCTGAAACCTGGATTCCTTGCGTTTCTCAGGCACCCACTTGACCCCAAGCCACTTGACATTGTTGTCTTTGATGTGTTGCCAGCCTCTGAGGATAACGGCGAGGGTCGGGTATCCTTGGCGAAAGAAGTGAACGATCACAATCCACTACGCCATTATTTTAGGGTGAGTTTATGTTGCAAGTTGCAACCATTTTGGGTTGTGAAGAGCAGTCAGCTTTTTACTCAGTTCTATAAATCTTATCTAGTGACCTTTCGTTAGGTTACTGTTGGCACACGCAGCATAAAGCTTAGAACCAAAAGCAATGCTAAAGCTAAAGACTGGGTCGCTGCAATCAATGATGCTGGTCTTCGACCTCCTGAAGGCTGGTGTCACCCTCATCGCTTTGGTTCCTTTGCTCCTCCGAGGGGTTTGACTGAAGATGGCAGTGAAGCTCAGTGGTTTGTCGATGGTCTTGCCGCATTTAAAGCTCTTGCACTGGCCATTGAGGAAGCAAAATCAGAGGTTTGCTACTTGACATATGGTTTGTTATTATTTTTTTGATGCAGTGCAAATGACTAGAATTGTTGTTTAGATATACATATGTGGGTGGTGGTTGTGCCCTGAACTATACCTTCAGCGTCCATTTCACGTACATGCGTCCTCCAGACTTGATTCTTTACTGGAATCAAAAGCCAAGAAGGGTGTTCAGGTAATTGGCTTTAAATGGTTACTACATTATTTGATAAACCAGTTTGAAGGCTGCTTCTACCGTTTTAGTCGTTAATTTTGAATGGTGTTAATTTTCTGAGAGAAATCTAAATTTAATATAACTGTTGATACTAAAGTTTCCTGATCCAACAATGTTTGTTTCTAATTTGTCTAGGTATACATTCTTCTGTACAAAGAAGTAGCTTTAGCTCTCAAAATTAACAGCGTCTATAGCAAGAGACGACTTTTGGCGATTCATGAGAACATTAGAGTGCTTCGCTACCCTGACCATTTCTCTACTGGTGTTTATCTGTGGTATCATTCATTGACAGAATTTACCTTGAACTTATGTTTTCCACTAGCACTTCTGATAGCTTTTAATATCACAAGCTTTGTTGTATTTGATTTTTCCTTTTTAGGTCCCACCATGAAAAAATTGTCATTGTCGATCACCAAATATGCTTTATTGGAGGACTTGATCTTTGCTTTGGTCGATATGACACTGGAGATCATAAAGTGGGTGATCATCCATCTGAAATATGGCCGGGCAAGGACTATTACAACCCTAGGTATGTTCCTTGTTCTAGTTGGAGATACGTTACAAATTACAATTTACTATGAGCGTGATCATGGTAATGAACCGTCAAATCATGGTAAGATCTGGTCTGGTAGGACCCTGTTAATGTTTCACTGTTTGTCCTTTAAATATCTGTTTTTGCCATAATGCTGATGGATCTTTGTTTCTCTTCATTGTTTAGAAATTTACATGCGGAGAAACATCGTGTTAAGTTTTCCACTAATAGAGTTGTGGGATATTTTTATTGGCTCATGTGAATTGACATGTCATGTTGGACCTGAACTTCCTTTAGTATAAATCAATGGTTGCAACTCTTTTTATAGGGAATCTGAGCCAAATACTTGGGAGGATTCCATGAAGGATGAAATAGATCGTCAAAAGTACCCACGCATGCCGTGGCATGATGTGCATTGTGCCCTGTGGGGCCCACCTTGTCGTGATGTAGCTCGACATTTTGTACAGCGGTGGAACTATGCAAAGGTTGACAGTTTTTCTTTGATTCTCAGCAATTTTATTTGGTCATAGTTATCTCTTGATTACGTTCCTCTTTGCCATCTGCAGAGAAATAAAGCTCCGAATGAGCAAACAATTCCGTTACTCTTGCCTCAGCACCACATGGTTATTCCCCATTATCTGGGTGTAAAAGAACGAGACCCTGATCATAACAATATCAATGGTAATCATAACGACATTAAAAGACATGACTCCTTGTCTTCTCCATCTTCAGTTCAAGATATACCGTTGCTTCTGCCTCAAGATGCTAATGATTTGGAGGCTGTAAAGAGTGAACAAAAGGCCAATAGTTTTAGTGTGTTGGATGATATTCAAGTTCAGCAAAGCCGGCCAAGCAGGAATCCTTTCTTTTTCCGTAGATCCAAAACCGTACCAGTGGTTCTCGATATGCCTATGAGGGGTTTTGTCGATGAGCTAGCCAACGGGGATCTCCGAGGTGATCGTTCGTCCCATTTGATGCAGGCTGATTCCGAAATTGATGAATGGTGGGAAACGCAGGAGCGTGACAATTCAGTGGTTTCTTCTAATGAAATTGGACAAGCTGGTCCACATGTTTCATGTCACTGTCAGGTGAGTTTTGTGTCATACTCAAGCTCATTTTTGTACTATACAGCCTATTAGCCAAATCTTGGGGATTCGAGTGTTATTTGCATTACAGTAAAATTTGCATTCCTTGCCTCTGTGCCCCTGTGGTGATTACATAGTCAGCTTCTTAACAGATTGAGGCTTTTGTTGTTCTTTATATGGAAAGTACTACTGTCCTTTTAATATGATAGTTGACCTGTAAACTCACAGATTATTAGGAGCGTCAGTCAATGGTCTGCTGGGACAAGCCAGATTGAAGAAAGTATCCACAATGCTTACTGTTCCCTTATTGAACGAGCAGAGCATTTTGTTTATATAGAGGTCTGTATTTCATTTTTTATCCTTTTTCATTTGTTAAGTGGTTCACAATTTTACTTTTCTGGATTCACAAGTTTCAGGAAAGCATTGTTACTTTTTTCTTTCATAAACAAAATTGGTAAAAAGATACAAATTTCTGCTACAATAATATAATGCCTGTCAAATCCTCTTGACAAAAAATGTGAGCACTCTGACCGGTGACTGTGAGTCCTGATGAAACTGTCACTCAGTGACTACAGCAGATTTATTTGACCTGGGATTGAGTTTGTTTCTGTTTCATGTATCCTCCCATTCAAAATCCCCCGAGCATTATGAGTTGTTTCTAATATATTTCGTTATTCACATTCAGAACCAATTCTTCATCTCTGGCCTGTCTGGGGATGAGATAATCCAAAATCGTGTTTTGGAAGCTATGTATCGACGGATCATGCGAGCTCATAATGAGAATAAGTCTTTCAGGATTATTATTGTCATACCGCTTCTTCCGGGTTTTCAGGTATTGAAATTTGTGCAGCTCGGTAATTATTCAATGCAGTCTTATTATGTAAATTTCTACTCTGACTTGATCTTGTAGGGTGGTGTGGATGACTCTGGCGCAGCATCTGTGAGAGCCATTATGCATTGGCAATATCGGACAATAAGCCGTGGACAGAATTCTATATTGCATAATCTACATGCCATTGTTGGACCTAGAATTCATGATTATATATCATTTTATGGGCTGAGAGCATTTGGCAGACTTTTTGACGGAGGTCATATCGCGACCAGCCAGGTAATATATTTATTTTCTGAGTGTGAATAGAATATGACGACAAATATACAGTGGAATTTTTCTTGTACGTTATTGTTACAATAAAAATCCTTCCAACTGTTTCTTCAGGTTTATGTCCACAGCAAGATCATGATTGTTGATGACCGCACGACTTTGGTTGGCTCGGCCAACATTAATGACCGAAGTTTGCTGGGTTCTCGAGATTCTGAGGTAGGAATTGAACTACTTTTGAAAGTTATCTGTTTGCGAAAGAAACAAAAATTGAAGCTGAATAGCAAAAGACTTTGCTGAGTGCACCAGATGATATAAACCACCACACTTTGCCGAGATGCGTCTTAGATAATATGTTATGATGTAAATTAGTTAGTCTTATATGCACGCAACTTTCTAGCTGTAGCCTATAACTTGCCCAACTATCATGTCATGTAACTAACTGGACATTGTCGTTACAGATCGGCGTACTTATTGAGGACAACGAATTCGTTAACTCATGGATGGATGGAAAGCCTTGGAAAGCTGGAAAATTTGCATCGAGCCTTCGCCTTTCCCTTTGGTCCGAGCACCTTGGTCTTCGTTCTGGAGAGGTTTGAAACAAACCCCATATGATGAAACTCATACATCGTATTACTCAAAATAGCGCTAACCTTCGCTCTCATCGTAGGTTAATCAAATAAAGGACCCCGTGATAGACTCGACCTATAAGAATATATGGATGGAAACCGCAAAGGTGAGGAAACTCATGTTCCTTTATCCATAACTTAATTTTTTAATGAACATGGCTAAAATCCTCAATATCCAAAACTTACCCGTCTTACTAATTACAGATGAACACAGCAATCTACCAAGACGTCTTTTCTTGTATACCAAATGATCTCATACATACAAGGTATGATAGCAGATTGTCTTTTTAATATCGATATTGTAAATACAAAAACTTGCATGTATGCATAGGGCTTCACTTCGACAATGCATGGCCTCGTGGAAGGAAAAGAATGGGCACACGACGATCGATTTAGGAATCGCCCCAAGCAAGCTAGAATCTTACCAAGACGGGGAAATGACAAGCATGGATCCTATGGAAAGATTGAAAGAGGTGAAGGGGCATCTCGTTTCTTTTCCTTTGGATTTTATGTGCAAGGAAGATTTGAGACCCGTTTTTAAGGAAAGTGAATATTATGCATCTCCTCAAGTTTTTCATTGAATCAAATGGTTGCTTTTTTATCATTTATTTTCCTATCCACTGCAAGAGTGGCTGCGTGTACTAGTTGTACCTCACTTGGATTATTACACTATTTTTTTTAGGGTTAATTCCTTATCAGTACCTTTTGAGTTTTCAAATTCCTATTAAGTACCCCTCGAATTATTTCTTCCTTATAATTATCCATTTGAAAATTTCTTCCTGTTCAGTACCTAAAAAGGTCTTTTCAGGGTTAAAAAGCCGAAAATACCCCTGTCTCACACTTCAAATTGGACATTTATACCAACTTATTTCGAAATTATACCAGAAATTATAAAAATTATACCATCTGTTTTGGTTATCGTACCAGTAATTAACGTTTTATAATTTTATACAGCGAATTGGACATTTATACCAACTGATTTTGAAATTATACAAGAAATTGTAGAAATTATACCATCTGTTTGCGTTATGATACCAGTTATTTTAATTTTATACAGTGAAATTGGACGTTATACCAACTGATTTTGAAATTATACCAGAAATTGTAGAAATTATACCATCTGTTTGCGTTATTATACCAGTTATTTTAATTTTATACAGTGAAATTGGACGTTATAACTGATTTTGAAATTATACCAAAAATTGTAGAAATCATACCATCTGTTTGTGTTATTATACTAGTTATTTTAATTTTATAGTGAAATCAGACGTCATACCAACTGATTTTGAAATTATACCAGAAATTGTTGAAATTATACCATCTCTTTTCGTTATTATACCAGTTATTTTAATTTTATACAGTGAAATTGGACGTTATACCAACTGATTTTGAAATTATACCACAAATTGTAGAAATTATACCATCTATTTTCGTAATTATACCAGTTATTGTAATTTTATACAATGAAATTGGTGTTATACCAACTGATTTTACTGTTGTACCAGAAATTGTAGAAATTATACCAATTGTTGTCGTAATTATACCAACAGAATTGTACACTATATCAATTGGTATAATAATGATAACAGTTGGTATAATTAGAATAACAGTTGGTATAATAATCAAAACAGTTGGTATGATGTCTAGTTTAATTTCAGAAAAGGGTATTTTCGTCCGTTTACTGTTTTGGGGTATTAAACACACAACTTTTTGCAGATGGGTACTGATAAGGAAGAAATTTTGTCAGGGATACTGATACGGAAGTTTAGTTTCTGACATGGCCTGATAAGGAATTTATCCTTTTTTTAATACTAATCAGTTAAACAGTGCATAACAGTTTCTGCAAGTTGTCGCCTTTAAAATTAGGGAGTCCTCCCTAAAAGCATCAGATGATTTGAGATTCAAAGTGTCGTACTAATGATTATTAAGATGAATTCAGTTCTAGAAAAAAAAAAGGTATTGAGTATATGGAAAGCAGTTGATTGATGGCAATATTTAGAGTAGAGCAATCAACTTTTTTGAATTATTACCAGAAATCGTGTCACTAACAATTACGGAGACATTGTTTGTGATTGGTTTTCTTTTATATTGTAAATTGGCCACCCTTTGTTTGATAGCATGACTCAACCCATAATTAATGGGTCTGATTAGGCCTCTTCATGATTGTTACCAAATATTGTTTTTCATAGGGGTGTTGCTATTAGCACCCCCTCAATGGGGTGAAAAAAACCTTGGGATTCGTAAATTTGTTCTACATAATGTTTCAACATTGATTAACATCCACCCTATGAGTGAAAAGTAGCTCAAATTTGTAAAAACTAATTAAATTTATAAATATCAGGAGATATTTATAACTTTCATATAATTATTAACAAGCATTAAATTGCTCTTGCAGATTAATACATTCGTTAAAATCAGCCGTTTAATTTTAATTTATTTTATATATTAATTTACATTTTGTAAGTAATTTAGATTAATATTCTTAAATTAACTATAATAATATTTAAATTACTTCATGTAAAATTCATATGATATTGATGTTTCTTATTATTTATACAAATAGAATGAAAATCTCATTTAAAGTTTAATAACATATATACAAGTATGTGTTATTTCTTGATGTAACGTAATGTTTCTCTTATGCGTTTTATGCCAATAGTAATCATAATAATATATAAATAGGCACATCTAAATACTATAAGTTCTAAACCAACGAAAGAAAGAGTATCACAATTACAAAGCTCACGTAAAAAAGTTCGATAATATCAATTGAATTTAACTTTTGATATTTAATAGAGCTGAGATAAAAAAAAATTAAGGAACTGAGATAATGTAATATTGTCGTTAGTTTAATTTTTCAATCTAAATTAATATAGAGCAGATATAATCTATATACTATAAAAGTAGGATAGGGACCCTATTGTGATGACACGTGGCAACAAATTCTCACCCTCCAATGTTCCACAACAATTAATGGAATTAGGAAGAAAGCAAACATACGCTGTACACATCTCAGTCTTGGCATAGGTTCAGTTCATGTACCTAATTAATAAGGCAGTTAAAGGGACTTCCAAATTATTTAATCGATAAGGTAGCTAAATAGTTTAGCCTCTTCAAGTTCGATAATAATCAACAAGTTACGATCCCGACCTATCATATGCTTGGAGGCGGCATCATCATTGTTAGGGTTCGATATCGCGATGATAAATTGCTTTGGGGCGAATCTGATTGTGCTTTGGTGAAGTATATGCAGACGGAGATTGCTAGATTACAAAGTGAGTTGAGAAGCTGTTCTCAGTCTATTTCTGATGTCCCATCCGACTGTTCTGCGATACTTAGGGATAAAAATCTTCAAATCGAAGAGGCCATGAAAAAAAACTTCTTATCTGCATTTGTGAACATTGCTTGAAAAACATTCATGTGTATCACACTTTGATTTCTCTATAGCTGGACAAGAAGAATAAAGATCTAATGCTCCGAAGAGATTTGGCTCAATCACAAGTTAGAGATCTATTACAACTACTTGGAGATAATGCAAGCCCGATAACTCCGGTGATATATTCAGTAAAAGTTTATCTGTGTTATGTATTATATGCTATATCTATCTTACTATCTGGATCATTGTTCTTACATATGATTCTTTCTTGAACTTTACGTATAGGTGAGATCAGGGAACTATCCTCAGTCGAGAATCCCACAAAAGGAAACATCTATATTGGCAGATCCTCAGTACTTGGAAACATATATTAATGGGCATTGGCAAATCTGATTGTGAGCTAGCTCATAAACAAACGCTTATACTCTTTATATGTAAGTATATTTTTTTTTTTATTCGTATGAATGTGATCTACGACAGAGGCTTTATTGGAAAAGGTGATCAAGTAAAACCCCGTATTGATGTTGATTTCTCCGCTGAGGTCTCTTCAAGAATCAGATGAGAAGTTCAACGGACTCTTTATATGTAAGTATATTTCTTTTTTTTTTTTCTTCGTACGAATGTACAGAGGCTTTATTGGAAAAGGTGATCAAGTAAAACCACGTATTGATGTTGATTTCTCCGCTAAGGTCTCTTCAAGAATCAGATGAGAAGTTCAACGGTTCGAATGTTCCTCTGCTTCGTCCCAAGGACATGAGGTTAGTTAATTATGAGTTTGTTGGCCATTTGTTTTTCTCCACCTAAACTTTCGCAAATTTATTTTTAATTTCAGGCTTGTGATGATGGCTTCTGAGAGGTTATTAATCTTACAGCCTCATAACTGGTCTTTGAGGAGAGATTATGGCATGATGTTGTATTATAACAAGTAAGAAAAAGTTAACTTTTTTTGCTTCATTTTAATTGCTATGGTTATTATTTCTGTTTTCGTGACGATTGTGAATAAAACGCACGGAATACGAACCAGTCGTTCAAGAACTGAGCATCTGCATGGCTTTTGCGCCCGAAGAAGCGGCTCAAGTGTTGGAACATTTCGTGGAGAAGCTGCATTTAATGATGCTCGAACTGTCGTGGAAATCGCGGGGGCAAAAGGGTCCATTGACGGCTATGTGAAAATGTTATTACCACTGCTGCAAAATCTATCTGCTTTTGATTTTCTTTTGCGGGTTTTGTTAACTGTTTTAGCTATTCGTTATATCTGAGTTAAAAATGACTGTGGTGTTTTGCTTATGCTGTGTGTTAGTAGCTTCGTTGTCTGTTGTATAGTTCTTGGTAACAGAGTATAATCGATACTTTTCCTTTTCAGTTTGTTGAATGGAAATTTAAGAAGTTGAGCGCTCGGAAAGGGATGGGTTGTTTTCTTGCATAAGGTCTTCACAAGATATGTTCATTGGTCATGTGAATATAAAATCTTTAATGTCTGCTTTTCTCTTTACATGTAAGTATATTTCATTTTTTATACAATTTTTTCATCCCAAGAAGCGTTTCCACTCCATGCATCGCATGTGAATGAAATCTTCTCTTGGCATAATTGGCTTAATTAGAGTGTTTTATTGTCACGATGTGAAAAGATTGTGGCGTTCAGAAGGGACCCAACAGGTGGAGCTTGCTACTTATAAAAACAGTCGGCACCTTCCATGTTCGAACGGGTACGATGTGTTTGCCCTTATGATGACGATAAATTATATGTTTATAAAAAGAAATAGGCATGTTTTGCGGCCTTTTGTTCAAAGGAAGACGTATGTGCCTCAAACATATCTGGAACCATACACAAGAAGAGTTATAGTCATAAAGAGGTGCCTCACAAGTTGTAGACTTTCCTTTCAGAACCACGTAACTTTATGTAATTCAATGACAAAAAGTTTATAAAACATGTGCATGGCATATTTCCTCAAGGTGATGGATACAAATATGCCATTATGTTTGTCCATGGGAATTTCTTGTTCTCCCTTTATTTATTCTATTTGTTCATTTTACTTGACGATTTCATGAGTCCATAAAGTAATGTTACTTGGCATGAAAATCAAAGGTATTATCGCTAAGTTATTTGGATAATTATTTATTTCCCGTGTGATATTTTTTTTGCTCAGATATTGGAGAGGGTACTACCAAGTGAAGGTTTTAGACGGAAGTCGAACAAGTTGGTCACTTATTAGTTTTCGAAGTGATGTGTTATTAATTTTTCTCATCCTATGATCTCTTAACGATGTTAATGGAAGCACATAATATTTTAGTCTGAAATCCTCTTCTATCGTTGCAGATTTATGGCCTGTCCTTCGAAACTTTCCCGTGATGTTCGATCAAAAACGTCGTCACCCATACAAGGCCTACAAGAATGCAAAAGGAAGAATGGTTCGACTGAATCTCATCTCATATTACATGCCTCAAGACCAGGTTAGAAGTTATCGGTATATAATCAAAGAGTGGTAAGTGTAATGAATTGATCCATGGGGCATTCAAGATGATGAAAGATCATCAGATTTGTGGGCTACACTTTTTGAAGGACAAACCTGAAATCGAGCGAAGCGAAGCATTGTACATATTAACAGTGCCAAAAAATATGATTGCGTGCTGTATGAATGCAGATAGCGTCGCCTAACTTGTAATTAATGGCAACATCTGTAAAATTAATATGGATAGGCTTTTGGGCTGACTGTGCAACAAATATATGATTACATGGAAAATGTTAAACTTTCGAGTCGCATCGAATCTCCAAGGTAAGATCTGTCCTCGGCCAGTGGAGAGTTCCATCTGGCAAAATGAAACTGCAGACCGGATGACTGTAGGAAGGCTATTCAATTATGCTGATGAAAGACTGCAGTGAATTTCGTGAAGTGTGAACACTTCGCAGGTGTAAGACTGCACTCAGGAATGTAAGAATACGACTTCTGTGACTTTAGGAGCTTTATTCAGGTATGAATTACATGGTGTATGACATTTCCCTGTGTATCAATTATGACTGCATACATGAATGTAAGAATGCGTGTATGGCTACAGGTAAATTTGGGCAATTAAGAAGGTAAAGCAACGGGTTTACAGAGGTGTAAGGCTGCAGTGAATTTCGTAATGTATGAAGTCTTCCACAAGTGTCAGAACTCAGAAATATAAGAATACGACTTTCGTGACTTACGAGCTTCATTCACGTATGAATTATGTGGTGTATGACAGTTCCCTATGTATCACTTATGACTGCAAACAGGAATGCGCCTATAAATGTCTGAGTTCGAGTTTCATGAGCGCACAAATACAACAACAATGAGCCCCAACATGTAACATTCTGGGGTGAATCACTGCAGGTAAAATCGCTGTTGAACCGACACGATCAATGTTGTCGTATAAATCCTAATTGACGAGTCTTTTGCAATATCAATATTGGAACACCGCATGGTAAAAGCATCAGAACCCTCTATAGTCTATAGATTAATTGTCAACCTGTGAGACTGAAAGTCTGAACGACTGTAACAGCACCGAAATGTATCAATTTCGGTATTTATGATATTTTAACTTTGGGGATAAAACATTTAATAAGATTTGTCAATTTGTGTAGAGTTTGTGTTGTCCTGTAATTTATTAAAAAAAGTATTATATTTAAATGCATTTGAGGGGTCGGCTATGAAAAGACCACATTATTGTCTTCCCAATAGTTGGTCGATTAACTGCATTCCAGAAATCCGAGTGCTCATTCTATCGTGATAAAGAGTAACAACATGTAGCAGTCATACACTATCTATTTAAACGGACAGGACATTAGTTGTTGTATGACACAAATGTGCTAATGTGTTAATGTTGTTTTGTGATCTATGTGTCTTATTCTGTAGCTGAATGGACTATTTTGCTGGATGGATGCGATGTGCTTGGCTAGATTTAGAAAATTTAAGAGATGTATAACTGTTTAAAATGTTAAAATGCTTATAAGACAGGTAAAGAAATTGTTTGGCCGTAGATATTCGTCAAATCTGTGCCGTTTCTGTCATGCGTATAAATCAACGTACCACAAAACTTGTATGCATATCAGGCAGCGTACAATTCTTCATGACAAAAATAATGCTTCTAATTTTTTCTTTCATTCGTACAGATATTCCATGAATATTATGCATCATCTCTCATAAATTGAAAGTAAATATTTGTATAAGAGAAGGTACATTTTGAATAACGAACAACATCAATTTGTTTGGTAACTTTTGAATTACTCCGAATATGTCAATACAATTGATTATGCTCTTGTGGTTAATAATAATGATAGTATACGACAAGTTCTATGTGTTCATGAATGTCATTTATTTTGGACATCAAATACCAAATGTAAAGGTTAGTTGTAATCGAAGGTATGCGGTACGCGACTAAAAATAAGTAAATTGTCTTATAATATTCCAGTAGGTTGTACTTATATAGTGCATATGGCTTGCATGAGATTTTCATCTCTGCCCGGATAAAGTAATGATAGTTGGTAGATGTATGACTGGTAATGCAAGGCAGTCTGATTAACATGTGAAATACAGTTTATTATGTTTGTCACCAAAATAGAGCCGTCTATGCAATGACTATACATTATCACTATCACACTTATTGACATTAATTAAGTTGCCAGCAATAATTAATGACAAACTCATCGATACTTCGTTTTTACAAATATTGTAAGAGTTGTAAGGTTGCGAGCTCGCTTATAAATTATTGCATATCAGTTTTGATAGATTTTGCATATTTAAGCGATGTATGTCTTTTAAGGTTGTAAGACTTATGTATGTCTTTTAAAGTTGTAAGACTGCTCAAGATGAAAGATTGATAATAAATTGCACGACTGTTGATATCCGACAAATCTGCGCCATTTATATCATGCATTAAATTAGCATGCACGCAAAATTGTATGCATATCAATAGGCGTACAGTTTTTCACGAAGAAAGAAATGCTAGAATATTTTTTTTTTTCATTCATACAGTTTTCCCATGAATATATGCACTTTTTTTCTTCTATTACATTAAAGAAAAATAGGCTGATAACATTCTACGCACAAGCTGACTGAATGAAATTTTTATACATTAGTTGTATTGTTCCGTAGAAGTTCGAATTAATCAAGTTACTTACATATAATATATATTTCATCACAGAATTTGTTTCATAGAATCAGGTGTCACAGTATTAGTCTTTCCCACCTGTCTTTGTGTTATTATTATATTTGGAATAAAAGTAAATTATGCAGCTGTAATTATATGTATAGTAAGTATTGAGCATGAAAAACGATTTAACTTAATCTGTTTCATAATAGTCTTACGAGTCTTACAATAGTATATGATATATTGGTTCAAGCTTTCTGCAGTCATACAAATGTCAGCTTCAAACAGTCTTACAAATATTCATCAACCAGCGCACATTCATCCTCCATGATTACATATTTAGGGTTATTTATTGACTTTCCAGTTTCATTCATGTGAACTACGATGCAGCATAATAATATGTAGAGTTCCAACAATATTAACTGAATTAAAATAGAGTACATTAATTGCATGGTTGCCAATCGTCGGATGATAACAAAGTTGTGCATTGTTTTCACGTTGCTCAAAATACAGAAACATTGGATGGATATTAATGTTGTTTGTAATGCCAGTTTTTATGGAAGCATGTATACAATTCATCACAGACGATTTAGTAATTTAATATTTTCAATTTCGTAAATGTGCCTAATAATAACACAAATATACATATATATCTTCATCATATTATTTTTGGAAGCATTTCACCAATATTGCATTGTTAGGGTACCGTATGGCTACTGACCGACCTACGGTATTGAACCAGTGTCTGAACAATCTTCGCGCTTCAATAGCAAACATAATTGTTGGCATAGATGGAGAAGTCAGTTCTTACATCCAGACTCACCAAATCGGATTGAACACCACACATGATAGACTCCACTCAATAGCAAACACCATTGCCCCGTACAACTATTGTAGATAACCATTGCTTGGAGGTTCGCAACAGACTTCTTCGCATCATGAACAAGCTTGGTACAACTATTCCAGACAACCATTGCTAGAAGAATTGCTCGACGAGCCACACTCTGAGGAGGAAGAGGAGGAGAAAGACAATCTACGTAGTGCCCGTGCATCGCACGGGGCTACATCTAGTATAGAAGTAATAAATGAACTTAAAAGAGAGTAATGAATAGTATGATAATTAATAGGGGGTTAAACAGAATTTAGGGGTGCCAATAGAATTTCCCTTTTGATAGTGATCCACTTCTTACTAAAACGAAGACAAAGGGATTATTTAATTCGATGTGTTTCGAAATCCGTAGAAACCAATGTTACATGACAATAAAGATTTTAAATATATCGACCGACCACTCCTCCGAACCACATGAATATAAATATTAAATTACCTAATGTGCAATAATATAATAAAACATCAACTTCCCATGATGTGTACCTAAACAAATGCTTGGCCTTTATTCACTTCATATCTTATTCTTTACCCTCCTTTAACGCAGGCCTGCTGACGTGGGTTAATACATAGCAACCACTAACCATGGACCCCATTCAAATACATTATGCATTCGACAGAAGAAAAATGTAAAAACATTGAAGTTTGACTTGTATTGATTTGCCTCATTTGTTGGCCTAGCCTATCAATTATCATAGCCTACCCTCATTTCATTCTTCTTTTATTATTTTTTTCCAATCTGAAGAAGCTGCTAGAGCAACTTGCGTGTTAAGCATACAATGATAATGATCCATAAACTGTTTGATGCATATCATATAATATAGCCTAGTACATGTGTCTACACTACACCAACGTCAACTCCCATAGGGCACAGCTCAATATATAAGGCACGGCCTTTACATTTTAGGACGAAAGAAATAAAAGCATGAGCATTTTGAACTCTCTCCCATAGTTCGTTTCAAGATAGAACTATTCATTACAGACCCTTTTATTACTTACGGAAGTGGGATTTATTCGGGGGAAAGGTTCGTTTTCCTAATGAAATCCTTAACAGCCACACAATTTAGTCCGTATCTCTTTATTACATATGCATAGCTCTAGTCTACATGTAGACAACATATTTCTCTTACCCTGATGGAAGTTCTAAATGATTGAACAGGCCATTAAAGCTACTTCAGAGGAAGATGGTTGAGCGGTCATCTTCTCTTTTCAGTTGCATGTTATCGAAGATCAGATCCAAGAAGAAGGGAAACAGTAAAACTTCTCAAGGAAGATCAGCTGCCAATGACTTGGCAGGCTTTGCAAAGAAGAATCAACTCATGTTGACTTCTTCAGGCGATGTAAGCTCAAGGAATAGCCAAAACTTTGCTTCTGCGTACTCTAAACGAGGCAATAAAGGGCTTAACCAAGACTCCCTCATCGTCTGGGAGGTGCCATAACATATCACTTTTCCCCTTAGTTTCTTCTCCTTTGTACGCCTGCAATAATCTCTCTCTCTCTCTCTGTGAACATAGGAATTTGGGTTCGAAGAGGATACGATATTCTGCGGCGTCTTCGACGGGCATGGACCGTGGGGACACCACGTGGCTAAAACCGTGCGAAGATTGATGCCATCGACTTTGCTGTATAGCTTGAAAGAAGAAGCTATGGCGGCTGAGAATAATCCCAATACAAATCCAAGCCCAGAATCAAAGAATGTCCAATTCGATATGTGGCAGAGATGCTACACTAAAACCTGCTCTTTGGTTGACCAAGAGCTTCAAAATCACCCCAAGATCGATACTTTCTACAGTGGCAGCACAGCCCTTGTTCTTGTAAGGCAGGTAAGGCACAAAGATTTCACATCATTAATCGAATTGTACGGTAGATAAAAATCGAATCTTTTTTGCATAAAGGGCGATCTTCTGATCGTTGCAAACGTCGGAGATTCAAGAGCTGTATTAGCCACCACATCGGCCGAGGGAAACATGGTGGCAACTCAGCTGACGAACGATTTGAAGCCCAACTTACCTCGTTAGCCCTCTTCTCATCTTCTTCCCAGCTCGTTCCATGATTCTGACAATAATAAAATGGGCAAAATCGATTCTTACAGTGCTGATTTTTATTCCCAACAACAGATGAGAGCAAACGAATAGCACAATCGAGGGGAAGGGTATACTCTTGCCCAGACGAGCCTGGCGTGCACAGAGTATGGATGCCAAAGGGAAAGTCAGGCCCAGGCTTATCCACGTCAAGATCCTTCGGCGACTACTTCATTAAAGACTTCGGCCTAATCTCTGAGCCCGAAATAACACGGAGAAGCATTAGCAGCAGAGATCAGTTCGTCATCTTGGCCACAGATGGGGTATGTTTATGTAATCTTGATTATCTTCTCCACCCTCAATCTTGGATCTGCTGTAATAGTGTCACAGAAATTTGTGTGAATCTTTCTTGCTTAGCTATGGGATGCCATTTCGAACCAAGAAGCTGTGGAAATCGTGGCTTCTACGCCAGCAAGAGAGGAATCGGCGAAGAGGTTGGTGGCCGGCGCCGTCGATGCTTGGAAAAGAAAAGGGAGAGCTAAAGCGATGGACGACATTTCTGTAGTGTGCGTCTTCTTCCATAGAAGTGGGGGTTGAAACTTGAAGTAAAGTAAATAAATCAAAACAGATGAAATCGCTGTATATAGAATAAACTGATACGACGCAACACAACCAAAGCAAGTTTTCGACCCAATTCTGAGATGTAAGGAAAAAAAAAAACCCATTTTTTATATTCTCAAGCAGCATACGCCTGTGGATGGGCTAAAAGATAGGCTTCGACGGCTTCGTACATGCCTACGGCTCGATCTTTCCCATGTTCGATGTCTTCTTCTCTGATCTCTGCGCCGTCTCTTGTGTGGTACTCGCTCGTCATCTTGCAGACACAGCCGCCATAGACGTACGGTTCGAACTTGACTTCGTAGGTTATGTAATCTAGCTTCTCCATTAGTGCATCTGCTTCGACGAAGGTGTATTTGCAGGTGTGTTTCTCTTCGTCTATGGCGTCGATTCTGTGCTTCACGTATTTGAGTGGGCTAGCTGCAGCAGATTACAGTTGAAGAAGAAGAAGAAGGGATAATATCGGAATAATGAATGATGAAGAATTACCCTCGGTGAAGTTAATCTGTTTGATGGTTCCAACTTCTCCATTTCCATGTAAGAATTCTATGTTCTTGATGGATGAGAACATTAGCTGAGGTGCGAGGTTGTGAGAATCCATGATCAAGGCTTTGAACATTCTGTCTGGTGCTACTTCTGTTCTGAAAGATTGAGATACCTTGATCACTCCCATATTTTTTTTAAGATTTAAGTAATTTGGAAAAGTGAAATAGATAAATGGAGTGTAAGTGAAAGTGGTTAGTTATATTCATAGGTAGGAAGGAGGAATTAAATACCGCAAACGAAGCTTCTAATGTGAAAGAAGACTTTGAGAATGGTGATGTTTGAGGGACTTGAAAGGATCTAAAAATTGTTATTACAATGCAAGGTCATCTTTCCACACGTAAAAGGAGCACCTAATATTTTTAGAAGGGGGTTATATGCCTCAATAGTCAAAACACACTTGGGATGGGATTAGTATCATCTTTATTCCAACGAAGGGGTTGATTTGATGCTGTTTATTTATAGCCCTCAAGCTTGAACTTTATCCATTCTGTGTCCCTAATTAATCACGTATAGTTTAGATATTATAAGTCAAATAATTTGACAATATATACTAAGAATGAAAGCATGTAATGGTTTGGACATGTGAAGTTGTAATGGGCTCAAGATTATAAATGGGCTCTAGGTCAAGTAAAATGGGTTCAACATCTACAGCCCAATAAGTAACGTATTTGAGGAACTACGAGGGCCATTTTGGTCATTTAGTAATAATCCTCGAGACCTCGTGCACGTCACGCGCGCTGAACCTTGCTCCTCGCTTCAGCTTCATTAAAAGATTTAATCTGTTTCAGGCAAAAAACCTCCAACTCTCTAGAAAACCCTAAATCGATAAATCCCCCCAAAATTCAACCAAAATCTTTCGGAAAACGACCACTGCTTTTCCTTTGAGAATCCGCGGATTGGAAGACCTATCTAATCATCAGAACAGTATAATTGCCCGAGCTTTTTGTTAATCTCGAAACATGTCGTCAGCAAGAAGGAGGGTAAATGAGGAAAGACTGTACTACAGCCCACCAGCGATGAGGAAGCACAACCAGCAACTACAGGGAGCTAAATCGAAGCCTTCTACGTCGCAATCGTCGGCGTCGTCTTCGTCCACGTCGTCGAGGAGAGAAGTTGGGTCCGATTCGTATTTGGATCGGTTCTTGGAACATACGACTCCCGTTGTGCCAGCTCAGCACTTTCCTAGGGTAAGTGTGGTTGATTTTTTAGTTGTTGTATACCTCTATCTATTATATAGGTATCTATAATGCAGTTAAAGTAGAAAGAGCTGAATAGTGTTGATGTCTGCAGACAAGCATGCGTGCACGGCAAAACCATGGCATTGAGTTTGATCCATACTTCGTTCTGGGTGATCTTTGGGAATCTTTCCGAGAGAGGAGTGTTTATGGCGTCGGAGTTCCTCTGCTTTTACATGGGAGTGATTCTGTGGACCAATATTATGTCCCGTCTCTCTCTGCTATTCAACTGTATATAGATCCCTCGAAACGTGTCGCTGAGCAAAGGTGGGTTCTCTTCCCTTCCCTTTGTTCTCCCTTGGTTGTTTTATGTGTACTTGTATCAGTATAATCATTCCTTTTAGCTCTTGCTTCTATCTCCAAGTTGATGGTGGTAGCATTCTAGTGCCTTTTCAAATCAAATGATGACGAGTTTCCGCAAGTGCTTAATTAGAGGGAAATATCTAGGAAAAATAAAAAGAACCCGAGAAATTGATTAATCTTAGAAAATGTGAATACGTTATAGCAGGCGGACCTTATTTTTTATTTGGAAGTCCATGTAATGCCTAGTGGTGTGCTTACTTCTCTGTATCTGATTCTTAACACATTTCACAGGAGACCTGGTGAGGATAGTGATGCTAATTCTTCAAGGGAGACAAGTAGTGATGGAGACAGCGAATATGCAACAAATGGGAGAGTGGCCAATGATGGTCGGGGATATAGCAGACTTTCATGTAGAAGTAACCCTCTCAATGACTCCGTAACTGATGGCGATGGCGTTAGTAACCCACCTGGTCTACTTATTTTCGAGTTCTTTGAGACGGAGCTTCCATTTCATCGTGAACCATTAGCTGATAAGGCAAGAATTGTGGTCCCCATCTAGAAAGTTTGACGACCTTTGTTTATCTACCTATGTGAAATCTCATTTATTTTTTTTGCACTCATCAGATGCTGTCACTTGCCTCTCGCTTTCCCGGACTAAAAACGTACAGAAGCTGTGATCTGGCTCCGTCAAGCTGGATATCAATTGCTTGGTAAGCTTTTCCCTCTTATCCCTTTCATGTTCTGGGACTAACCCATGTGGGAGATCGTTCTGTTTACATTTCAGAACTGAAGAATATGCTTCCTTATTTATTATGAAGGTATCCCATCTATAGGATACCCGTTGGCCCCACACTGCAAAATAACGACGCTTGCTTCTTAACTTTCCATTCCCTTGCGAAACCTGTTAAAAGTAAGCTTTTTTCTGCCCTTATGTTAGCCATTTATCTTCTTCGTCTCCATAGCTTTTGTGTTTTTAAACTTAACAATAATCTCCCAACTCATGTTCAGGCGGTGTAGGATTGCTTGATGACGGAAGCAAGCTCTCATTACCCAGTTTTGGTCTCGTTTCTTACAAGCTGAAGGTCTCAGAGTTGAATGGTAATGGAGTCAACGAAGTCCAGAAAGTCAACTCTTTATTGCGAGCTGCTGATAACTGGCTCCGATTATTGCAAGTTAATCATCCAGATTACAACTTTTTTATGTCCCATAATACGTTATGGAGATAGAAAGAAGGCCTTTTTTCCCCCTACTCCATCAAACCAGCCTTTGGACTCGAAGAAGCACAAGATTTACGGGTAAATAGCGTTCTCTCATATTCAAAATACATGAAGTATTAGGTGGTGATTATCGTGTTTTTGTAATCCGTGAATATTTTTTCCATGACTCTGTTTTTGGCCGAGTTGAAGGCCCATGATGATGATGATGATGATGAAATATATTGAAAGCACACTCTTTTGGCCGGTGTTGCCCCT